>OV651816.1:52780847-53110847 GCA_927349885.1 Psylliodes chrysocephalus
CAAAATAATTTATAAATGGCAATAGCGTATCTTCATTTTGCATGTAAAATTCGCTGTCAAGTAACTCTTCAAACGTTACAACATCTTCTTCAGGTAAGAATGCAAAATTTGCGTCTTGTGTATAAATACGTTGCAATCCTGCACCTTGCATGTTTCTCCACGAGCATTGCGTAAATTGAAAGAAGCAGCCACGCACTCTGAGTTCAGGAAACTGTTCTTGTATGGCATTAATTACATTAAAAAAATTAATCTCGCCGTTGAAGGGTTATTATTATTAATGTAACAAGCACATATTTTTTTAACCTTACAGCTCTCACTTCTCACATTAAATTATAAAGGCATATACAGGGTGTCCTTTAAAATGTGTCCCAAAATTCTCAGGCAGATTCCTTAACCAAAAAATGGAAAAAAAGTTCCTATAGACCTATGTCCTAAAGTGCCCCCTAAGCGAGCAACAGCCTCTCGAAATCATTTTTTTTATTTTGATTTTTTGAATTTTCTTAAAAATGGAAACAAATAAAAGAACCAAATTTTGGCTGTTAAATATGATCAATAATAGTGACCTTTTGACACCTTCAAAAAGAAATTATTTCGTCAGGGGTGTACTTGGGAATTTTTTGAAAATTTTGATTATTCATAACTTTTTTGTGTTTTTGGTAATGACTTATCCATATTTTTTTTTACATTCTACATTGAAAACTACGTCAAAAAGGAATACTTGTTTGATCTCGATTGGAGCAGCCGTTTCCGAGAAAACATCATCCAAAGATATTCGTCCACTTTAGCTTAATTTTCAATTTTCCTAAATTACCTCGGTGAATCTCGTAAATAAAAATAACTTTTTTAGCTCTCTCTAAATAATTGTAGTTCAAATGTCGTGGTGGGACTATTTTTATTTATTAATAAGAAACGGTTTAAAAAAATATTTATTCTAAAAAAAACAAATCAAAAAAAATTAAAGCAGATGCTCAATGTGGCGACCATTGGTTTCCACACACAAGCGCAACCGTCGCATCATAGACTGTCTTACACGAAAAAATACTTCAGGATTATTCCTAAGAACTTCGCAATGATGAAAAACTCGTTCTTCCAATTCTTCAACTGTTTCAACAGGACTGGAATAAACCAATGATTTTAAATAACCCCAAACAAAAAAATCCATTGGATTTAGATCTGGTGAACGAGGTGGCCAGTTAACAGGACAACCTCTGCCAATTACTCTACCCTCAAATCTTTCGTTAAGGTGCTGTCTAGCTTCAAGGCTGTAATGTGGTGGAGCTCCATCATGCATAAACCACATGTTATGTCTGATTTGAATCGGAATATTATCAAGAAGCTCATGTAAGTTATTTTCCAAAAAAAGCCTGTATGCTGCTCCATTTAACCTATTCGGCAAAACAAATGGTCCAATAAGGTAATTATCAATAACTCCAGCCCAGACGTTTATTGAAAATTTATCCTGGTGGTGACGTTCAACAACCGCGTGAGGGTTATCTTCAGCCCATTCATGCATATTTCGAAAATTTATTATACCATCTCTAGTGAAACCAGCTTCATCGGTAAATAGCACTTTATTAAGAAACATTGCATCTTGATTACATCTTCCAAGAAACCATTCAGAAAAGATAACTCGCGGCTCATAATCAGTAGCTTTAAGTGCCTGAACTTTTTGAATGTGGTAAGGGTACAATTGTTGTTCACGCAAAACTTTCCATACCGTGTTACGTCCGACTCCCACTTCTGAAATTAAATGAGAGAATCTGTGTAGTGAATAGTTAAGAAAGAGAATCCATTGATTTGGGAAATCAGATTTTTTCTGCATAACGCAACTCTTTTCGATACGAAAAGTCGTGAAATGTAAGAGAAGCAATAACAAGTAAAAAAACTAGTTTTATACGATAAGGTACGGGGTAGCTAAAATAATAAATAAGTAATTACTTACCATTTGCTATTTTTCTGGTACTTGTCGATGGGGTTTCAGCTACCCTATCCAAAATTGCTTCTTCCAAAGCAGGAGTTCTCACATAATTTTGTCTTCCACTGTTACTAGAGTTTTTCTTAAATGTACCAGTTTCCCGAAGTCTATCGTCAATTCTAGAAAACGTCTTAGCGCATGGAAGATGCCTATTTGGAAAGCGCTCCTGATAAAGTCTGCGAGCTTCATTGGCATTTCCAGAAGCGAGTCCAAAACATAAGTGCATGTCCGTCATTTCGCCGAATGTGTAATCATTATTGTAGTTATTGTGAGCCATTTTAAACAAAATAATAACAATACAACGAATCGCACCAGAACACTTTTAGAAATAATGTTTTACTGAAGAAACATTTTTATCAGTGAGCGAAAAAAATTATCCATGAAACACAAAAACGCCAAAAAAATACATATTTTTACTTTTTTATTCTAAACAGCTAAATACAAACCTTATGGTCTTCATAATAAATAAATGGGAACTAAATTTTTAAATTTTATTTAGAGAGCTAAAAATAGTATACAGGGTGATTGATTAGTGTGAGGAAGCTCTGTAGATCTGTTATAATAAAAGTAGGCAGCTTTAAGCTTCACATTTTAAAATTAGTTACGATGTGACAGGGTGTTTCATAAGGCCGTGCCAAATCAAAGTTATGTTTTTTAAATGGAACACCCTGTATATTTTTATATTTTTAGAATCTGCTCGATAATCTGATTTCAATGATATATCACACTTGTTATCTAATATGAATAGTAAAGGATCTACAGCTACTCAAAAATCACATTTTTTCAAATTCAGGTGGCTGTTGTAGCCAAACAGTTGGAAATCGAGGAAAACGGCTTACAGTCCCTATTCTAACTTTTTAAGGTCTATTCAGTGACATAAAATACATATTATTTGATACAGGGTGATCAAAAATCCAAAATCACATCCGATTTTTGATCACCCTGTATCAACTAATATTTTTTGCCACTGAATAGACCTTCAAAAGTAAGGATAGGGACATGTAAGCCGTGTTCCTCGATTTCCAACTTTTTGGCTACAACAGCCAAAATTGAAAATTAACCTAAACTGCACGAATATCTTTGGATGATGTTTTCTCGGAAACGGCTGCTCCAATCGAGATCAAACAAGTATTCCTTTTTGACGTAGTTTTCAATGTAGAATGTAAAAAAAAATATGGATAAGTCATTACCAAAAACACAAAAAAGTTATGAATAATCAAAATTTTCAAAAAATTCCCAAGTACACCCCTGACGAAATAATTTCTTTTTGAAGGTGTCAAAAGGTCACTATTATTGATCATATTTAACAGCCAAAATTTGGTTCTTTTATTTGTTTCCATTTTTAAGAAAATTCAAAAAATCAAAATAAAAAAAATGATTTCGAGAGGCTGTTGCTCGCTTAGGGGGCACTTTAGGACATAGGTCTATAGGAACTTTTTTTCCATTTTTTGGTTAAGGAATCTGCCTGAGAATTTTGGGACACATTTTAAAGGACACCCTGTATATTAACAACTAGTTTATTTAAAAGGATATTGAGTAGTAGTCGGTAGTGCAGAAACGATACTAATTCACAGTACCTATCTGTTCAAAATCTTTACCACCAGCTTTAATTAAAGCATTAACCGTTATTTTTTGAACACATTATACAGTTTCTCCTCAATTATATTGTGTATTTTATTTAATATAGGTGCTCCAGTTTATAAACGTCACACAAACGATTTTGCTGTGAGCGATCTGTAATATTCCATAGGTAGGTTTGACAAAATTAAGGTAAAATTATTGTTGCAGAACCGAAACTTTATAGAAAAAATATGTTTTGAATTTCATTAGTCTGAGTCAGTCTTTGAAACACTGTTTATACCTGTTTGAGGTGCTGTTTTTTTCTTACTAATTAATTGGGAATTTGCACCATGTTAATTTGCACATCTTCACCAGCTTTTGTTATTACTGTTGGTTTTTTAGAGCTTTTTCCTTTTTTATAATTTTGTACAAGTATTTGTTTATGACGAAAAAAAAGAATCACATTCCATTCATTCATCTGGAAAACGTTTCTCAAATTTTCGAATACAATAACAAGTATAACATAATTTTGTTCCTGTGTAACATTACCTGAAATAAATTATATACAGTCATGAACTTTTACGAGTTACAGTAAATACATTTGTACTTACCAACAAAAAAGAATTAAGCCACCAATAATCTCTAAACATAACTAATTGCTTTATTAATATTAAATGAAAAATGGAATAAAGCTGTTTATAAAATGTAAACAAATATAATATAAATATTGTCAATCCCCAAATGAACGCCAGTGACATTTCTGACAGGAATGACAGTTCAGTTTAGTTCCTTTCTTAGATAATGTATGTACAGATAGGCTACCCCTGTATAAATCTATACAATGTTGATGTCGCTCTAATAAAATCATTGTTTCTAATGCAGGCTTTCTCGCTAATATTAGAATCTTCAGCAGTAGCGTACGTAAACGGATTGCATTGGGTTATTTTAAATGTAAAAATAGTGACTGCAAATAGATAAAAAAATACAAAATAATGTTTTAAAAAATAAGTCAGTACGTTTTTATTTAACTGAAAACAATATATGACATTATTCTCATGTCAAAAAATGTAATAAAAATGCAAATATTTTATTGCTTCTAAAACATTTAGGATTACAGCAAGGATTTGGAATTCTATAAAATATCTATGTTTAATGAAAACCTATACAATGGTATAACTGAAGAAATATAAATAGCATTTAATTTAAACATGAAAAAATATACCTAATAAGAATAAAACAAACCAATATATATATTTACCTATTTAGCATTATTTATTTCAGGATATTAAAAAAATATATAAGAATTTTATATACTTTTCTAATGACTTCGTTTAAAATATAAATTATCTAGTCGTTTCTTTATTTAAATTAGGTAACTAAATATTCTTATATTACTGATGATAGTTTATATTTTAGACCAAATACAAATATATAGTATGCATTCAAAAACAAATAACATTTTTTTTTTCTTATTAAATCAGCAATTCTGCACAAATTTTTTGATATGCACATACTTTTTCACTCATCTTCATTGTGTCTGTAATATTTTATTTTTATTTCGTAAGTTTGAAGCAGTACTGTTGGCAACAAAAACGTCTTTGTAATGACTGATTTTCTAGAAACTTCAATGTATGTTACCAAAATATCTAAGTTTTCTGAAATAAGTATTCATATACAATTAATGTATCAGCTTAGGTCAAATCCAATGTTTGATTTACTTCTTAATTAATGATGAGAGTTTCAGAATTATACCTTGAACCTAATATTGAAGTGTATGAGGTACTTTTGTACAAACTATAACTTCTTTTATTTGTTGGTAAGTTTAATACTCTTAAAGAAGGCCCATAATCAAATAATTTAGTATCTGCAGAAATTACTATATTAAAAACATTCAAACATATTATTGATTCGCAAAATTTATTAAACATAATACCTTCTATTTTTTTAGGTGACATAGGTTTACCACTTCTCTCTTTTTCCTGCTTTTTTGTGCAATATAAAGTTCCCAAAAAGTAAAGATACAATTTTTAAAAGTGCTCGATATTATTTAGAAACGTACAAACTTATAAATATATTTGTTGCAGCAAAGCCGTCCTCTAAAAAGTGCCTTGAACAAATGTAATATATTCGTTGAACTTGTAACATTTCAGTACATTCAAGTGCCTCTAATCATAAGTTTCTTCTAATCGTATTATAGAACACTAAATATAATAATAATTTAATTTTTTTTGATATTTATATTTTATTTTCCTTTATTCTCATAAAACGACGCCCATTTTCTTCGGTAAGAAATAATATTAACGAGGAAAACGTAACCTAATTTCCTCTTTTATATTTGAAACCACATAAAACACAAGTTTTTTCCCAGTATAAAATTAACCCTACAAACCTTAGTCTCTTTTAACACCATACTTGAACGAATTTAAGTAAAAACTTAAATAATTATCCAAAATTAACTGGAAAAATAAATATAGAAATGGAGATATTAATCTATTTCTTTCTAATTAGAATATTTGATGCGATTCTCGACCATATTATTAAGGCGACACCGTCCTCTCTGTACTACTCTGAGGTTCCTTTTCCAATGGGTTTTTGATGGTTATCAGATCACGTAGATTTCGGGTATTGTCGAAGACCTGGTATAAAGGAAGATTTGGGAATGTACATGGTATTACTTCATCCTTTAATTTCAGCTTTCCCCTTTTTATTTTGCTAACAGTACCATCAGTAAAAATAGTCTTATTTGATAATGTCCTCTAAAAAGTATAGAACAGCATCATCTCTAGAAAGTGGTTTTTCCTACGACCACTTAAAAAAAGGGACACATATCACACTATATAGTCCAATGCGTATGAATAAGAATTTACTTTCCACCCGTGTACGAATATGCTACTTTCCGCATCAGCTGTCACAAAATGTCAAACACATCATTTCTATTTTGATTTATGTAATGACCATATTAAATTATTATTAAAATAATTTTAAAATAAATAAGTTATGTTCGCTTTTTTTTCTGGTTAAACACATGACCGATTAGATCATTCAATTGACGCAAGGCCTATTAGCTTAGATGCTAGAGTGTCAAACTTTATTAACTTTGCCATTTGAGACCTGGCGAGCGACCGCTTCAAATCCTTGCGGGGACAAATTTTTTTTTTGTCTTTTTTTTAGTTTTTTTTTTTTGTTTAGAAAATATGAAAATTGAATAAATACGCTTATTGTTGATTAGTTTTTTAAATACATTTTAATTATTATAATAATAACCTAGTTTTACATTTTTTGTAGAAAATTATTTTGTGGTCGTAGGAAAAATATTGTACATCACTTGTGTGAAAATTTATTTTCGTGTGATAGTCGTACTCGGCTTATGCCTTGTACGAAAATATTTCTCACTCGTGTGAAAAATGTCACTTTCCACACTCGCAATGTAATATACTATATCGGCACTAGGAACGATATATGCTGCCACTGTTCTAAACATTTAGTATACAACAAAAAACATATTCAATGACACAATTGGGGTTCAACAAAAAAATAACAGTAGCAACTCTTTATCTAACATTAAAACTCTATAAAAAATAAATTTTCTTTTCTAGTTAGTAAAATTTAATAACTATTGTCTGTAAGTCAGGATCCATAACTGTAAAATTTTATATTATAGAAACTTGTAATAAAATAAACTACACTCCTTAAGATACATACAGTATGGTTCAAATGAAAGGAATAAATTCATTATAATGGAAGTAGTTGGTTTTTCGAAAAAATGCTCGGACAGGTCAATTTTGTTTACTTAAAGCGCAATTTTTTAAATAGAATTCAATTTTCTTCCACTTTCCATTTTTGGGCAGTGACGTCATTGACAAATTTTTTAAATAGTAACTCCAATTTTTTTTTCTTGATTTTGATAGATCTTGCAATTTCCTACTCAGAAACATATTATTTGTAATATCTGACATAACAATTTGTTTTTGAATAAAAGTCATTTAAAGATCAGATACATAAATTTTATTTTGAAACACAATAAATGAATAAAAGATTATTTGTAATTAAGTGCTTCATCTAAAAAAAAATAATAATAATAATAAAAAGAAATTAATGACAATTTCACAAATTCTTTTTTATTATTATTATTAATAGTATTATTATTTTGTTAGATTAGGCACTTAATTACAAATAATTATCTTTTATTCATTTATTGTGTTCTCAAAATAAAATAAAATTTATGTGCCTGATCTTTAAATGACTTTTATTCAAAAAAAATTGTTATGTAAGATATTTCAAATATTATGTTTCCGAGTAGGAAATTGCAAGATCTAACAAAATCAAGAAAAAAAAAATTGGGGTTACTATTTAAAAAAATTGTCAATGACGTCACTGCCCAAAAATGGGAAGTGGGGGAAAATTGTATTCTATTTAAAAAAATTGCGCTTTGAGTAAACAAAATTAACCTGTCCGAGCATTTTTTCGAAAAACCAACTATTTCCATTATAATGAATTTATTCCTTTCATTTGAACCATACTGTATTGTGACTAGTTTACAATAAATATTATATTTATATACAGTGAGCATCATAAGTCTTACCCCCCCCTTTCCAACTCGTTACTGGAGTCTTGTTAGGAAAATCGCTGAGACACGTCTATTTTTGATTTCTAAAATGCACATTTTTGTATGAATAGTTTACCCTTAATTTCATCCCTTACTGGAGGGGAGCAACCCTTTAAAAAATTTAAATGGCATGGGGCGGTGAGTGAGAGCTCATTTGAAAGGGGGTTTTATTCTCTATTCAACTATGTAAAACATTTTGAAATTTGCTTCATTAATTCTTAGTTAAGTTGCTTTCCTATTTATGATGTTTTGTTATTCTTAAACATTAATAAATCAACACGTAATAAAGTAAATTTAAAATGTTTTTGCACGGTTAAATAGAGAATAAAACCCCCTTTCAAATGAGCTATCACTCACAACCCCATGCCATTTAAATTTTTCAAAAGGGTTGCTCCCCTCCAGTAAGGGATGAAATTAAGGGTAAACTATTCATACAAAAATGTACATTGTAGAAAACAAAAATCGACTTGTCTCGGCGATTTTCCTAACAAGACTCCAGTAATGAGTTAGTTAGGGGGGTAAGACTTATGATGCTCACTGTATGTGTTTTCTTTAGTTTTACATTTGATTTGTATCCTGTTTAACAATCTGGAACGACGTAAATCTTGCTTCGATGGTTTTTGTCACTCATGTTACTTGTACTCAGGTACTTGTTTCACATTATTTTGATTCTTTTCATCAATTTTTTAAAAACTCACTTCATTTTAAATTGACTTACATAGAAAATTGACAACGCTATTATTCGACATGTCAACTACAGTTAATTTCGCGAACTTTATAAAAAGGGGGACGGAAATTTTAAATTTGACCATTGCCAATTCGCCTCATTTTCTCTAGTCTTCATAGTGCCAACTTAAAATTTACCCATAATGGCGCCCATCATATTGGGGCTCAAAATGTTTTCACGACGGTATCTAGACTTTCTGAGAACTATGGTTAGGACATGTTAAAAATCTATAATAATCATAACTTAATAGATGCATACATTAAAAAACGTAGCAAAAAATTTGTCGTTACCGGTTTGTCTATTAGGTTTGTTTATTATCACAATAGCATTAATCTTTGTTCAATACTTCCTAAAATTTACTAGGACGGGACAAGATAATATAAACAATTCTAATCGTTTCATATTCTTATATTACAAAATATTAGTGCAAAAAAGTATGCGTATATTTTAGAAACACTTCTTTGATATATTTTATTTATGTTTATAATATAATTGACACCATAGTGTACAATAAAACAATAAAATTCAGAGCTTGAGTACTCCGCAGTTGTTCATACCTACATAGCTGGTTTAATATTGAAGTGAAATGTGCAGGCAAGTCTTAAAATTTTCTAAAACTTAAACTTTTAATTTATTAAAAATATGTTATTAGTATATATCCACTCATGTGACAACCTAGACCGATTGCGGTTGACTATATTAAAAAAGCAATTACATAAATTATAAGGAGTGATCCACAAAAAATGCTTAAAGTAGGCCTTGGAAAATTCACGTTTATCTTTTTAAATATCAGTTTAGATTAAAATTAAAATCAAGGGGGTGGGTGGCTCAGTGGTAGAGTCTCTGCCTGTGGATCCAAGGGTCCCAGGTTCGAATCCCACCGTTGGCCGGGATTTTTTTATTTAATTTAATTATTTAAAATTAATTCTGATGCCTTGGTAGGATTCCCCACTCGACCATTCACTGTTGGGTTCTAATTAACAGTGCTGTTCCTAAAGTGGCGCAAGGAAACAGTAACAAGGCCTGTCTGTAGGGGTGTAGGAGTATTAGAGTACTAATACTCCTGCACTATGGAGTATTAGACTACTAATACAATCCATAACCTACATAGAACACTAGGCTAATGACCTTAGATGTTGAAGCCGTACACCTAATAAAAAAAAAATTAAAATCGCTCGTAGTTATTATCTTTGTTATTGTAACATAATTCACTGTTCCTGGGATAGGACACATATAGTCCTAGAAGGATACAATGAGCACGTTTAAATGTCAATGCCGATGTATCTAATATATAAAAGTTAAGTTTTAAATTAATATTAAAATTTAAGAAATATTAAAAAGTTAAACGCTTTTTCAAAGGACACCAAAACGATTTCAAAGTGGCGAAATCCACTCTAAAAGTAAAATGTAAGGTACTAAATTTTAAAGGGAATACTTGAAGAAAATGTTTAACAATATAAAATTATTTATTCCCACTCTACAAGGAGTAGGAAGGGCTAAATCTCAATTAAAGAATAGCCAGGTTAAAAGATGTCAAAGAAAAACATGTTACATATGAAAGAGTTGGTTCCTTTTGATATTTCGATGTAAAATACTAAAAATTTATCAGACGAATAAACCAAAATAAATCGGTGACCGGAAAAAAGCGCAAAGGAAATAAGCGCACAGGAAATATGCGCACAGAAAAAAGCGCACAGACATATAAGCGCACAGGAAATAACCGCACGAGGAAATATGCGCACACGGAAAAAACCGCACACGGAAAAAAGCTCACGGGTATAAAAGCGCACATGGAAGAAAGCGCACATTGAAAAAAGCGCAAAGTGCATGTAGTTTATATTTATATTTTGTTACAATTTTTTGTTGTTTGATTAAAACTTTAATTATCGTTGTTTATAGTAGTTACCATAATTTTTGCTGATAATTCAGGAATCTACTCAGTTATTTATTTGGAATTATTATAAGTACGATACAAAGAATAGATCTGTACCTTGGTTTGTTATATTCCAGGTGAAAAATATTAGACAAGTTTAAAAAAATTCTTAAAATACTTTCACAATAAAGTTATTACGGTTTATAGTATTTATATTTCCATTATGGATTGTTGAGGACAGACTAATTCCACCAAATCCGCTTTTAAAAATCATAAGGATCAGTTTCGCCGCGAGGAAATTATGCTGTATATTTTACTTATCTCATACAGTGTGTATCTTAATTAAAACGAAATATTTGCAAGTGGTCATTTATTTTTACTAGAGATTATAAAATTAAGATAGGTACTTATTATTTCATTTATTAGTTGATTTTTTGTTAATAATTTTTAATTCAGGATAAATCCCATGCCGTCAATCTCTTTCTTTATAAGTTGCCACATTGCAGTTTCAAGTAACTTGTATACTTTCGTCTTTTAACAAGCAAAAGGCAACGGAAACAGACATTTCATTTGCATATGCATGGATGTTTAAACAGTTTGGCAGCTAATTTTTCCCATTTAAGTTGGCGAAATTTACGAAATTTTTCGAAAATAATTAAAGGGTCACTAAACGGCATTTACAAGAATTGATAGTCGAACCGTTTTAAATAAAGACACGAATTAAACTCAAACTGTGCCTAATATTTTAACATTTAAAATCTTCTTAGAATAATGTTAGGTACTCATGGATTATATCATTAATATCTATTTATTATAGACCGTTACATTAATTAGATAAAAGTTTTGCAAATTTAACAATCTTCTTTGAATATTGTAAGGTAATTAGGGATTATATCATTAATATCTATTTATTATAGACCTTAACCTGAATTAAACTAAAATTTTTCAAAATTTAAGAATCTTCGTAGAATACGTTAGGTTTTTGGAATTCTGTCATAATAACTTTATTTCATATTTTATAATAAATTACGTTTATAAGTAAGTTACTAGTAAGTTACTGAAGACTGGTTTTATTTTTGTTTCGCGCTAATTTTAAAATTCAGACAAGTGTACTATATTTTTTATTGATAAATAGAATTGGTTTTTGGTTCAAAATATTTTTGGAGTTCTATTATGATTTTTGATCATTGTTTCCATTTATAATGTTATAATCGTTAATGATTTGTAATAATTATATTTATGAAATTCCGGTTGTAATGATTTTGCATTTTTTGTAAAATGGCGAGTTTTATAGGTAAATATTTTTTTATATCTTTAAAACCTAAATATTTTTGCAATTCCATGTTGATTTTATTTTAATTTTATAATCGCCAACTGTTTGTACTAATATATTCATGGATTTGTGTTTATATTTTTTTATATAATAATGTAGGTACAAACGAAAAATGCATATAGGTTTTTAGTGTAATACATTTTTATTCCATATAAGTCCGCATATTTGGTGGTTACTTTTCACACCGATATAATTTTTGATTATGTATTCATAGAACTTAATTTTTTTATTTTTATTCAGAGAATCTTCAGTTGTTCTGTATCCTATTCTTAACGAGATATAAACTACATGTACTTTGCGCTTTTTTCAATGTGCGCTTTTTTCCTTGTGCGCTTTTATACCCGTGCGGTTTTTTCCGTGTGCGGTTTTTTCCGTGTGCGCATCTTTCCACGTGCGCTTATTTCCTGTGCGTTTATATGTCTGTGCGCTTTTTTCTGTGCGGATATTTCCTGTGCGCTTATTTCCTTTGCGCTTTTTTCCGAGATTCACCAAAATCAACGCCCAAGAAATGGTTCTGAACACAGAGCTTAATAATTGTATAAATACTTACATGTAAATAATTAACTTCTCATTTTATAGAACTATGTTTTTGTTAAGAAAATTACATATTCAACTTTATAAAATGAAATTAATTACAAACAATTATTATTTATATACAGCATTTATCTATAATAGTATATCAATCATACGTTTGGCTTGCATTAGACTAATTTATAATAATACTACTATCAAATAAAAAGCGTTTCAAAATCAAGATTACTTTTAGACTGATTCAGGTTCTACGAGACTATTTAAATCATTATAATGTTCTAGTTCAGCTTTTAATTCTTTTATTGCTTTTTCAGACTCATTTTTCAGTTTTTTTATCTCTTTGTCATTTTCTATTATTTTTAAATCTTTATCTGCACAACATGTTTTTAAATCGGCCAATTCTTTTTTCAAATCTATACCTGCAAATTTGTTTAGTATATTTTGAAAGTTTGAAAGAGTTTCAGTAAATTCCTGTTCTTTCTTCAAACTAATAATTTTTAACTCCTCTATTTGATTCCTTAAATCTATAACAGTTTTGTCGCTATCATAAATTAATTTATTTGAAAGAGATATATTGTTTTTAAGTGTTTTAATTTCTTGCTGGAATTCCTTTAACTGTTGTTGAGTATCTGTATCAATTAGTTTTAAATCATCGATGATTTTATCAGTTTTTTGTTGATTTTTTTGCAATTTGTTTATATCATCTGATTTTTGTTGTATAAGTTCCTCATGTTTTTGTATTTCAATATTAGCAATATTTCCTGAATTTTTTAAACTATTTATATCATCTTCAAGTTGTTTTAAAAGTTTCGTATTTCTTACTACTGTCTGATTCAAATTACTTAGATATGATTTTTCGGAATTATTATCTGAATTCAAGTTATTTACTTCACCAGCCATTTTTTTCAGATTAAATTTTACATTGTTAATTTCATCCATATTATCTACCAAAGCTTTGTTTGTTGAATCTGCTTGCTTAGTAAGATATTCTACCTTAGCAAACAAAGGATTTTTAGTTTTCGCAGCTTGGCTCAAACTATTTGTTTTATTTTCCAAATATTGGATTTTTTTATTATATGCATCTTTTATTTGTAAAACAGAATTGTTTATTTTTTGTAAATCCTCACCTGTTGAAGAGAAGGTAGTAAATACTTCCTTTCTTATATCGTCGAAACTCTTTTTCACATCCCCTTTTAAATCGTTAATTTCTTTATCGCAATTATCATTATTCTTCTGTAAAGAACTCAGAGAGTGGTTAATATTTTTAGTAAGTTCATCTTCTATTTTTGAAGGTAAACTTTTTATGAATTTATTAGTTTTATCTAAAGAACTTTGAAGGGAGTTTAGTTCATATTTGTTTACAAAATATTGTATATTGTCTTTAAATTCGCCAATTTTAGTCTCCAATTCTTGAATTTTTAAATCGGATGAGCTAATTTTATTTAATAGAGAATTATTGACATTACCTAGTTTTGTAATAATTTCTTTATCAGTGGGTATAAAAGTATCAAATATGTTTTGTTTTAAATCTTTGTTTGATTTGTCAAAATTATATTTTAGATTTGCAATTTCTTGCATGCAGTCTCTACTTTTATCGTCGAGAGTACTTAATATGGAATTGTATTTATTGAGAATATTATTATCAATTGATGAAGAAGCTTGATTAACAAACTCGAATATTCCAGAAATGTTTCTTTTAATCTCTTGTAATCCCTGTTCTGTTAAAATTTTATTATTTTCGGAAAAATCTCTACATTTGTTAAGTGTATTTTCAAGTTCGCGAACTTTTGTATTATCCAAAATTATTTTATTTGAAATACTATCCTTCATTTTCTGTAAATTTATATTCATAATTTCGTCACCCAGATTAGATAATTGAGTTAATTCTCGTTTTAGATCTTCAACTCTATTACTCGTGTCTGTTTTTAAATTTTCAATTTTATCATTACAATTGTTGCTTTTACTGTTGATAGAATTTATCGTAGGATTAAGTTTCTTCAAAATTTGTTCTTCTATTTTTGTCGGTATGGTATTTAATTTTTCTGAAGTTTGTGCCACGTCTTTAATTATATCGTTTAATTTAACATTGGCGGAATTTCTATTATTTTCTGCATCTCTTTTAATATTATTTAGCTGCTGTTCTATATCTTGAATTTTAGAATCTGAAAAGTCTACTCTACTTAACAGTGATCCATTAACCTTAATCAAATCTTTAGAAAGATCTTTACCATTGCCTAAATACATATCAGTGATTTCGTTTTTTAAATTTGTATTTCCAGTTGCGATTAAATCCTTCATTAAAATAATTTCGTTTTTAAAAAGTTCCTTACTGCCTTCAACTTTTTGATCAAAAGCTTCATAATTTGTTTTTAGTATTTTTAAATCTTGATTTAATTTGTCTAATTCTAAGTTTGTAGTTTTGTTTAAATATTCTAATTTATTTACCATTGTTTTAAAGTCATTCTCATTTTTAAATATATTGTTTTTAATTTTTCCTTCTAAGTTTTGTAATTTTGAATTTGATAAATCTAATTTCTTCACTATAATATTATCAACATATTTTTTAACATTTTTTTCCAATAGTATATCATTTTGAGATAATTCTTGCTTTAATGCATTCAATGATTTTTTGATTTCATTATTTATATTTTCAACTTTTTCGTTGCAAATTTTAGTATAATTATTAGCAGATACTATTTTCGGTTCAAGTTTCTTTAAAACAGTATTTTCAATTTCGGAGACAAGCTTTTTTATATTACTAATTTCAAATTGAATAGAATTAGAAAAATTGTTATTCAAAGTTTGGTAATTTTTGTTTAATTCGATTTTAAGATTTGCAATTGCATGTTCTAAATGTTCTTTACTAATTTGGTTACTCGATGAATGCATTTGAATAGAATTTTTCAAATGTGTAATAGTATCGCCCATTTTTGAAATCTTCTCTAACAGATCTTTATCATTATAGTGGTAACCATTACCTTTCACATTTTGAGAATTTTTTGAATTATTTAATGAATCAAACTTTGTTTTATACAAAGCAAGCATTATTTTATTACTATTTACATCTTTTCCTTGGCTTTCCAAAAATGCATGAATTTTTTTCAAATTTTTATCAAATTCTAAGACATAATTATTATTGTCTTTAATTTGTTTTTGGTGGAGTTTAAAAATTATTTTTAAATTTTTTGGATCACCTAAGTAATCGGATTTAATTTGTTCAAAATCTAAAGAGTGTGCACTTAAATCACAATCTTTTAAAATCGACTCGCTTACAACACTTTTTGACTTTAATGGAAAGTATTGTTTATCTAATTTTTTTACAGAGCTATAATATTGCGTTAAACTGTCACGTGAAACAATGTATCCCCTTTCATTAGTGAACCAAACTGGTTTACGGTAACACGTAGAAGCATTTGTTAGTTTTAAGGAAAATGATTTATCTGAGCTAGTATCATAGAAAAATAAATATTTTTGGTGCTCTGCCGAGAAACTCCACATGTCAACGTACCCATAGAAAACTTGTTCTAATTTGTTAGGACATTTTTCTGAAGGTACGGGAATAACTTTCCAGACAGCTGCGTAGCTTATGGTTTCCTTTGGATCATAGCAAAATCCTCTATCAAATCTGCAGACGGTGCCGGATCTAAAAGAAGGAGTAGTTTATTATTTTATTACATTCAATATTATGTATAAAAATTATAATTTCGTAGTTACATAGATTTATTTTATAGAAGGCGTCAAAAAATGCGTCAATTTATCAAAAAAAAAGATACTTGTTATTACAACAAAAGTGAACAGAATTTCATTGCGTGGAATATTATGATATTAGGCATCTCAATACTGACCCAATAGATAATCTATTCTCCAGAAAATATTAAATCTGCCCTCTTGTACCAATTACTGAGGCCCTTCTTATGGGGCTTCAGTATTGCATTCGTGCAGTCGAAAAAATTTTCTGACCCCCATTTTTAAAAAATTTTTTTCATGTTTCTAATGATTCTGAATCCGAAAATCCAAAAAAAAATTTTTCGCCTTGTCGTTTGTATGCATGTATGTATGTATGTTGGCACGATAACTCTAGAACGAAAGTTCTTATTGACTAGCGGTTTTGATTTTCTTGAATAATTACTTCTAACTTAGAATCCTATTGATTTTTAGAAACTACTTTAATAACAATTTTCTTAAAATCCGCCTATGCATTCCTTGTGTGAACAATTTTAGGAATTTCTCTAACATTCTTCACATTCCATAAATTGCAAACATTGTCTAACGACCTGTCAAACAACAGCTGTTGATAGTAAAGGTGAAATTTCTAAGGCGGGTTGCGACCTTCATACTTGCAACTATATAGCCATTTTGGAGGATATTTTCATTCGAAATTAGTTGCGAAGCCTGCCAATTTATAAAAAATATATAAGCAGTTCCTTAAAAATGTCTCGTTATGGTGGTGTTATTAAGCATACTACTACTCTAGCCACAAAAACACCTTCATCAAATTTCTCTGTCGCAACCCCATAGAATAATTAACCGGCCATTTTATTTGGAAAAATCAAAATAATGCTTGGCTGTGCCTATCAAGTATCAAGATGTCAACTGTGATATGTGAATGGCTCTTAAATGTCAAATTATTTAAAAATGTATACTTCTTTTGATAATTATTGCAAATAATAAATAACTTAATTCGGGCTTTCCATAAATAAAAGTACAGCAAGACAGATAATATAATGTTCTTATACAAAGCACTTTTTTATTATACAAAAGAGAGGTAGGATATAATGCCCATTTCAAATTTGGATCATTTATGATACCACGGTATTTTGTTGTGTTTTTTTATTTTAATTATAAAGTTGTCATTTGTTTGTATGTTGAAAGAGGGCTTTTGCAAATTACATTGCTCTCTATGGATCTACTTTAACACAAAAATAGTTTTGTGGCTATAAGTTGCTATAATCTATATTCACAAAACTATTAATAATTTAAACATAGTAAGTGGTATTAATATAACATTAAGTAATTTTTTTAAACAAGTGATATTTTAAAATAAAGTACATGCTTTCGAAACAAATAATCTATAATAAATGCGGATACACGAGGGGTAAAATAACAATAAATTAAGGGAATAAGAGTATTATCACAAGAAAGTATATCCATTCTGTTTATTTATCAAGTATTGTTTGAGGTTACTTTTAAATACATTTATTGTTTTTTTTTTTTTTAATTTCTGTAGGCAGTCTATTAAATTTTTTAAATCTGTAATAAAAATTGTATTTTGGGAACTTTTAGTTATGGCTTGCCGTATATGAAAATCAGATTAAAAATATATTGAATTTTTTCTAATAGATCTGATGCGATGGTACTGTCATTTTTATTTTATAAATAAATATCAGTCATGTACTGAACATAATTCTGAACTGAAAGCCAATTTATTTCTTTTAACATAGTTGCAATACTAATCCTTCTGTCCTTTATTAATAGAATATAAATAGGCGAAGTAAGAAGCCCAAATATTTTACATGAGCAGGCTTAAGAGGTAAAGGGGCCAATTAGTATTGGATAAATTGCTTAAACAAGTTTTTAAACCCTAATCAAAAGGCGATATAGAATGGTTTTAAAAATCAAGGCTTGTGAAAATCATCACATCGTTTAACCTAAGTAATTCCAATGCTTCACAAACCAAAAAATTCAACGTGCTAATACTACTATCGGCTTTCGGTATTTCTTTCCAAGTTAAATCATTTCTCGTTTTTGTTACACTACGAGTTTACCCTTGTAAGTCTCAATCTCGATAAGGTGGGAACCACCATTTTAGCGTCTCTCGAATTTTATAATGTTCTCAACAAAGTACCTAATCGAAAAATTGTGCCAAGTTATGTTAAATTTTGTCTATTTTATAATAGGTTTGTTTCAACGCCCAGTCACTAATTTCGTACGGTTTCTTGACTGTACAAAAATATACGCTAGTTGTAACGCCTTTTAAATTGTTAACTGAACCGTATATCTACCGTAAAACTAATTAGCGGTATTTATAATTACTAGGGCACAGTATTTTAAGAAATAGATATAAAAACTGAATATTTGCCGTAAGTAGTGTATAATGTGTTGCCTATATCTACGTTAATCACGAAAAACGGAGTTGATATTCAGAGTCAATTTTAACTTAGATAATAAAACAAAAAACATCAAAATACGTACAAATAACTTGTAAATCATTTATTAAAAATAAATATTATATTATATCTAATTTAAATTAGAGAAACAAAGCTGTTTAGTTTTCCGCTCGGCGAGCAACTAAGCTGTCACTTCGCGGAAAACTTCAGAAAATTCTAATGGAAAAAAGACGAATGTCATAAACATAAAGAATAAAGCATTTTATAATGAGTTTGTGGAATCAACAAAACAAGAAAGAATAGAAACAAACCTTACCTCTGCGATCATGGGCGTCGTTTGAAGGGGGGGGGGGAAGGGGGCAGCGACCCCCCTGGCTTTTACGACTGTGCAACGCGTAATGGCTGTATGTCACAATACTAAATTAAGTACTAAAATTTAGCCCTAAATTAAGTACTAAAATTTAACCCCAAATTAAGTTATTAATTTAGTACTAAATTTAGAACTAAGAATATTTTTTTCCTTTTGCAACGATACCAATTTTTAGTACTAAATTAAGTATATGCGCACTCGCATTGACATATTATTACGTCAAATTAGCACAGAAATGAAACATTCTGTGTAAATGAGACAAGTGAATTAAAAGATGTTTTTATTATGACTTTGACACTAGTTGACTTGACAACAACCAAATGCAGCAATGCTACTAAAAATCACAAAAAAATATAATAAAACCTACAAAATAAAACAAGCAAAATTTGTCAAAGGCGATAATCCAAAGTTGTCGCTAACAAAAAACAAAATGGTGCAGAAAAGACCGTTGCGTCAACTTTTTTCTGAGAAAAACTTCTGCGCAACGTTTCAACGCATTTTTAATACTAAATTTAGTAGAAAATAGAACAAGTTCCAATTAAATAATTAATTTTTTTAGTACTAAATTTAATAGGTACTAAATTTGCTGTTTGCACCGTAAATTTTTTTTAGTACTTAAAAAATGCATTAATTTAGTTCTATATTTAGTACTTAATTTAATTTCGTAACATACAGCCTTAATTTATGAATTACTGATATTTCGTTAGGTAGGTACTATGTGCCACAGTTTGACAACGCTGTATAGGGTAAAATTACGTAACTAACACAATTACACACAACTGTTACTGGCTCATAATGTCGATTGTCGCCGTGTACGCATAACAATAAACACAAGGCATAATATGTTAGGTAGCCTTTAAATTGATTGAATTGTTTAAAGAATAGAAGGTATAGGTAAACATGACAGGTGTAGAAATCTAAATACTACGAATTACGGACAAATATCTCATAGCAATAATATTCAGGCTAATACAGTTGACGAATATTATAGGTTGAATATATTTATTCCATATTCATATCTTACACGTACCTATACATTTTATTTTTTTTTAAAGTAGGTAGGTAAAAACAAAACAAAAAGCAATAGCAGTTGATGTGTTGTAAATTATAAAAATACTAGCAGAAAATATATAAGAATAGAGTAGACGATCTAATTTAGAATAAATAAAATATTAATTATTTTGTCCTGGTTTCAGTTTATATTAAAACTTTTGAGAATAAATTTGTTTTTTTTTTAATATTGTTCCAATTTATTTTTGTGGCTTAATAACGTTAATTAATATCTTTGACACTTTTACAATAACTCAATTCAACTGGTACAATAACTCCAACTGATAACATTAACGTTTAACGTCTATCATAAAACTGCCCTCTGACGTCAGGTCGTCGCCTTATATAGCTTGCCTCGACCTTCCAGAACCTTCTCGAACAATCTGACAAGGAATGACATTTTGGGAATATTCTATATTCTTCATTTACTCGTACCTTTACTTATGATGACCGCAGCACGCTACATGGTGCTGCGTAACATTGCTCCCTCCTCTCTAGTTATTCGCCCCGAATAACTTGACTACTGGGACCTGGTTAGATCTAACGGAAAGGATCTGGACCACGGCATGGCGCTAACTTCCCAATGTGAACTAGCTTGTATTTACTTCCCGCTGACAGCTGAATGCGGTATATCAGGTCGTTGATTTTCCTTAAGGACGGCGTAGGGGCCTTCCCAGTTCCGTTGCTATTTCTAACAAAATCCTTCTCGATGCTTGGAATTGCCCAGCCGTACTGGGTCGTTTCTCTCAAAATATGTCCCTGTGGCATGCCTGTCGATTCTAGCTTCTACTGTATCGCTGTTGGCTTTTAGTCGTTCCAGAGCAAATCCGTAAACGTTTGTCCTGCCATTGCACACACCACATTTTTTACACCAATCCGCTACATCCCGTGGGCAAGTGACCCCAATAAAATCTTTCCCGAACTCGTGCCAGTGTTCTTTTAGTGCCAAAATGTCCTCCTGAACGGCTACAATGAAGCTCCGCCAACACACTTCTGTCATGTGATTTTGGCAGTACCACTTGGCGTACTACATGTACTCCATCAGTGCTTTCCCACTTCCGGTGCAATAGGCCACCGTGAAGATACAGGGAATCCAGTACCCTTTAATAGCTACACTGTATTTGGCTATCTCTTGCCAAGTAGGTGTAACTTTATTTTAGAGCCATTGTCGAACAACTTTCAAATCATTGTCTTTCTTCTGCCCCTTTCTCAGGCTTTCAAGGGTGCTTTCTTCTTCGTCGCCCTCTGGTTTAATAGGGTAACTTTATCAACTGGTTCCTCCCGTTCTCCGAGCCCCTTACTGTACTGGTATTCTCGTTCTAAACAGGGTCCCCTGGAGAGAATGTTTGCGTTGCTATGGAGACGGCCTCTACGATGCTCTACTTCTTGATTGTTGCTAGAAAACCGGCTCAGTGTGAGTGATTGGCTTCTTCGGGACGCATAGCTGCTGTGACTATTTCTTGTTGGACTTCGTAACGGGCTTCGGAAGATTGATCTATGTGACTTTCCGGTCTCACTCCCTAATTCTCTATTTATAGAAAGAGCTTTGCTGCTACAGGTTCTTTGAAGGTGCCCAATTCTTCCGCAATTGAAGCATCTTCTGTTCTCATTTTGGCTATTTCGTTGCATATTTTGCAGGATATTTAAAATTTGTGAGAGGGTAGGTTTGGGAATAGCATTAGTATTGGCCTCCTCACTTTCTTGGGATTTAATTTTTATCACTTTTGCGCGAGAAGATCTGGATATGAGTTTTACCGCTTTATATTCCTAAGCTGCAATCAGTTTCTCCCTAAGCGTCTTGTGATGTTGTAGACGAAGGGCTTGCTGCATTTCCACATCTTGTAGTCCATCAATGAATGCCTGTACTCCAATTTGTTCTTGGAAATCTTTCGGTGCCTGTGCAGACACATTTGTAACCATTTTTAAGATCGCCATTATGAAAAAATATAAAGGTGCTATTTAAAATTTTTTTTTCGTCTGTATAACTTCAAAGCAATAAAATTCAAATATATTTATTGATTTTTATTTTAAGGCATCTAAATAAATAATTTCGAAGATGAAAAATTTAAAGATTTTAGCTGTTTAATTAAATATAGAGTATGTCAATACCTTAATTTGACAGTAAACTTCCAATCGTTCCAACTTTTTGCCTATCAGAATTCCTGAATAAATATTTTTATAACACCTTATTATTATTATTATTATTATTATTATTATTATTATTATTATTCAGTATGTACCTACTTATTAGTTTACTAGTTATGTCAAGTTAGAGAATAAGCAAGGAGAATGAAATAAATAATTTGCAGGACGGAGACCGAGCTACAAATATTAATCAAAAGACAAGGGCAGTAAGCAAAGATCAGTATTTAGTGTCGACCACCGTGCCACCACGTTTTCGCCCCGTTATCGCTACGTGGCGTAAACGTGATTATATAAGTTCCGGAAACGTGGCTGGAACGTGGTTGCCACCAAGAAAGTGTTCCCCATTTTGGTTACCGCCACGTGGTAGAACCGTGCCTATTACGTGGCAGAAACTTTGGCGATAAACTTTAAAGTTTCTAAACTCGTGGTAGCCACCTTCCGCCTACGAAAAATGCTACGTCGATATTATTAAAAAATATATTTTTTATAATTTGGGGCCAGAAGCTTTGAAATCATAAACAAAGTTTGAAGTTTCAATTAAATTCTAATACCCTAGAAAGAAAAGTTTTAACAACAGAAATTGTTGTAGTAACACAAATTTCACCTCAAATTTGTTATTAATAAGAATACATTTATAATTTGGACCACGATGTAGTAGACATTAAATGTACCTTAAATAAATAATATTTAGTAATGGATCCGCTGTAGCAGGATACTGTTCCAAAACCATTGGTGAATTTCTATCTTCAAAATTATGCGTTTGATCCCATTTGTCCACAAATTTCTTAGTTTTAATTGCAGATAGACAATAGTCGGATATATCGGAATATGCTGTTCTGGTATCATTGTATAGGCAACGATACACCATTACGTTTATTTTGCCTATGGTTCTGTAGATGAACACTTGTTGTCGTTTCACATTTGGTCTTGTACATTTTTCTGCTGAAGCGATGCTTTGAAAACTGCATATTATAAAGATGACAGCTATTTTAGTTCTGAAAAAATGTAAAGACTAATTATTCAATAATATCTAAACAACTATTAGTGAGTAATTGCTCGAAATTTCAATTTGTGTTATACACAGGCAAACAAGTTTTAGATAAAAATTGCATGAATATGAAAAAGGCATATTTTAAAAATATTTTTGAATAAACAGGATGATACATGTTTGATTAATAAATTATTTTTTAATAAATCACCTTGTATTTTATTTCAGTTTTAGAAAAGTCTGGTAATCCTGTATTAAATTGTATATTATTTTCGAAAAATATTACAGGGTTGCCAAGTAATTAAAAAATGTATGTATGTATTATAATACCTTCCTCCGATCTTTCTCATCTCTGCTCATAATAAAGTCAAAACAAGTCAAAATCTTCAATTTTGCATTAAAAACCTAAAATTAATATTACTTGTCATAAATTTTTCTACATTCATGAATTTACATGATGACAAAAAAAATGTATGATTTTAAATAGTTTTTAAATTATAATTTAAGAGCCTAATCTAACTTATTTATGTAAGAAAATTTTTAATAAATATATTGTTTTCCAATCATATTACCTTACGTGTTACATATTTTTAACTATTGCATAATTAAGAATGTTTACCCTGCTATATGGAAACGTGCTTTTTTTAATCCCATTGGCAAAAATGTCAAATCCCAGTAGTCCTAAAGATCTGAGACCAATTAGTATTTTATGCGCAATTTCTAAAACTTTTGAAAAACTAATCAATACACAACTAATATCTTTTTTGAACATCAATAATATTTTACCTCCTCATCAGTCCGGTTACAGATATTTGCACAATTGTACTACAGCTTTGTTAAAAGTTACTGATGATATTCATAATGCTTTGGATGAAAATAAAATGGTCGCGTTAAGTTTGTTAGATTATTCGAAAGCTTTTGATCGAATAAATCACCAATTGCTCTCATCAATTTTGCATTTTATAGGTTGTGTTAATAATAGTGTTAATTTATTTCGTAATTATTTAAGTAATCGTCAACAAGCTGTAATTTAAAATTTGTCTTCTTCTTTGTTTTCATAAGTAAACAATGGAGTGCCGCAAGGATCTATTTTAGGTTCTATTTTATTTATAATATATACATTAGATTTTTATAAAAAAAACTAATTTCTGCTCGTCTTATTTTTATACTGACGATACACAATTATATCATATATTTTCTGAGGAAAACATCGATATTGCTTGTCAACTGATCAATCAAGATATTGAGTATCTCGTTAATATATCAAATAAATTTCGTATTTCAATTAATAGCACTAAATCAGTCACCATACTTTTTGGAAAAAGCGCTCTTCGAAATAGATGTATCGGAAAATTAAAACTAAATGTAGGAAGAGATGAGTAAAATATCGTAAACTCTGTCAAAAACCTAGGCTTGATGGTTAATTTCGATCTACCTTTTACATATCATGTCATAATGATGCTTCGAAGAGTTTTTGCAAATCTAAAACTAATATATGGTAGCAGGAGTGTATTAAATAAAAAAAAACAAAAATTATGCTTTGTGAAGCACTCGTGTTATCCCACTTAAATTATGGGGATGTAGTATTTGGGCCTGGGCTTTTGAAAAGGGATCAATTAAGATTACAACGAGTATAAAATTGTTGTATTCGGCATTTTTTATAGTTTAAGAGGTTGTCTAACTATGCCAAAACATAAATCAGTTTTGTTTGAAGATTGCTTTTCTTATACCATTGTTAAGCTGTACAACTGGTTACCCGATGACTTTAAAATTATTCACAGATCATATCTTATTCAATTCTAACTTAAAAAATGTGATGCTAGATAGTAAATTACTAATAAACTCTGTAGGTCGATAGTTATAGTTTTTAGATAAGTTTTAATTTCATATTTGTTTTTATTATATTAGTATTATTCTAATGTTATTATTGATATACTTACTGGTTCATACTCATCTGGCTGATTTTATTTTTTAATTTAAGATGTTAAGTTGTTTACGGTTTTGGGTTTTCAATTTTTTTTCTCTCATGTTCGTAAAGCCATATTGTGCGCTAGATTCAATAATTATTAAGTGAACATGCAGGGTACATCTATATGTACATCGGAAGATATATAGGTATGTCTATCATAATACTGGTTAACTGGAAGAGCAAAACCCTGATTTTTATGAGATTTTGAACTCTACCATTTGTCCAACTATTTGTATTTATTTTTTTTTCCTTCTTTTTATTAGGTACTTAGTTTGGCCAATAAAGGCATTTATTAGCCTTATTATTATATTTATGAGCAAACATTTAAATTGTGTTTCATTTATCAATCCTTTTAATAATTCTGAAAGATTACTTATACTATCGATTACAAATTGAAATGATGGTATTAGTAGGTACCTTTTTAACGAATTCCGGAAAAAATGCAAGGGAAACAGCCGCACAAAAAAAGCGCACAGTCATATAGGATCTACGAAAACAGGTCGCGAGCAATTGATCGCGCGAAAAAAAGGCGAGTATGAAAATAGCGCGTAACAATGTTGATATTTCTATTTTTATCTTTAGTATTCATAGATTTGTTTTGAAAATCTTTATATTGCAGGTAACCTTTTAAAGTATGTCTCTAATACCTATTTATTAAAAAAAAACGATTTGTTTATTATTACTTTAGATAATTACCAATAAGCTGGTTACTTATTCTAAGTAAATCTTATTACAAACAACCCCGTTAGCTGTTAATAAGGCTTTAATGTTGATATTTCTATTATTATCTTTTAATCCCAATGAAAAACAATCATTTATTTCACATTTTACTTAATTGGTTTTAAATACGGTCTTAAAGTGTTATAATAAGGGCATCGTAATAAGAAGGGTTTGGTAAAATTTAGTATTCATAGATTTGTCGTTCTGTCAAGATGGTTCTAACTTACGTAAACAGTCAAAAAGGTGCTAATATGTTAGTGTACAATGGCTTTATCCATAGAAAGGAGAAATTGATAGGTGAAAAGACAATTTGGAAGTGTGCCCAATACAATAAGTGGAAATGTACCGGAAGAGTTCACACTGTGGGAGATGCAGCAGTAAAAAGTACATCCACAACCATATTGCATATGCAGCCAAATTAGAAGCAAAGAAAGCTTGTAATAAGATAAAAGAAATGGCGCAACAAGTTGAACTAACAACGCAAGGTATATTGGCTACTGTTTCACAAGAAATTTCTTTAGGTGCAACTGGGAAATTACCTTCCATTTCATCCCTAAAGCGGACTTATTCAACACACACGTCAAAAAAAGGAAGCTATTCCAGCAAATCCTAGATATTTATCCGAGCTTGTTATTCCAGAAGAATACACCATAAGCAGCAATGGCGAACCTTTTCTTTTATTTGATAGTGGCCCAAACGAAGACAGAATTTTGATTTTTTCCACCGAAAAAAATTTAACTTTTATGGAGAACTGTGATCACTGGTATGCTGATGGAACATTTACGTGTGCTCCTTTAATATTTGCTCAGCTGTATACAATCCATGGAGTACAGTACATCAACGTTGTACCCACTGTATATGCTCTTCTTCCCAATAAGACTACCGAGACATATACACGCCTATTTCAAGAATTAAAAACCTTAAGACCAGGTTTACGACCTGCAACAATAATGGTGGATTTTGAAATGGCAGCAATTAATGCCATACAAGAACAGTTTCCTGAAGTCAGATTGCGTGGCTGCTTCTTTCAGTTTATGCAATGCTTGTGGACAAACATGCAAGGTGCAGGATTGCAACCTATTTATACAAAAGACGCAAATTTTGCTCTACATCTGCGACAACTGGCAGCTCTTGCATTCTTACCCGAAGAAGATGTTGTAACGTTTGAAGAGTTACTTGACAGCGAATTTTACACGCAAAATGAAGATACGCTATTGCCATTTATAAATTATTTTGAAGATGTATGGACAGGCCGCTTAGATTGACGATACCAGAGGTGACAACCGCAATGTTCAAGAAATCTGTGGAATTGCTTTGAATTTATAAACGAAGATATACATCGTACAAATAATTCTGTGGAGGGATGGCACAACAGTTTCTCCTCTATATTAAATGCAGCACATCCAAATTTATGGAAATTTATCAATACGCTAAAAAAAGAGGAGAGTTTAAATTGTTTGAAAGTTGAGCAGTATATAGCTGGAAACGAACAGCAACGAAAAAAAAGTATAAAGATACGGCAAAACGAATAAAATCCATTTGTGAACAATATGGCAATCGTCCAAATTTGGAATATTTAAGGGGCATTGCTCATAACTTTCAACTTCAGAAATAGAAACCCCAAAAAATAAAAAACAAAAAAATACAAAAAAAAACCAACAAAAACTAAAAAAAAGTAAAAAAACTAAAAAAAAAAACTAAAAAAGGAAAGTTTGATTTTCCAATGCTTATTGGTAATTATCTAAAGTAATAATAAACAAATCGTTTTTTTTTTTAATAAATAGGTATTAGAAACATACTTTAAAAGGTTACCTGCAATATAAAGATTTTCAAAACAAATCTATGAATACTAAATTTTACCAAACCCTTCTTATTACGATGCCCTCATTATAACACTTTAAGACCAATGATTATTTTTCATTGGGATTAAAAGATAATAAAAGATAATAAAAGATAATAATAGAAATATCAACATTGTTACGCGCTATTTTCCTACTCGCCTTTTTTTCGCGCGATCAATTGCTCGCGACCTTTTTTCGTCGGCGCTCTTTCTTCGCCGGCGACCTTTTGACACGCGCCTATTTGTGCCCGACATTTTTTCGCGCGACCAAATGTTCGCGACCTTTTTTCGTGACATCAGTCATATAAGCCAAACAAATTATCCGCACGTAGAAAAATGCGCACACGGCCAAAATCGTACACGGAAAGATCCTTACGTGTATAAAAGCGCATATGAAATAAAACGCAAAAAGAATATGCATTTGCCGGCTCTAAGTTGCTTTTTGTTTTTTCTCTCTTTTTTAATAGTTTCTTTGAGTATTCTTCAAACGAACAATTTTAAAACATTGCCTTCTATTGAATTTAGTATGGAATTTATATAAGCATATTTTTTAGGGTTGGTATTCTTGTTTTTCTTTCAGCGGCACCTTAAAACCTGAAAGGCTTCTATTGGGTTTCCTTTGCCGCTGTGTATTTTTTTTAATATAAGGTATTTTTTGTTTTCTTTTTATAGTGAATTTGAGTGATCATAATAATTGTGCGATAGTTTAACAATATATTTTTGGTCTTGTTAAAATCCTACAAGATTTTGTCTAAATCATTTGATTAGTTTTACCATATTTTGCCCAAGTCATTTGTTTTCTTATGGTTGAGTGGATGGGATTGAGTACGAAGTTGTAAAGAAAGGTTATCTATTTCTCCATATGATTACTTTATCATCAGGCACACCCAACTGGAAAGTCAAGGAGTCAATGTATTGAAAGGTGAAAATTATTTAATACAAAATTAAACAAAAGATTGTTTAGGACAAAGTACAAAAGGGGATCTTAATATTAATTTGATTTACCATGACATATCCATTAAGGACGAGCTACGTAATTTAAAAATACAAAGATAAAAAGTCACTGTAACTATATATAAAACACTTATTCCAAGAGATTTTATTTTTCTTTAACGGTTAAAAAACCCAACCAAGGTAGAGGTACCTACCTAAAGTTGGATGAATTAAGAACAAGAAACAAGAAATTTTGTTCAAGACTAATTATTAATAAGTTCAAAATTTTATGATCTGGCAAATTAAGGTTACACAAATGGGATGTAATGTGAACTAAAATTTCTGAAACAGGTACATTAGTAAAAAGATTTAATACATCTAACAAAATTAAGTAATCTCTGTCATTCACCTAGACAGCTTTGCTTTTTCTATCAGTTGTACACTGTTCTTTATTGTATTAACAAAATGAACTTTATAATGTTCCTCAAATATTTCATTGAGCCACAAAAACAATCTAAAAAATCAACTCCTAGATAGTGTTCACCAATAAAGTAGATCTTAATTCATTTATGGGAAGTGTGGCATACAAATGTATATGCCATACTCCTAAAGGTGTATATTTTATTTTTTGTATTTTATTAAAAATTAATGTTTCATTTTCCTACTTATATTAATTTCGAATATATAACTTACGAGTACGAATTATAAACACAAATTATGGAAATGACTGTAAACAACAATAATTAAATTTTGAATGAGAGAAAATTGAAGTGAGAACAATCAATTGAGATCCGAAAAACTAAATTGCAGAACGTATTGGAAAACGTTTAGTGGCCGATACTGTATAATATATTGGTAATAAATATTGTATTATAATAGCGCCCTGTATAATTAGATACAGAAAGTAAACAAAGTAAAAATAAATTAAATACTTTTTGACGCCGAAATATTTATATTTAAAGTAGGTACATTATCTTACTCACCCTGTATCCATTGGTTACAAACTAATTTACAAAAAAAAAATTGTTTAAACTAAATTGATTTAATTACTAAACAGCACAAATTAAATACTAGCTTATAACGTACCTACATTATCGTGAATCTGTTATCAAAGACAGTTTCTGTTTATCATTCTTATTTTAAAATAACATATTAAATTAAGCGGATGTACCCATCTAAATATACATTTGATAACATCGATATAAAAAGAAAAAAAAGTAAAAATTAAATGATATCCTGCAGACTTTGATGCGAGAACTTATATTGTAGATTGTAGGTATCTTTTGGACTAACAATACTATCACCAATTCAAACTAATAATAATTGTTAATAAAAACTTTCATAGTACACCTAAAACAATGGAAAACCCATGGAGGAAGGATAAATAAAAGTTGCAGATTCCACACAGAAATTTGGCAACATGTTTGTCTTCAGCGACATAGTGGATAGTTTTGTGCAACTAATACTCAGTCGGTAATATAAAAAGCTGTAATGCTATTTTTATTTAAAAATTGGCGGGCTTTTGAATTTACTTCGACAAAATAAAAGAATTTTACATTTTCAATAGCATTTTTTTAACACGCATCTCATGCGTGTTAAAAAATGCTAATAAAATGTAAAATTTTATGTTAAATAATTTTAGAGGTATAAAATAAATAATAAAAAATTGTATTATAACTAAATATTATTTGTAGAATCTTTATTGGTTACAACAATAAACATAATATATATTTTCTGAATAAACAACTATTTTAAATCACACAAAACGAACAAAATTTTTCTTTAATCGTGCGAAATAAAACAAGAGTTCCATCCATAAATCCTGAAACGAACAGAAAAAAAACAATTGTTGAAAGCGAAAAACTTCTTAAAACACATGATTTTGATTGTATCTGACTAATTACTTTTGCATTTGCAGCGATTTAACTAATTTTTAATTTACTACTTCCAATTTCTATAACGTCTAATTAAGATTTTCTTGCTTTATGTAATGAAAATTCTTTAGATTTATAAAGACTAAAAAGCTTGGTTAATACATATAATTAAATTCGCATGTCTAGGATAATTATTATCAAAATGAATATCAGAATTAAACTTTGTTAAGGATTTCAATATTTGGGGATAACACAATTACGAATACAAATAATAACTCTGTTTTTCAGTTGACAATAAAGTACAAATTTTGTTCAAAAACAGTGTAAATGGGCCAGAACAATTTATTATTACAATCAAATATATGCATTTATAGGGCATAAACATGCAAAAGTATCAAAATAAGTTTACTTACAGTAAATTATTATTAATGTATAATCGAATTAAATTACGGGTTTTGAGCTTACAATAAATTGTAATTAGATTAAACAAAATGGATTCTATGTATTTTAAGGTGATCTTTTCGAAAAAAGGCAAAACAAAATGTAGCTGTTTTTCAAAAATGCCGAAATTCTGGATTTTTGTCAATTTTTCAATTTTGCGCAAGCGCATGTCGGAAATAAATCAATATTTTTAAAACGCAGTTTACGACATTTGAAAACTTAGGAAAAATGGTAATTTTCATATTTCTTGAGAAATTTTGATCCGATGCACCGTTCTCGCGGTATGTACGATTGAAATTTGTTTAGTATTTTGAGGAAGCGAAGGTCGAAAAATTGAATTTGTTAAATGTTCAAACACTAAATTCTTTATAACTTTGGTAAAAATTAAGATATTTGACAAAACAAAAATGCATTTTTAAACTTGAGGGATGTTACTATTGATTCCCACAAGGGGGCAAGAGAAATACCAAAATTGGGCATATGGCGGAATGTCAAATTGTACCGCGGGCCTAATTTCATTGTTTGTCTATAACGGCCAAACTATTTGAATGTTTTTAATGCCACTTACAGAGCTTACTTTTATATGTGAAATCTTATGTGTGTGTAAATTTCACCGAAATCGGACTATAATTGGCCAAGATATCAAACAATTAAACAAATTTTTTTCCCTAAAAAAAACTAAATTTTTTTTCGAAAGTTTGAAGTGGTACAAAAATGCCAAAAATGTACCCAATAGCTTTAAACTTTTTTTTTGTACTTTATTGTGTCTAGAATACGATTAGATTATGGAAAATTCTGCAAAAATATTTTATCTATTTTTTTGACCACTGTTCATTGAGTGAAGACCAAAAAACATGGTTTTTGAGAAAAGTTGCCTAAAATTGACGATTTTCAGTTTTTTGGTCTGAAAATTGAGCAAACCAAAATTTTATGTCTTCTAAATGTGTATACAAACTTTAAAGTGTGTATGTTTCTTCTAAGTTGTAGAATTCTCCCGACAAAAGTCCTGTTATACGCGATCCGCGGGATCCAAAACTCGTGTATACACTGCATTTCTGTAATTTGATTTTTTTGCGATTTCCAGTTTTAAATTTCTTACATACCTAAATTTGTTAGACTTAAAATTTATTAAATTGTATTTTACTGACTTGTTATAAGACGTTTCCTGCGTTTTGTGCAAAATATAGAATTACCGCAAAATTAGCCGCACGTCGCATCAAGGATAGCCGCATGGTCTCGGCATTCGCTATCCGACAAATTTAAACTTCAAACGGTCTAATTATTACAAATTGAATCGCTTGATAGTGTTCATCGGCATAGATTTTTAATAACCGTGTTAGTTTTTTCAAATATATTTTGTTGTTAGCTGTTTTCGGAAAACCCGGAGAAAATCATATGGGAAAAAAATTTAAAAAAACTACTCCTTCTGGTTTCCTGCGAATTTCCGAAAAATTATGGCAGATTTCGCCGCGGGACTTATTTTATTTGAGAGCCAACACAAAAATACGCAACTTCTCTCATGGGCACATATGTCTAAAATTTATAATTTCGTCACAAATTCATCGCAAATTTCATGTCCATGGTTCTGATCAAAGAAACGAAAAAAAAAAAAACAACTTTTTGGTAAAAGCACTTCTGGCGTCGAGAAATTCGCCATTAAAACTACCTGTGCAATGAGTTTCCGAACTATTTTTGCCTCCTCTTTCGATTGGTGCATTTATTTTTACTATCGGAATGATACTTGCCCAGATAATTAGCATTTTTACCATGGAAAATTTCGGAAAACCCGGTTTTTCCTAATTAAAAAAAAATTGAACAGCAGCTACATCTTTGTTTGCTTTTTTTCGGAAAGATCACATCAAAATGCATAAGTTCCACTTTTTTTCATCCAATTACAAATTAATGTAAACTCGAAGGGGCTTTTTTCGTTATTTAATTGGACTAGTATGCCTAAAACTGTATTAAATAAAAGTAAAACTGACTTAGAATTGTTTACATAGACAGCCATATTGTATTTTGTATCATTCGGGTTTCGGCTATCGAGTTGACTCGAGCGTTGGGTTTTGTTATCCAAAGCCAGATTTACATTGTACAAATTATTGAATAAATTCATACTTTTTCAATTTTACGATAGATAAATAAAAAAAAAATGTGAAACTATTACTTTTGGCAAGTTACTAACACATTTTTATTGAGATATTTTGTAATTATTCTGTTTTCTTTATATTTTAAATATAATTGTGTTATTGTAAACGGACGTACGCCAGTTTCGATGCGCAGTAACTTGTTGACAAAATGCGCATATGCTATAAACCCCCCTGGGAAAACCTTTTACTTTCAAAATATGGAGCATATTCTTTGAGTTGTATTAATAAAAATTAAGCACAACATTTTCTTCTTGGAGCAAAAGCAAATGCTTATCCAGTAGACGTTTAAGTAAATAGGTATTAATAAAGTATACCCTTTACTTAAGTTTTTAAGCAAATCCTTGCCAAATGATGCATCTAGTCAGTTGCAGACTTAGACTTATCTCTGTAGTTAAAAGTGTGTATGTGTGTTTTCGTGTTACTATGGCTAAGGTAGTGAAAGTAAGACACGTCAAACATTATAAACGTCGTGGTAATCTAGCCGATCCTTAGCCGATCCCGGTTATCAAAGTGTAATCAGAGAAGAATTTGGAGTGCCTTAAGGTACGGTAGTAATAATAATGAATATTAATTTGCCTTATTCATCTCCTTACGAGTGAATTTTAACCCCAGAAGTCGATTGAGTTCGTGGGGAGAAGGATCGGCTATTACTATTATTTATTTATTTATTTATTTATTGTCTTAAGTACACTACAGAAATGTGAATTCCAAATGGCACCGTCTTAAAGCTAAAACAACAATTGAAGTATAAGTATATACATATAAAAAAAACGGAATATATAAATATAAAAACTCTTCAGAAATTTTAAAATACATTTAACGTCTAAAAAACAAAGTCTAACACCATACAAGACAAGAAACAACCTAAAATTTTAAAATTCGAGCATCCTCTTAACAGATAATAACGTACAATTAAAAATATCACAGTGAGAATAGTGCTTATTATAGTTGCACAAAAGCCTATTCATGAAAGCTCTTTGTCCATAGTTTGTACGATGGGTTTTCTCAAAGAATAGTTGTGACTGACGAGTATGCCTTAACGGAACAACGAAATTTACTTGGCATAACAATTTTTCACAAATAATGTCTCCATTAATTATTTTGTGGAGCAAAAGTAAGATTGCATCCCTGCGTCTCCGTTCAAGAGTTTGCATACTACAGAGTAGCAGTCTCGTTTCATACGATAAATCCCGATATGGAAAGTGAAACTTAAATAGCAAATATTTACAAAATTTGTTTTGAACTCGTTTAATTCGGTTGACATAAATAGCTTGTGACAGAGACCAAACAGTACTGCAATACTCTAAAATACTTCGGATCAAACCACTGTACAAACATCTTATTGCTTATGAAGTAAAAGGTTAACTGCAGTGGCGGCTCGTAAGCACTAGCGGCAGTGGGGCACACACTGGAAAGGAATCCCGGGATTCTTTTTTTCCTTAGGAAAACAAGTTCTCCGCTTAATGAAAATTAAATATATTTCAAAACAAATTAAATATTACAAAACTGAAGATTAACTGCTTGGTATACTATTTCTTATAGTTGAAGTCAATTCTTCTAGATTTTTGGCTAGCGAAGTGATCGATGACCAGATTATTAACATTTGGAATGGACCAAATAAGTTTTTTTTTTTTTCGATGGATAACATGGCTAACGCGCACAATCTATCTTGGCACATAGTGTTCCTTAAAAATGTTTTAATACGTTTTAGTGTCGAAAAACATCTTTCACTCTCCACTGTGGTCATGGGAATTATACACAGGATAGTTAGCAGCTCCACAGATTCTGAAAATGTAATTGTCAAATTGTTCTCAAAAAACATTTGTTATAACGGTATGGCCTTATTGTGTTGCACAAAGTCATCTCGGGTGTAAAGTATGGACAGTTCGTTTTTTAATTTTAAGCTGTTTACGTTTGGAAATAAACTACACACAGTTGGAAAACAACCTCGGTAGTCTTTAAATTTTTCACTATCAAATAAACTTGCAATTGTTAGGTGGGTAGTGTAAAACTAAAACGTTCATTTACCTGCACTACTATTGTATAACAAATTTCCTTACATATCCTTAAATTAGGAATAGGGTCTTTCTTTTCAAGAAACCGTCTCTTCTTGCTTGTGCTTGTACCTGATTGGGTGTTGTCGTTTAAGTTTAGTTCTTGTGGGTCTTGTTGTGATTGCCATTTAATCAAAAAATCATTACATATCCACTCTTGCGAAATTTGCGTAAATTTCTCAGAAGAATGCAATTTACTTAACAATTCTAACTTGTTAAAGCATTTTAAAGCATACGACTCTGAAGAAAAGGTGATTGGGAATTTAAAATCTCCCAGCGAAAAATTTCTCTTTTATATTTTTAAATTAGAAAAAATATTTATATCTCTATTTGATAGTTTGTCAACTAAGCCTGGAATTTCCAACGCATACCTTTTTGAGATGAGCAAAATAGAATTTGGTCATCCTTGCCAACAATTTGCGAAAATGTACACCATTAAATTATTTATAAGACTCAGAATTTTCTATACTCTTAAATATGTAAACAGAGATTTGAAATCCTCAGTCAGACAAAACCAGAGGAAAAATTAAAATTTTGTCCCATTTATAAATATTGATTTTTTTTCATCATATTTTTGACTGCTTTATAAAAAAAAAGTTATTTTTCTTTGTAGTTTTATTTCTTAACTACTCCAATGGTCCAGCTAACGTTTTTTCGTAATCGCAATAAATAAATTATTATTATGGTCCAACAACGCGCACCTTAAGCCGAAACCGGCATCGCTTTTGTGAGGGAGCCGATAAAGATGCCGCTTCGTACATTCGTATATGGTCTAGGTAATCTGTGCCATGGGTACAGCACGTCACGATGCGGACAGCGCCCCGCTTGTGACGTATAATTAGTGATTCACACGAGACCAACGAGACGAGACTTTCATAAAATCTCGTCTCGTCTCGCCGATGAAATAGGAAGTCTTATCTCGAGTCTCGTCTCGCAGCCTCGAGTCTCGTCTCGTCTCGCGTCTCGTACGAGAGTCTCGCAAATGTATCGCAATTTCGTCATGCATAATCTTGTTCCAGTCTAGTACGGGATATTTACCTTCACCTACTTTTTAGGTATAATGTAGAAGTAGGAAGAGAAAATTACAACAAAAATAACATTATTTATTGAAAAGTATGTACCTAATAGGTACATACTTACATCATACATCTAAACAAAAAAACATAGCATTATATATTCGAAAGTTATAAAATAAAATAAAAAGTAACACGTATATTCTAAACAAATAAACAAAACAAAAACTTTAATCCAACTTTATTTTACTTATTTAAGAAATAGGTATCTAAGAAAAAAAAGCTTTATCAGTCAGATCAGCCTTCAAGATCACAAATGTTTTTGTTCTTCACACAGTCGTTAAGACAACAAACATCGTGCAGATTCAATATTAAGGCGATTCCGATGTTTTTTTATAGTTAACGCAGCACGTAAGAATAATCTTTCCGCCGGGACTGAAGAAGCCGGTATACTTAAGAGATCTCGTGCCATCAAACTTAGAATGGGAAATTCAGAAGCATGAATTTTGCACCATTGCAATATTTCTGTGTTTTTATTACACCGAGGCACAGAATAATATTTTTGAAGCTCCTATTTAACACAGAAAGACTTATTTATAGATTTCCAGGTAGTCATTCAATTTGCGATCTGTCGTTATTGCAGTATTGCCTTTATGTTCCGCCGCCGTAAGAGAGAGAGAATAGTCCGTTTTCGTTTCACGCATTACGTCGTTTTACACAAAAATCATGAATTGTGTTTTTAAAGTATTTATAAATGAAATGTTTTGTCTATCTGTGCTAAATAGTCTAAATTCTTTCTAAATATGTTGTATTATGAATGAAATTCTCAAGTCTGCAGTCGGCACGCAGAAATATTTACCTGCGAGACTCTCGCACGAGACACGAGAAGTCTTGCACGAGACTCGAGACGAGACCAATAAAAGTCTCGTCTCGTCCCGTCTTGTCCGAGTCTCGTCTCGAGTCTTGTCTCGAAAACGAGACGAGACCATGCGAGACTCTCGAAAACGAGACTCTCGCGGGCACCACTACGTATAATCCATCGCATGTGTTCATCTTTTGCTAAGCGACATTGTCGTTGTTCTTGTTTTTCGCATCACAATGAGAGAGAAAACAACAGAGGCACACATTTACTGTGCCCTGTGCCCTCGGAACGTCGCTCAACGCCCGGTCGTCCACTGTCGTGCCATCGCGGTTTGCGCTGAATATTAGATAAAATAATAATAGGCATTCAGGAAAATATAAAATATGTAAGTTATTTTTTTTTTATTATACTAGGGCACGTGCCCAAGTGCCCTTACGGGCGAACCGCCACTGGTTAACTGTCTAACTGCTGAATGACTTGTTAGAACTTGTCCTAATCATGTGATATACCTGCTTCCGTTACTTCGCTGATAGGCCTACGAAGTAGGAAATTAGATGTTTTACAGATGACATCAAACGTTTATTAGTGAGTTGTTCGTTTTGTCTAATTTAAAACTAGGACCCTAGCCGCTGGTTTGTCGTATTAGTGAAAATTAATGAAGATGTGTTCCTCAAAATGTAATTGTGACAGTAGTGAAAGCGTAGCAAGCGCTAGTAAACTACAGTTTATAGCAGAAGGAGTTACCGCTGCTCTCCTTATTTTTTAAAAATCGCCAATATCACAAATAAATTGAAGGAAGGACGAAGCAAATATAATACTGACAAAAAATACGATGTATCATTTGGTAAACCACTTATTGCAGAAGGTCTATTGAAAAAAAAATAAACAACAGGAAAACGAGGTTGAAGAAGAAGAAGAAGAAGAAGAAGAAGAAGAAGAAGAAGAAGAAAGAAGAAGAAGAAGAAGAAGAAGAAGAAGAAGAAGAAGAAGAAGAAGAAGAAGAAGAAGAAGAAGAAGAAGAAGAAGAAGAAGAAGAAGAAGAAGAAGAAGAAGAAGAAGAAGAAGAAGAAAAAGAAAAAGAAGAAGAAGACGTATGTAAACAAAAATGGAAATAAAGCGATTAATCTGTTGTAATAAGATAGACATTTACTACAGGCTATGGAAGGTGACAGCAATCCTACTATTAGAAGAATTAAAGGGCCTATGTAGATTGGTATTGATAAAAAAGAATCGACTCACCAAAAAGGGAGAAAGAACTTACTACGCATCAAAGAGAGAGTGAACCACAGACACAGACAACAAAGAGGGAGTAAAGTATCTTGTCAGCAGTAATGTAGTAGTGTCACGGCTGTTAAACTAGAACGAAAATTAGCGACAGATAAGTATGAAACAAAGAAAACCGGAAGAGTAACTACAAAAGAATTCCACTTAGTGCGGTAATAGCTTTGAGCATATATATTTTATAGAGTCCGCATCCAACAGCGTTTGTTTGGATTATGAGGGGAAATGGATAGACACTATTACTAGTGTCGCATCATTTTAACGGGGTTTATAAATAAAAAATGTGATACATTCCTTTAAAATTCTTTAAATTATGCACATATTTTATAAACTTGCATTATTTAAGTAGGTATCTAGTATTAGTAAATTATTATTATTATTTGTGTTAGACACATAACGGAAAAATGAAGGTTAAAATAATAGGCACACAGAAATCATATCAAACATTTTTACCATTGCAGGCCCCAAATTAAAATAAACAATTTGGGTCTTCTAGTCTGCAACGGTAAATATTTTTGATAATATTTCTGCGCGCAGAAATAATCTCAAAAATGTGATGGTGTCATCTTCTATTACTGTTACGGCAAAATCTTCTAGCTGAGGCATTTTTCTTACTGCCACGGTAAGAATTTTTGTTCAGTGCAGCAAGTGTCAAAATAATCTACTTTATACAACCAATTGCATAATGTTGAACATTATGAAACTGATTACGAAAAATTCATTGTCACCATTTGCGAAAAGAACACAAATAAAAGTAACTCTTTTTTGACTTTAAAATTAATATACAGGGTGTTCCATCTCAGACGAGCCACCCCGTATATTTCTTATCCCATAGTAATTGGAAAAATTCTCCGAAACACTTCGGATGATTTTCTTTGGGGGACATCTTTTGACGTATATTTGAGGCTTGAACGAGAAACCCCCTATGAGGGGGCGCTTCAACTTCTCAAAATTGAATAGGGAAAAGGGATTGAGTGATACTTCATTTGTAAAGTCTTGGAAGCCTCTTTACAACGGTGTATGAAAAAAATCACATTCTTAAAAAAATTAATTGTTTTATCATACAATAAAATGATCGAAGGAACGTGATAAACACCTTCTAAGAACAAAAAATGAAGGCAAGATAAGAAAATGTTTTGATTTTTTTTTATTTATTAGTTCGAGAGAATTTATTATTGTATGGAAGTCAATGGAGGACAATTTGAACATTTGATTTTTTTGATCGTAAGCATGATATGTATAACAATTTTTTTCAAGAATGTGATTTTTTTAATACACCGTTGTAAAGAGGCTTCCAAGACTTTACAAATGAAGTATCACTCAATCCCTTTTCCCTATTCAATTTTGAGGGGTTAAAGCGCCCCCTCATAGGGGGTTGCTCATTCAAGCCTCAAATATACGTCAAAAGATGTCCCCCAAAGAAAATCATCAGATGTGTTTCGGAAAATTTTTCCCATTGCTATGGGATAAGAAATATACGGGGTGGCTCGTCTGAGATGGAACACCCTGTATACATTATTATTATTGAAACTTTGTATCAAAAAAGGGAAGGTTGACTATATAAAAATGGTGTTTATTTTTCATTCTATATCAGCACACAATAATTAAAACACAATACACTACAAAATAACTTACTTTCTTGAAAACTAAATATAACTTTTAACAAGCAATATTAATACACTACAAGTCGTTGAGAATAAATTAATATAATTTTCTATTTGTCAATAAAATGAATTAAGTTATGCATATGCAATTAACAATACAAGAAAGTACTATTCGATATCAGTAATAGTTTACAATTTTAAAAACATTCTAGACAAAATTAGAAAAAATATTGTGCGTAACACGTCACCAAATGCCGTTCTGCAGTCTATATGGCGCCCGAAAAAAAAAACGTAATCCAATAAGAGAAAGAAAAAGTTGAAAAAATAATATATTCTTAAGATGTAAAATATAAGGGGAATATTATTATTAATAATATTAAGGTGCCCGAGAGACGTCAATGGATGATTTCGAAATTTTAGGCTTTTAGTTATTTAGGTTAAGATAAAATTTAAGATATATGGATTTAGATCAGGTACAATATAACTCTCATTAATAAAAAAAATATGAGTGAATACATTTAACATGTTAAATAATTTAGACTTGATTTTAAAAAATTGCCGACAATTTAAATAATGTTGCAATCTGGATGAATCAACTGTTACTGTTTGGTCCAGTTATTCATATAATTTTAAATAACATAATAGTATGTGCTGTGAAATGAAATTGATCTTCTTAATTGCTTATGAAATAAAAAAAATGGTCCAATGTAAACAATAGTAGTATTGGACTTTGATAAGCAGTCGTTGTGTCGGGAATTCCCGCGATATACTAAATTATGAGACATGTTTTATTTTTAGCAAATTGTTCTCTTCTGCTAACATATATAAAATTGTTTTGTAATAATTGATAAATGGGTTTTATTTACGAATATGTTTTGTTTAACTATTACTTGTGTACAAAAAATAAATTCCACTGAGTTACAACAAACAGTAAAAATACTGACAGCTTTTTTATGATTCCTTTTTAATCTCTCATATCTGATCCTCTAAATAAAATAGCTTCTTTCTAAACCACCTGTGGCTAGGATTTTTGAAATTATTTAGCATTTATTTAAAAAATCTAAATTTTTCTTACACAAGTAACTTCGTTTAAGTTGAAGCCCACATTATGGAGTTTATTACTTGTAAAAGGAGACACTTTAAATCTGTGGTAGTTCAACTTTTCTATGCTCTACTGAAAATCAAAAACCAATAATGTTGTTTCCTTTTGATCGTTTACTTATTTAAGCAGACTGAGAGTAATGTACACACTGATAATGAAATGAAAGTGGAATAAGTACTTCAGTGTGTAGAAATTAAAAAACTTTTATAATAATTAAGCGTAGTGCTTTCGGCTTACAAAGCCATCATAAAAGCCACCCTAAAAGGCGTTAGACGTTAACAATCAATAAATAATTATTGAATGATGTTAAAACTTATGTCTAGGATACCCACTACATGAGATTATTGATCGAATTCAACATTAGAATCATGTAGTTAAAATAAGTTCATCAAAAAGTGCCAGTGTAGTTCAAACTGAGCTAAGGGAATCCTCATAGCAGCAAAAGAAATAACCAGAAACAATATCACTGGAAGGAACATGTTTATCTATACAGATAGCAGACAAGCACTACTCACCCTGAACAGACCACGAATTTACTCAGGGTTAGTACTAGAATGTCACGAAGCTTTGGCCAAAGCATCCATCAACAATGTGGTCATCTTACGATGGATCAAAGGTCATGCCGCATCGAAAGGTAACCGTCTTGCTGATTCACTAGCCAAGAAAGCAGCCAACCAAATACTTTTCGGACCTGGCCCTTCTATTGGCCTGACGAAATCGGTAGTGACAGACTTAATAGGCATTTTCATCATGTGATGAGCGCAAGTGCAGCCGCCATGTTAAAATAGCGCCAATTCAAAAGTTTCGTACTGTTTTGATCAACAATGGCTGGAAAATCAATATTATCTGTGCATACAAATCAATCATTAGAAAAAATCGTTGATGGTGATTTACATTTTTATAACTCTGTGGAAGCACATAGCTGTGAGCAATTAAAAAAGTTCTTGAAGTGACGTGGACGTTCGGAACAAGAAAAAAAGTGTGGTGATTGAGAGGTTATGTTTCAATACATATTAACTTTGCAAAAAATAAATGTAATCAAATAATAATCATAACTCTATTCTAATTAATTATGCTAACCAATATTAGCACTTGCAATACCACTTTAACATGAAAGTTAATCACGAGTATAATAAATAAGATAAATTATTTAAAATTTTAAGGATTAACATGACATTTTTAATAATAATAACTATGTATACAGAAGTAGTATTTAATATTAAAAAATTATGTGTAGTACCAGACAAGGATTTTCTTCTGTTGAACCACTTTCTCCATGAAAATGTAGTGAACAAATATAAGTATCTTTAGTAACATCATCCATCAATCGATCGAAAACCTTTGTCACTTCGACCACATTTTTTCACTCATAATGCTCATTTTGAGCATGTTTTTGCCTAGTGATTTGATTGTTTTTTACGATATTGCAGGCAAGTCTTTTTATAAAATAATAATTTATACCGTGAGTCACTTTTACATACTCATAACAATACCGTTTAGTTTTCCTTTCCGTAAAGATAACATAATTAATTGATTGCAAAAATTGATTTTCCAATTAAAATACTTATTACTTTACTTTTTTATCCCATTTTTTAAACGAATACACTTAAAATTAATATTTATCGATTATAATTTTTTTTACGTGGACATTTTAACATGCTTGTTTACAAAAAAACAGTACGAAAATGATGACCGATACTAACGCATGCGCACAAAAAAATGTGATGAAAGGGCCTATTAAAGAACATTCCCTTGTGAAAGTCAAGGAAAGATGGGATGAAACAAGAAACTGCAGAGTTGTCAGGGAGATCCTAAGATATCTTGACAACACTGCAGCAAACAAATCTGCGCCTAGTCACAGGCATTCTAACTGGTCATTGACCAGTACGGAAACATCTCCATATCATAAGGCTGTCAGATTTTGCACTCTGCAGAGGTTGCGAACAAGAAGATGAGACCCTCGAGCATATCCTTTACGATTGCTCGACGCTCTTATTTATTAGAAGTTTTGTGTTCGGCGAGTATCGGCTAACACCGGCCGATATAAGAGAACCACCTCTTGGCGACGTTGTCAACTACATTAAATCTCACGAGCTAGGAGGTGCCTATCATCTTAGGACAATGCACAATGGGCCTAATGAGGCCTAAGTGCCGTGGAGGTTACGCACCCTCCACACGTTACAGATACAAATATATCAGAAGGGATAATAAAGGTACCAAACCCTCGTTAAATCCCTTAATTAAGAAAATTATATTATATTAATTCATTATAAAATTATCTGCACATATTTTAACAATAGACGATTCTGTGGTCAACCGGATTAGACAATAATGATTATCTAAACAAAAATATAAATACTGTGAGATGAGGAAAAGGTTTCTAAGGATATATTAGGTTTCTGAGGATTTGAACTATATAAAGATCCGAAGATACCAAAGTTCATTTGGTTTAGAAAACTATTGTGCAACCGAATTTAAAGAGTAGAATAAAGGATTATGGCTGTAGAGCCATATTAGGTCAGAGAACTTAAAGGTTGATAGACGTAACTAGACCATGACCCGTACTTGGCACCTAGTCGAAGAGTGAAGCGTTAATTAGAAAGAAAAAAGAAACAGAAATAGATTTTTTGGAAAGCGAAAGGGTATAGTAAAGGCAAATTTATACCTAGATCTATATTAGGCAGCAACAAAGTACAGTAAAAAGAGTTGCCTATTCTACGATTGGGCAATCGCAGTGGATATGAAGTGGGCTCCAGAACCATTAGCGAGGCCACAGTGATATGATGTTATGATTGCGTCCCGTAGTTGTTTGCAACTTCATCTATATCATTTTTTGTATTAGAGTTATTTTAACGGTTTTTAACACTGCCCCCAGCTCCACTCCGTATCCAAACCAATCGGTTTTATGTGGGTCGCGGTATACATCTCCTGGTTTATCGACGTTGTCGATTTCCATGAGAATATGTCGATGATCTGAGAGCGAAGGCTCTTTACACACGTACCACTTGCCAATGTGATTTGAAACGAAGGAAGAACCAAAGGTAATATCAATAACCTCGCTCCGTCTACTGGTTACAAAAGTAGGTTCGTTTCCACGATTCAATGTTTCCAGGTTAGTGGTTCGAACAAATTCAAGTAAAGACTCACCCCTTTTGTTGTTGTCCTTGCTACCCCATGTTACATGGTGTGAATTTGCATCATCAGCAATGAGTACCTGTAGGTTTTTGGCCCGACAGGTATCTACTAAATCCCTCAGCTTATCTGTTGGTGGAGGGCTGGGCGAGTTATAGGGAAGATATGCAGAGGTTAAAATGAGTGGCTTCTTGTTGCCTGCTATGTTTATTTTCATCCTGACTACTACTAGGTCTCTAAAACAGAAATCTTGTAAGTTAAGGATGTCTAGACCATTTCGTATGTATATACAAGCCCTAGTGTCTCCACATTGGGTATTGTATATTAATTTACCTTTAGTTTGTCCGATCCCCATCACATGCCCTTTGTAGATCCAGGGTTCTTGTATTAGGGCTTCGCCTATGTCCTCCCTGATAATGGTACGTGCAAAGGTTGCGGAGGCAGCCTTGCAGTGTCTCAGATTAGCTTGTATTATTCTGAGCATCTAAAGGTTCTTCCTTTTTTTTTTTGCACTCTGAAGATTGCCTCAGTTAGGCCCAGATAGGATTTTAACTGCAGGTTTTCTAAAGCCTTCAGAGAGTCGTCGTCAATCAACAGTACAATGGTTTGACCGTTGTTTTCCATTTGCCTGTGAATGACCACTGTTCCATTTGGAGCCTTTGGTTTTGGGTTTTGAGGAACGCAAGTACCTTTGATGTTTCCATGTTCTGCATGGGTTTGGGTATCCAGGCCACAACTTTGTTGGTTCAAACGATCTCGCTAGAGGGTCCCACCATAAGTTGTGCTCTCTGTCATGGTTGGAGCTGGGGGATTATTTCGGAGAGCCAGGTTTTAGCGGTCTCATTGGCACAGATCAAAAAGAGCTCCGTTATGGAAATATCCCTTCTTGAACTGTGGTCCTGATCCCTTCCTACTCTTCAAAATTTCTCCCATCGGTTTTTCCTGAGTCTAATTCGCTTTCTCCTCAGTCAGTTTTTCCTTGGGAAATTCTTTAGTGCCTCTTTATAGGACAAACAACCTTCTACCGCTTGCGCTGCAGATGTGGTTGTCCTTGCTTTATCAGATCCAATTTTAGGCTTCTTGGGGTAACCTCTTACCGTGACCTCCGTTGAAGACGGACTGTCACTTTGGAGGCGACCCCGTTTAAGTTAGGGAGTTTGATTTAAAGTTCGGTTGGCTGCTTTCTTCTCTGGCCTTCTCTCAGCTCTGGGTCTGATTAGTTTTTCTTCAGCCTTAGCCTTTTAAATTACCAATTTCCTCTTTTGGATGCCTGAGAGTTGCTTATGCGGCTCCAGGTGAGTGCTGTTGAGTTGTGAGGTAACTCGTTTCAGGCTAGTTTTTTCCTTGGGGTTTGTGGAACTGCCACTTGCCTCCGAAGGTTGTTCCGCCTTAGGGCGTTGTCCAGAGGTTGATGGAGACGAAGTTAATTCTTCTGGAATCGCTTCGGTTTCCATTACCTCAGTTGCTTGTTGTGGAAGGGTTTCTCCTTCTGGGAGTTCCCTGTCCGAGGTTGTTTTTGGGTTTGTTTCTACCATATTGGTCCCACGAGTAGCTAGGGAAATAGTAGATGTCCACCCGATCAGAGCCCCGCATGACCGGGTAAGGCTAGATACAAGGGGGTTTCGCCAAGTGCCCCTAGAGGAACGTTAGCAACCGCTTTCCCAGCGGCCATTCAGCCTTCAGCACGTTGCCTTATACCTTACTTGGGTTATTGATGGAGTATCATTTAGTTAGTGAATAGTGCTGTTCATAGAGCAGCAATATTAACATATCCAGCGGTGCCACAGGGAGGCAGACACTCGAAGATTGTATTTCTCCACTGGCATGCAGAAAGAGTTACCTACAAGCAGACAAGCAAACAAGCAATCTAAGCTACAAAGTAATGGCTAAACTACAACCAACCCCACCTCTTTATCCCTTACGATTGTGTTCATTTTTAAACTGTTTAGCATGGTATGTGTACTTGCCTTTGAACTTGATAGTACCAATTGTGGTTTTTATTAATTTCGTTGTTTTGCAAAACAAGTAATATTTTTGGTTTGAATTCCTTGTTCTGGGGTCATTTGTCTTGCAGAATAAGGAAATTTTATTTCAACTTGGCCTCTCTCTTCGATAAGACTATCTGGGGTTGGTACCAAAAAAGGCTGTTAGATATTAACAAAAAGACTACAAGGACATAATTTTTCTAGTTATTTATCATAATTGCTTCCTAGAATTTTCTTTATTTATTTTTGCCGTACTCATAAGCTGCCGATTAAAAGCTTTTGATACAATATGTTTTCTTCTTTCTTCCACTGTTATTATAAATGAAACACATAGTTCGATGTCGATAGGACTAATTGTTTGTCGACGGTTTCTAGATAGAGAGAGTTTCTTAATTACTTTTACACATAAAAATATTACGCCGACTATTCCAACTCTCTTTATATTTTGCTACATTATCTTGATTTTCCCCGATAATTTATCATCCCTTTTGGATAAAATATTTTAATTAGAAGGGTCTAATCTTTTTTCTGCAACTGAAATAATCGTCCAAAGCTCCTGTCGTCTAGACTTCCTCATTTTTTAAATAGTTTTATTTTTTGCAAATAACACATTCCATATCTTAAATAGTTACACTTAATTTAAGTCTCATTTTGCATATACAGTTTAATATAAAGGTCAGTGATCAAAAATCATTAAATAAGGATCGTTGCTTTCGAGCTTCCTAACACATCCTTGTAAAATATTTCATTCCATGAGCAGCAATGCATGTCAACTTGTATGATATCATATTCTATATTATAGAGCCAGAATTGCTAGGAATATTTGGGCAAACAATGTGGGTGTTGAATTAATCAAGGAAACAGATATTAGGGGATGAATATATAAGGGATGTTAAAACGATAGCGGAACAACTTAGGAATTAGTTGTTTAGTTCGGATGATCGAATGCTCTCTGCAACTTCGATGGGAACATGAATTAATTATCTGTAGAAGTTTGATCTCCCCCCGGATTTACGAAATGGAAGTTGTTTGAGGTATTACGAATATACGTAGAAGAATAATTTTTTGAGGAAGGATACGAATGTTTTTAAAAGATAAGTAACTGCGTATTTAGAGAAATGGGAAAAAGAGAAGTCTGAAACCACTATTGATATTGCCGTCTTATAATTGTTGCGAAAAACGACAATAAGTATAACTAATTTCCCAATTATTTTTGTTCTTGTACTTGTTTGAGTTCTCTGATCTATAATTTGCAATTTGGCAGGTGTAAAAATTCTTGGGAGATGAAGCTGTCCATCCACCTTTTAGATGTTTTTCCGTGTGGGCAAGCTCCGTTTGATTTTTTTATAGTGCAATTCGGACATATCAATTTGTATGAGATATCGCATTGTTTTTAGATGGATATAAGATATAACTATTATCTTCTTTAGCTGCCAATTTGACTGTTTTCTATCCCACATTGTTCTCTAATTTCAGAAGTTTTTATATCGTCTTTCTTGGTTTTGACAGCTACAGTTATCAGTATCTTCATCTGGGTTTTATTATTATCTTTTCTTGCTTCATCCGTCATAATTGACACGATCATTATTCTCACGTACCTATTAGATATCCTAAACTGTATAATTATCTCTTAGTCGGACATTACTGCTGTATACATTCATAAAATGGTAAAGTTTTACAGGGTGTTTCAAAAAGATTTTTCATAAATTATAACACATATTCTTGGGTCAAAAATAGGTCGATTAAACCGTACTTACCTATTTACAAAAGTGCACCCAAAAATGAATTTTTTTAACGTTGCTCTTAAACTGTTCGAGATGTTTTCATGAAATATTATATGACGTGTTAGAATACCATGACTAATAATACCGAGGGAGAGGCAATATTTTTTTCTTGATTTTTATAGGTTTTTGGAGGGGGTCATCGCTCTTTTCTCCACTCAACTTTTTTGTAGTATAAAATTTAATTAAAAATGAAATGCTTCTGGAATGCAACATCCATTTGAAAACTTTTTTGTCTCTTAGTATTTTTGTTTGTAAAAAGTTTAGTTTAGACGATACAGCCATTAGAAATGACAACTTAAAAATATTCAATGAAAATTCTACGTATGAAAAATTTCAAAATCAAGTTTATTTTTAAATTACAAACTAATGTCATCAAAATAAAAAAAAATTAATTTTAACAATGAAAATCGAATTTTGATATTTTTGCATACGTATAATTTACATTGAATATTTTTAAGATGTCATTTTAAGTGGCTGTATCGTCTAAACCAAACATTTTACAAACAAATACTAGAAGACAAAAAAGTTTTCAAATAGATGTTGCATTTCAGTAGCGTTCGATTTTTAATAAAATTTTATATTACAAAAAAGTTGAGTAGAGAAAGGGGCGGTGACACCCTCCAAAAATAAAAAAAAATATATTGCCTCTACCTCGATTTTGTTAGTCATGGTATTCGAACAGGGGATATAAAATTTAATGAAAAAATGTCAAACGGTTTAAGAGGAACGTTAAAAAAATTCATTTAAATTTTTATCTTATACACCCTGTAACTATTTTTGGGTGCACTTGTGTATATAGGTAAGTACGGTTTAACCAACCTATTTTTGAACCAAGAATACGTGGTATAATTTATGACCAATCTTTTTGAAGCACCCTGTATATTTTTGTATGGAAATTACTGACCTCATCAAAATTTTATGAAATTTGAACCTTGCTTGAAATCAAAATTTAATTTAAAACAAAGCAGTACGTTTTTACTTTCCTATCTGTATACAGATAAGGAAAGTATAGAAATCATGATTTTTTCGACCTCGAGTTTTCAACGGATTTTTACGTTTTGAGGTCCCCTGAATCCGTTTTGACTATTTTCGCGATGATATGTGTGTGTCTGTGTGTCTATATCCACCATAACTCATGAACCGATAAAAAAAAATACACCAAATTTTAAACTTAAGCTTTATTCCGGCGTCCAATAACCTGATTAGATTTTGGGCAGAGTCGGAACATCTGGGGGGTACTTTATAAGAAGTTATTTTTATATTTTATGGAATATATCTGTTATACGCTTGGAGAAGAAAATTCTTTAGATATAAGTTACTTACACTATTATTATCAATATTTTTTTGTTATATACAAAATTTTCCTAAAATGGTCCGTATTCGAGAAATTTGACAAAATGTAAAAAAAAAATAATGTTTTATAAAAATTGTTCAAACAAAAGTTGTTTGTAATATAATTCTCTATAATTTTGATTTTATACATAATTTCTCTAAAATGGACCGTATTCGAGATATTTGAGAAAATGTGTAAATTTCGAATTTTGAAGAAAACTCAAAAACGGATAAAAAAAAACCTTAAATTTCAAACTTTAGTTTTATTTCGGCCTGACGTGAAATGATTAGATTTTGGACAAAGTCGGAACATCTGGGGGTACTTTATGGGAGGCCGATTTTATATTTTATGGAATATATCTGTTATTTATGTTTGGAGAAGAAAATTATTCAAATAAAAGTTACTTCTAAAATTAGTATATATTATTTTTGTCTTTTGTCAAATTTTCCTGAAATGGTCCGTATTCGAGAAATTTGACAAAATGTGCAAAATTATGATTTTTAAGAAAATTGTTGAACTAAAAGTTGTTTGCGATTACGATCTCTATAATTTTTGTTTATACATGATTTTTCTAAAATGGACGGTAATGGAAAAATTGTAGGAAAAGTGCTAAATTTAAATTTTTTAGTATTTTCGTTTTCAATGAATATGTATAGAAAAATGTTTCGAAGTAGATGTATGTGGAAAATGTATATATTTAGTTTATCCTCCAAACATTTACAGAGGTGCTGCAATAAGTTGTATAAAATAACTGGAAAAAGCCTATAATAACTAGATAGGAAAGTCATGTGTTGGACACATCAGATTTTTTCGATTAAAAATTGTCAAAGAAAAAAAAGAATTGCCAAACAGGTTTTATAATCGTTAAATGTCCGGTGGCATATAAAGAAAAAGGCGACAGTAGATAGCAGCAGACAGATAAAAATTATTCAGAATGTTATTTTAGAAAAATTATTTGGAAATTTATTATTTTTTTAAGTATTTACTCATTACAAGGGACAGTTTAAAACAGTTGCGGCTTGAGACCAATATATCGGGGTTCACAATGACAAAGAATATAGGTCTCAGTTCAGATGTAGGTAAAAAACTTTTAGTGTCTTAGAAAAGTATAGATATAGAAAGGTAAAATATACCGAAGACTGTACTGGGATCTATATTATGTCATTGTGAACCCCCAATATTTTGGATACAAGCCACCACTGGTTTAAAATAATTGTTACAGGGTGCTTCTCGAATAAATCACATTATATTTTTGCAAACACTCAATAACTACAGTTGCGCAACAGAAAAATTATTTCATCGAGTTAATATATTTTTATACAGGGTGAGCCATCCAGCCAACCACCAAAAAATAATTATGTTCTAAAATTATTAAAAAGACGACTTCATTTCTTTAGTGACTTTTGAGTAAGTTAATAACATTACATTACAAATTTTTAAATATACAGGGTAATCTAACTGTTTCTATTAGAACACCCCGTATAAGAAATGTGTACTGTATAATATTTTATGACCAAAATACTATATTGTGCAGTATTTTTTTAAAAATATGCTTTCCTGTCATCATAGTAAAATTAGTGAGATTTTAGAAAAACTATATACTGTAAAGTGGCGCTATTTTGCACCACTTTTTTGACTAAATTTTTTACTAATAACTAAAAAATAACTAAAAAGTCCTTAATGGTAATTTAATTCTATTTTTATTATTGATAGCCATTGTATAGCTAATGAATTGACGCTAACTACGTTTTTAAGTCGATTAGTTACTCTATAAAAGCAAAAAACTAATTTAAATGGTGGTGCAAAGTAAAACCGTTCTGTGGTATACTTTGCATCACTCGGTATTTAAATTATTTTTACTCAGTAATCTGCTGCTGGTACAATGAAATACTGCATAAACACTAATTCTATAACTATATTTTTTATACATTAGACATTCGTTTAAATCGTCTGATATAAAATCGGAATATTTCCGCGAGCCTAATTTTCTTTTATACTTCCGCTGTATTCCCTAAAAAGAAAAGCAAATATAAAGTGAGGCCCTTTATCAAAGTAAAAAGTGTGGTTATACTTTGCACCATATGCAAAAAAGTGAGGATAATCTGCATCAGATAAATGGCGCAAAGTATCCCCAGTTTTGCCGAAAAAAATGTAAATGTAAACAAACCATTTCACATTCTGATTTTTTATTGTAATAATTTTATTTCAATGTACATTTATTAACACTAAAGCCTAACAAAACTTGTCGAGTATTTATTAATTGGCGACTTGGTAAAAATAAGATTTTGCGGAGCTTTGAAATGTAAATTTTTTTATGATTGGTGCGGAAACTGGCAGTAAACTAGCACTATTAGACGATATCTGGTCTGGTCTAAATATCGGTGGGAAGGGTTGCCGGATCATAAAAATTAACGAAAGGACGTGATTGACAGAAACATACTTTTTCAACATTGGTGCTTAGTTACCCGAATAAGTGCAAAGTAACCCCACTTTACGGTACCGTCATACATTTGTGAATCACTTTGTAACTAAAAATATTAATTATTATACGTATGCATTTATGTATTACTAAAACATGTAGTAAACGTGTGTATTTATCAGAAATTCAATCTAGCTCGTAAGTTTGAAAATAAAAATTTCAAAAATTATGCAACGTACAAATTTAACACCTTGTATATCGAAAACTAGTCATAGGTTTAAGTTGAGCTCATTGACACTTTCGGGTACTAGGTTGAGTATAATAACATACCAAAGTTTCAGAAAATTTAACTGGTTGTCACTTTTTATCAGGAAATAAGTGCGGGGTCCATTGGATGTGTAAGTTTTAAACCTGTATATGACAATGTAACAACCAGGACGCCTAAGTCCATTTGTAACTTTTAATAGGTCTTTAGCTACTGTTGTTAATATACTATTAAGGGATAAGGGCAGCACTGTCACCAGCCAAAGGGTCCTGGAGTCTAGAAGGAACATTCATTCACCAGTAGCAAATAAAAATAATAAAAAAATTAAATTAAAAGAACAAAATTGTCCCTTAATAGCATAGTCGAGCGGTTCTTGACAACTAGTTTTAGACTCTTTTAGTCCTAAGGGAATAGAAACGCCGAGGCTTCTCAAATGCTCGGAATATTTGCGTGCGGTATTGAAAGGGGGAGGAGAGAAAAATTAACAAATGTATATTTAAAATAAGCACATAAGTGACTAGTATTCTAAAGAATCAATTACTCAAATTATAATTAGTGAATAAAGCACTATTTGATAATATATCCAAACTTTAAATAAATATTTATGACACTAGATGAACACTTACTTGAACTATACAGTTTGGATTTATTAACAATTATAAATAGCACTGGAAAACTTTATAATAATATAAAAATATGTACTATATAAATATGATAATCTGGACGAAAATGTAAAATTGGCATTTATATGTAAATCAATTAATTATTATAAAAAAAAAAAACACTTTATAAATAAGTAAAAGAAATTTACTCATAATTCACAAATCGCTGCACAAAAACTTTACTCTACACATTACTTTGCTGACTATGCTGGACCAGTATGCGGATTTTATTTACTAATCCTCGTAGATTACTATACGAAATGGCCAGAAGTCAGGCTAGTACATGATATGACGGCTGAAACAACGATTAAAGCCTGCAGACAAATCTTCTCACAATTTGGGATACAACGGTATTTTGTAACCGATAATGGTACTAATTTCAAATCGTTACCTTCCTGCATTTTATTTTCATATCTTTGTTTTAAATAAAACCTTCTTTCTGTCTTTTTTGAGGTTTCAACGGTACTCTATAAGTAAGCCTCGGCTGTCCGTTTGTCCGTGGGCTATATCTCATGATCTGTTATAGGTAGATAGTTAAAGTTTTCACAGGATGTATATTTCGTTGCCGCTATAACAGCAAATAATAAAAATAAATTAAAAATTAAGGCTCCCCTACTAGAAACGTGATTTTTGTTTTGGCTTTTTTTGCTCGATCTTAATAAATTATTTAAAAAGTACCTACATAGTACCAAATCTTGTACGATGGTACGAAACCCTAAATGCCGTGAGTTTTATTTTTTTTTTTAATCTTATTCATCTCATAATCGTAATCTCAAATCAATCATAAAACCCACTAACAATTACAAAAAAATGCCAATTCTCCAAAAATCCAAAATCGAATAACTTATCATTGAAACGGTACAGAACGAAAATATGATGTCTAATGGTCTAATGATGGAATCATGAAAATATAATAAGGTATCCATTCTGTCCATTACAAACATAAAAACGAACCAATATTTTTATTCAAAAAATTCTAAACATTCGTTAGTTGACAAATAGTTTTTCATATACTTTTAGTAAATTGTATTCATCCTGAATTTGATGGAATAATAAAGTTGTTTAATTTTGTAAAGTGCATCAATTTATATAAACATAAATGTAAATATTAATCTAAATTAATTATTAATTAATTGTTTATTGTTATTACAGTATTTTATTTTACTGATTAAACTTCAAATTTGAAATGTGTATCTCTGGATAAAATACAAATTTTTATTTAAAGAGTTCAATTTTAGTTTATTCTGAATTTAGTAATTAATCTACATTTTTTAATTAATATAATACAAAACTGTTAGATTGACGAAATCAAACTATGAGCTAGGCGAAGTGCTTGTAAGGTACCTTGGGGTAATATGGCCCATTTTCAATTTTTTGACCCATAGAACAAAAAACATATTTATTGTAAAAATCATTTTATCATAAAAAAATAACTAGTCAAACAACAAACTCAAACAAAACATTCTAAATGCAACAAGTCACTCTTTTTAAATATAATCTGGTTTTTTTAAAAACTGCAAAAGTGGGCCATATTTTCGCCTTTAAGGCTATTAAGGCCCACATTGAAACAGAAGGACGAAAATATGGCCTGAGTTTACGAGCCACATTACATACTGTACACATCCAGTTGCTGATGTCTGATATGTTTTTCTGCTTAGCCGAGTGCTTAGCAGTTGTTTGAAGTTTGTTTTTTGTCAAACCAGATGAAACTTTTTCGAAAAATAGATCTCTTTTTAGCACTTGAGCTTTATAATTCATTGCCTTTCGCCTTGGAGTTGTTTGTCTTTTTATAATAAAGTCCGGAGTTGGTAAAAGTTGTGCAATTTTCTTGGTTTCTTTTTCTTGGCTGGATTATTTTGACATCTAAAATGTTTATTTTGGGATTTTTTAAAGCTTATTATTTTTTTAATGGTTCGGTCCAATGTGAACATCCTACTTTTGGGCTACTTGTTTGATTTAATTTCTTAGCTAATAGATTTAGAGAAAGGTCATCGTCGGAAGAATCAGCATCGTGGTTTGGCTCCGGATTAATTTCTCTAAATGTCAACTCCGATGGTGCGAATGCTGTTTCGGGAATTACTGTTGGATCAAAAGGAAAGATCCCTGTGGACCGAAATCCGCTTTGTATATTGGAAATACTCATGCACTGCTTCCAAACTGGACTCAAAACTTTCCCAAAATTTTCTTTTTCTAACTTCCTTATGGTAGACGGATTGTCGTTCCAGTAGCGCAAAAGTTCATTATCCCAATAATATTCGAAAGCTCTAAAAACTGCTTTGTCTAATGGCTGGAATTCGTGGGTGGTGTTTGATGGGAGGCAGTACAAAGAAATATCAAACTGGTTTGCTGTGTCCACGACTGCAAGGTCCAGATGACAGGAGGCGCCGTCTAGGATCAACAAAACTCGCCCTGCTGGCTTAAATTTAGAAAAATGACGTAGCCACTGAACAAATCTCTTCCTAGTCATGCTACCTTTTTCCGTCATGGCAACTGTGGAACCAGGTGGAAGATGTTCCTTAAAGACTTCCTTTAATCTAGACCCTTTGAACAGGATCATTGGAGGAACAGCATGACCCAACGCGCTAACGCAAGCTACTACTGTGCAGTTCTCTGCATGCTCATTGGACACTAAATGAACGCGGCGAGATCCCTTTTTAGCTAACACCGATTGATTGTGATGTAAAGCCAGTCGACATCTCTTTTCGTCAATATTGAAGATTCGTTCTGGGGAATCCTTGATGCTTAATTCAGTTAAAATATTATCTAGTTTAGTAAAGTGATCTCTAGCAATAACTGGGTTTAATTTTTGCGCTCGGGCGGGATTTAAATTTTGAGACTTTCTCTGTGAGAGGGTTTTATTTCTTCTTAAAAATGATTTGTACCAATCATATCCTGCCATTTCTTTTTCAGTGTTGAATTTATGGGGTATATTGTTATCAATACAATACCGAAAAATAATTCTTCTTAAGGATTTTGGTACTAGAGGTACGCCGATCTCTGCTAGTCTTACAATCCGACCGACAAGTTCCCGTTCTTCTTCCTCCGTCAGTATGCTCCTTCTGCCCAATCGTCTTTTCGCACTTCCACTCTTTAAATGATTTCGAAGAGTGGTTCGGGGAATTCCACATTTTCTTTCAACTTCTCTCTGTGACACACCTTTCTTTAGCAGGTCTAGAGCTTCACTCATCATCTCTTCATTCCAGTTATGGTCCACTATCTTGGCCATATTTCCGCTTGACTCGTTTTGCAATTTTAAGGTTATGTAAGTCACATTGGAATTTAATTTTTTAAGTCCAATAGCGAAATGGAATACAAGTAACTATAAAGTCAACAAATAAATAAACACCTACCTCTTTTTTTTAACGTAACTCGAAATATTCGCGATTAAAAATTGCCTAAATTTATAAGAAAACACCGGTAAAACAGCAAGGCACGTCGAACTGGTTTCAACGGTAGATGACCACGTGTTGCAACGTCGTAATGGTCTCTGTAGAGATATAACTTTCTAAACTTTCACTACTCGTAAAGAGATGGCGCTACATAACACAAAAATATCCCATGGGCCATATTTTCCCCCGGGCCATATTACCCAAATGTACCTTATTGTCTTTTTGTCTGTCTCCGTGTCCCTTTTCAATTAGGTATTTAACTATTAGGTAAGTATCGTATCTGTTTATACATGTATGAAAGATAGTTACATGTTTTTTAACATGAAAGATGACAAAAACATTGAAAATAAAAAATATAACTGAAAATCTGATGTGTCCAACACATGACTTTCCTATCTAGTAATTACAAACTTTCTTCGGTTATTTTGTACAACCTATTGTAGCACCTCTCTAAATATTAAGAGGTTAACTTAATATATACATTTTCCACATACATCTAACTCGAAACATTTTTCTATATAAACTCATTGCCAACAAAACTGCTGAAAAATTGAAAATTTATATTTTTCCTCCAATTTTTCCATTACGGTCCATTTTAGGGAAATCATGTAAAAAACAAAAATTATAGAGATCCATATCGCAAACATCTTTTAGTTCAACAATTTTCCTAAAAATCAGAATTTTTTACATTTTCACAAATATCTCAAATACGGCCCATTTTAGAGAAATTATGTATGGGACTAAAATTATAGAGAATTACAAATTATACAGATTATATTATAAATAATAATATAAGAAGTAACTTTTATTTAAAGAATTTTCTTCTCTAAACGTAAATAAGATATATTTTATAAAATATAAAAATGAGCCCTTATAAAGTACACTGACATAATCGCGAAAATATTCAAAACGGATTCATGGGACCCCAAAACGTAAAAATCCGTCGAAAACTCGAGGTTGCAAAAATCGTGATTCCTATACTTTCCTTACCTATGTGTATATAGATAGGAAAGTAAAAATTAAAATATTTATACAAATAAACAAGTGGAGACGAGATCATTAAAATAAATGCAAACTTTATCAAAGAGAGAGCTATGACCATCGGTAGTAAGTTATCTTCATATAAAACGAATTATATATGGCTAAAGAGTCTTTAGAAAGACTCGTATACTCTTAACTGTATGAATATGTTTCATCAAACAGTATTTTACCTAAAAAGGTACCATTTCGGAACGCGCAACAAACGACATACGACAGCAGAAGCGACAGCAAAGAAGACCAAGAACGGTTTCTTCACGTCTGAATATATGCAATTATATGAAACACATTTCGCAAGGCGCGACCAGTGCTAGATTTAGACACTTTTAACTTTTGAATATATTCAGTACATTTCAACCATTCATAAATGTTACAAAAGTTAAAAGTGTCTAAATCTAGTACATTTTAAATATTTTGCTGAAAATTCTTGAATAATGCAGTAGACCAGTGCTTCTCAACCTATTTTCCGCGCGGCCCCTGATCAGCGTTGTATAAAGTTGGCGGCCCTATTGACATAAAACATTAAAAGATGTTATATTTTTTAAAGAACAAGTATTAATTATAATAATTTTTGTAAAATTAATGTGATCCTTGAGCTTGCATTTCTCGGACAAGCTTGTCTATATTAGGTTTAATTTTGGATAATTTCAGCCTTACTTCTTGTTCAATGTTTTTCAAACTATTTCTATATTTATTTTTTATATACATTAATGCAGAAAATGAAGTTTCGCATAAGTATGTAGTAGAAAATGGGATCAAAAAATTCAAGGCTTTGTTTGACAGTTCCGGATATGAATCTTTCACAAATACCCAAAAATCTTCGAGTACAAGCTGATCGAATTTACTTTTTAAATCACCATCAGTTGACAGTTCTATGAACTGTCCTTCTTCTGGTGCTGTTAGACCTTCATTTCCTGATTTAACTGCAATTGGGTATGAATTTCTAATCCATGCATTGTTTTCTGTTGGCAGAGGAAAATTCTCACGAAATGTGATTTTTAATGAGTCCAAATGCTGCAAAAAGAGTGATTTATCACAATCAAGTAGAGTCTCCTAATTTTCTTCTAAAGAAAATTTAATTTGAGAAAAGAATCAAACTTATTTTTTCTAACATAGTGCAGCCACAAAACCAACTTTTTTATGATTGCTTTAATCTTATCCTCAACTTGAAACTTTGAAATTTTATTTCCTTGTAAATTAAGGTTTAGTAAATTCAAGTGGTTGAATATGCTAAATAGGCCAATCTGGTTAGCCAACTACTATCGTTGAAACGGTCTGCGAGATGGAAATTTTTCTCACTGAGAAATAATCGGACCTCGTCCTTTAGTTGAAACAATCTGCTCAGAACTTTTCCTCGTGACAACCAACGAACTACTCATTTTTGTACATAAGTTTTTAAAGAGTCTTAAATTTAATGCTCTGCTTTTTATAAAATTAACCACTTTAATGGAATCATCCAATGTTGCTTTTAGTTGATCAGGAATCTTCTTCGCAACGAAAGCTTCTTTGTGAATGACGCGGTAAAACCAAGGAATCGAGGGCATAATTTCCTTTACGCGTGCTGAAAGTCCTTTAAATTTTCCACACATGGCCCGAGCTCCGTCAGTAGTAGACCCACACATTTGGACCAGACATGAACAACATATCTTCAAAAACTGATTTGTCATAGATGTAACGAATGTAACACAGCAATTGTGCTTGATTTTGAATATCAGTAGATTCGTCCAACTGCAGAGAAAAATGAGAAGACGAACGGACTCTGAGAATCAGATCTTCTTTTATATCATTTACCGTTGCATGTATATGACTTTTGATCGTATCATTCGATAAAAGGATGCTTCCAAGTTCTTTGGCAGCTTTATTGCTAATTAAAGTTGAAACCATTATTTTTGCAGCTAGTATGAGCCTTTTCACATTTAGCAATCTATTTTGAAACTTAAAATGAAGCTTTTAATGCATTTTCTTTTATACCAGCATCAGCTACCATATTCTTAGCGATTGTTTGTATAATTTAAAGATTTTTTTGTTTGAGTATAAAAAAATCAATTGGTTTTTTTGTGTTCTTTATGTTTCGTTTCCAAATGGCGCCTAAATTTTGATGGTTTTAAAGCTTCATTTGATAGTACCTCAAAACAAATTACACATTGGGGTTTTGGATTATTGACTGGCCAATAACTGAAAATCCATGTGACAAAAAATCATGTGAACTCTTTTTGCAGTACTTTCTTCCTTTACATCACCATCGAGATTTTGTTTCTGATTTGAACATAAAGGATCTTCATTTGTTCCTGTACTATCAGAATTAAGTCGTTTTAAATAGCGATCTATCTTATTTACAATTGCAGTCAAATCTGAAATACAACATGAACATGTATTCTTTTAATTTTTACTTTTTGAAAATTCCCATGTTTCTTGAACCCATTACACACCCTCTAAACGGATTTAAAAACAAAAAATTGTAAGTATGACTAATTTCAGTAGATTTTAAGTTATTAGTTCGTTGTTTCATAGGGAGATCCTCTGGCATTTGTGTATGTACTATTGAAGTGGATTCTTCAATAGTTTATTGCTGCGGATTGTCTCGCTTGTTTTTCACCCTTGGAAAGCTACCAGTTTAACCCTTTACGAAAAAGGTATGTTTTGAATATTATTGATAATATTGTACATCTTTTGATTGTCGAGTTCTTTTATGTTATAGTTTGGTGTACCGGAATTTTAATTATTTGAGTTCGTAATACTGTATGACTCTTGTTAATAGTATCTAGTTTAGGTACATTTTGGGAAAATTAATTGTATAGTTTGGGAAATTTGAGTTAATTTATAGACACATTTTGTAATATTTTAAGAGTTCTGGGTTTACCCATAACGTTTACACTCCGGTGATCAACGGTGATGTTGTCAATGGGAACACCCTATCAGGTTTTTTATATTATAATAAGGATTTCGTATGTGTACTGTACCTGCTGATTTATTAAATTAAACAATCACTTTTAAACGAATATTTCTAAGGTATTTGCGACATTATTTATACTTTTGCATACAGAATGTTCTAGTTTTTCTATTAATAACTTATGTATTACCAACATATTTTATAATTTAATTAATTAAGGACTATTTGAAAATTTTGTTATTTAAGTACTTACTGTCTCGGCCTGGGTATTGACCGTAAATACCTCGGGAAATAAGGGCTACGTTCAATACTTAAGTTTTTTTAGATATCCTTTTTTTATTATTGACATAAAAATAAGACTTGATGTTAAGCAGACTCTTAAGACCCACGAAGGGCAGAGATTAGAATAAGTAAATGACCTCTTCCAATCTGGGTGTTTCAGTAAATAACCTCTGTGTCCTTTGTGTATTATTAATATTTTTTGTGTTTATTAAATTTCGTTTTATGATTTACATTTGATTATAAAATTTCATGGTTTAATATTTTTCTTATTAATAAATTGGACTTAACTAAAAGTTAAGTAGGTAACTTCTTCCAATTTGGTAAATATAGTTCTTATTCATATGGTATGAAGGGGGCGGCAGCTACCCTAGGAATGGCCCTGCGAAGAAGCATGGACACATTGGTACCAGTTGTGTAAAAAGAACATGAATTTCCTAAAAAAAGTCAATAACTAAGGTTATTCATTTAACCACCACCACCGTTAGTCAATATGTAAGAATCTTGTTCAAGAAAAGGTTGAATCAGGGCCGACTAGAGGGGGGGACTAATTCTCGGGGCCCGGACTCAAATGGGGGCCCGGCAGCGGTATAAAGGGGACCCGGAAACCGGATTTTTGTTGTTTTCTATCAGAAGTTCGGCACAAGACGAGAGGAGGATTTGTTTGAGGACCTTTTTTGTATTTTTTTTTTAGAAAATTCAAGTAGAGGAGGAAAAGCTTTTTGTTTGAGGAACTTTTTTTTTTGTTTGTTAGAAGAGGAAATTGTACTGGGGCCCGGCCTGGCTCTCGGCGGCCCTGGGTTGAATTAGCTAGTTTGCAATAACTATGTATGTAATTTACCACCAAAGATCTTAGATATGAATGTCGTTACACTACTAGTTATTGTCACCTTTATTAACACTTGACAACTCTTTATAGGCTTGAAAATGGCTGTACTCGTATAGCCTAAACCGCTTTGAATAATAAATTTTATATGTGAGATAGATTTAGAGTTTTATTTTCTCATTGAAGATGGCCACATTTGAGAAGTAAAATACCATTCTTAATTTATAAGTATGTTTAGAAATGCTACAGCTCAGTATTAAGAACATTTGAACTTCAAACATTTTTTGTTTTTCAATTCAATAAAAGAAAATTTAATTAGTCTTCAGGAAATGCAAAAGGTTCATTTATAAAAAAAAATAATGGCACCTATAAGTTTGTATAAAATATGTACTTTCTTTAATTAAAAAATAAAATACCGTTTTTCTCTCCCCTACATCATACTTTACTGGGAATTTAAACAAAGCGTCTTTGAATGCGTATTTTACTTGTACAACCAACATTGTCGCGTCAAAAACAAAGGAAACACAACACAAACGGAAACAAAAGTGTGTTAACTTCTTCCAGTTGAAGTGTTTAGCAAAAAATGCGCGCTCTTTTGTCTTTACAGTCATTCTGTATAACAGCTGTGGGGATGATTCGGGTTTGCACACTTAATTAAGAAAATGTCGGGTGATGGAAGCAGAAAACGTAAAATAGTCATTTTTTAATACATTAAATTAGTTAGCATGGACGCCCATATGGGCGGTAGATAAGATCGCTATATTACCCAATTTAAAAAACGGCAGGACCATGCACCTTACAATGTAACAATAATAACTGTGTAAAAGGAACTTTCAGTTTCTTAATAAAATAAGAGAATCATGGATAACATAATCCTGTTGGTTCATCGTACATTGAACGATGGTTGATTGTTAAACATTGACTAATAAAAACTTATATTTCCCCAAATTTGCTTTATCTGATTGAAATGTGTATAAAACCTGGATTTACTTCGGATACTGTGAAAAGTTGAAAAAAGTACTTTGTATATTTGAGTACAATTTTGTTTCTTAAACTGATCTATATTGGAGAGATCAGTAGTGGGATTTTCATCTTCCATTATAGCATATCGCACTATGAGTACAAGACCACCATAACTCAAAATTTATCGATTTTGAGATTTGTGCGGTATTGTAGTGTTCTAGATGCTAACTTTGATAATACAATACCAACATATCTCTAAATCGAAAGAATGTCCTATAAATAACAGAAGTGTTACTATTGAATTTTTCCTGAAAATACTTTTCCTTATACAACATCAACATAACTAAAAATATTGTTGTTCCTTTTTGAACTTTTGAAATGCAGAAATACAATACCAACATATTGAGTTTTAAAGTATTATAAGTAACTAAACTAGCCACCTCTTTAAATGAAGACTACCATAAGTCAAAATATGTTTTACATTCTTCTATTCTTAAATAATCTTGTAGGATATTCTTTACTGCAAGACAAACCTAATTCAAAATTTTGCAGAAATCCGCTACAGTTATTATGCGCGTAAGCGTTTTGTTTATTACAAGAGCCTAAATCAAAATTTGTTAGCTTTACCACCACACTGTTTGAGAGTGTTGTACCTAACATTACGTTTTATGGATTGAAAGTGAAAGTTGGAACGGTTGGAACCGTTATTCGTTATTTTGACACAATCATCTCTACTCAAATGTCATTTGTCGTTTATGCCTTGTGTTAAAAGTTCGTATTTAATTTGATTTGAATCTTTTAACGAATCGAGTAGATTTTAATTTTTAATATATCTTGTACATCCGATGTACTAATTGATTTTTAATATTCTTATAATCCGTCTGATTTTGTAAGGTAAGTTGTAATACTGATATATTGTTGAAAATATATATTTTGTACAAGAATTTCTTAAATAAAATGTCAAATTTTGAACACAACCTCAATACCTATCAACAATGAGTAACACACATGGATAACACGTTTTATATAATTTTTTATACAGTGCGTCCATAAAGTAACGCATAAATTCATTATTGGCTAAATGAACAATAAAATTAGGAATTCCCAAAACAGGTCGATTTTTGATTTCAATTTACTATTGTTTCAAATCATAATCTAATATACAGGGTGAACCACTTTCGTGTAATGACGTCATCACCATTTTTTTCAAATGGAACCCCCTTTTTTTTCAATTTCCAAATTGCCTTTGCTGAGCTGATTCCAAAAATGTATAATATGTTGCTTCAAATTGGTACAGGGTGGGCAAAAATGCAAAAATTTACTTACAAAGTAATGAAAATAACGAATAAACGTAATAAACACATTAAATGAAATTACGTATTGTTATTACAACTACTTTGATAAACTATCAAGAACATACAGCATTATTCTTAATAATTGTATCTTACAGCTTTTATTAGTGATCCAAGCCCCTGGACTATAAAAATCTTTTTGTTTGGCATTATCTTTTACCAGTTTTTTTTATTTGACATACCAGTTTTTTTTATTTGACAACACTGTCAAAAACATTGAAGCACAGTTTCGTATTGTTAACGCTGTAGAGAAGGTACGTTCGTGAACTTTTTTTACAAAATGCCTTTAACCGAAAGTGACAGGATTGAAATATTAATGATGATTGGTATTGGCGATAAGATGCGGACTCAACAAGAGGTATGCCGATTATTCCATGAAATGCACCCAGATCGTGAACCTATTTCACAATCTACGGTAAGTAGAATAGAGCGAAAATAGAGAGAATTAGGACATGTGAGGGATGCAGCAAGGCAAGGTAGACCAAAAATTGATGAAAATATTCAACAAGACATAATTTTGTCGGCTGTAGAAAATCCACACTGTACAGTGCGAGGATTATCTAGGGATTTTGGTATTGGAAAGTCTTCAGTATCAAACATTTTCAAAAAGGTAAAATACCATCCTTATAAAGTACGTCTCATCCATGAATTGGCTGAAGACGACTTTGACCGAAGAACTGAATTCTGCGAGTATATGATGAACCAAAATAACAATTTCATTGATAACGTTTTATTTTCGGACGAGGCAACGTTTTATTTGAACGGTCATGTTAACCGGCAAAACACCCGTTATTGGTCTGATGAAAATCCACACTGGATGCAAGAGTACCATACGCAAAGACCACAAAAAACTAACGTATGGGCTGGTATTGTGAGAAATACAATTATTGGTCCATATTTTTTCGATGAAAACTTAACAGGAGCATTATATCTGGATTTCCTACAAAATACATTAATTCCTGATCTGATCCAGCTTTTTCCTGATATTCAAATACCCACTAATGTAGACCGCAGAATCTGGTTTCAACAGGATGGCGCACCGCCACATTACGCAGTAGCTGTGCGCAATTTTTTAAAGACAACTTTTCCACAAAGGTGGATAGGAAGAAGGGGACCAGTGGAATGGCCTGCTAGATCACCTGATCTGAACCCATTAGACTTCTTTTTATGGGGTTATTTAAAATCTAAAGTCTACTTCAACAGACCTGGAAATATCCCTCAACTACAAGACCGAATCAGACAAGAAATACAGAGCATAACACCCGCTATGCTACAGAATGTTAGAGACGAAAGTAATGCCCGGTTCAGTCATTGTCTAACGGTCAATGGAGAACAATTTGAACATTTATTGTAAATTTTCGTTCGTTTGTTTGTTTTTGGAAGTGTATCACATTAATTGCATAACTACATAATTCCATTTAATTTGTTTATTACATTCAGTAACGTATTACTTTCCATAAACAATTTTCATATTTTTTTTGCATTTTTGCCCACCCTGTACCAATTTGAAGCAACATATTATACATTTTTGGAATCAGCTCAGCAAAGGCAATTTGGAAATTGAAAAAAAAGGGGGGGTTCCATTTGAAAAAAATGGTGATCACGTCATTACACGAAAGTGGTTCACCCTGTATATTAGATTATGATTTGAAACAATAGTAAATTGAAATCAAAAATCGACCTGTTTTGGGAATTCCTAATTTTATTGTTCATTTAGCCAATAATGAATTTATGCGTTACTTTATGGACGCACTGTATAATTTTTTTTTGGAATAAGATATTATGCTTTACTATGTTTAAATATGTTAAATAAGATTTTTCCTTTTCGTATTAATTTTAGTCTCTGTGAAATTATTCACTTAATAGTTTTAAATTGTTCATTTATTAGTTAAAAGCATTTTATCTAAATCCTGTTCCAATTTCCAATTTCCTCTCTTATCATTTTAAACTTTTCTTTTTAGCATTGGCTATATCTAGACGGTTTATGTGAATTTATATATAGAAGTTTTATGGTATTTATACCTAAGAGTTTGGTGCAATCTGAAGACCGTGGTTTGGTTCAACTATAGAAGATCGACACGTTTCGAGTTAAGTTAGAATACCAAATTTCTCAATATCATTCAAGTCCTGAATTAAAAATAAGGATCCCGACTCCCTTTAAAAAAGTCCTGAAGCATACCATACAAATCACATTCCTTATATTACTACCTCCTGTACAAGAGATAAGTGTGCTTTTAAATAAATCATCTTAAATTTGAATTAAGTAAAACTATGTGAATTAGAATTTGTTACTACCTTATCTAAAACTTCGTTTAAATATAATTTGTTAGTGCTTAGTGATTTTCTATATTTTTATCACTAATCTAAACTCAAGTGTAGTAAGTTTTAAATATAGTGGTGCCCAACTTCTTTTTCAAGGTAATTCGAGTTATTTAATGACCTGACTCACGCCCAAAGTCAATAGAGCTTAAACACACTATAACAAATAAATAAAATATCAAGTATCATGTTACAAAGTGTCGTGGTTTGTTTATATTATTTACTTTTTGCTATTTTTGAATAATTTTAAAGGTAATAATGTTATCTAGAGGACAGAAGATAATTGCGATGCTATCAAATATTAATAATAGTACTCAGGTAAGCTTTTTATTGTTATTCATTTAAGGATAAAATCATGCATCTCGGCATTAACTGACCTCACTTTTTATTTTATATCACCTGTAAAATTTTTTGGTTTTAACTCTGTTTAGAAAAATATAGGGTCAGACAACACTGACAGAAGTTGCTTGATTACTGCCAGAAATGTTGATTTTTTGTTTTTTTAGGAACAGTCAGCTGAAAATTATTTGCAATAAAATAAGAGTAATATAACAGTTCTTGTCAATACTTATATATTATAGAGGTAAGCCATATAAATCTGCTATTATACCAGTGTAATCTAAATTAAATGGAAAATAATGAAAATTGTCATAGCCGTACGCAAAAATTTAAACTAAATAAGTAAAAAAAAACATTAATCGGTATTTTCATCGATATTCCCATTTTTAAATGCAAAAACTGAGATTTTGCTTTCAGAAACCGTCAACTGTTAATTCTTTACAAGAAAGAAGTTTGGAAAAAAAACTGCAACAAGAGTATGACAACCATATTCGGAATAAACAAAGGTCAAGGGAGGAAAAAAATCTGATGTTGCTAAAGCCAAAATGGTTCAGTCTATTGCTGTTGCTGTTTATAACCTACAGGCAGTCTTTCCAACACCTTGCGGTGATGTGAGTTCACTTTATTTCAAAAATAAACTCAGTGCATTCAATTTTACAATTTATGATATTCTCAGTATACAAGGTTATGCGTATCTTTGGAATGAATCAGTTGCTATGCGTGGATCGAATGAAATTGCAACAGGCGTCTTTAAATTCCTGTCAGAACACTGTAATGGAAAAAAGAAGGTTATGTTTTATAGCGACAACTGCTGTGGACAAAACAAAAACAAATTTGTGACAAGCATGTAAATGCATGCAGTGTCCATACTTGACACTGAAACTATTGAACATAAGCTTTTAATAACTGGACATAGTCAAAACGAAGGCGACTCAATGCACGCGCGTATTGAAAAAGAAGAGAAAAGAGTATTGAAGTCAGGTCCAATCTATGTTCCTAGTTAATGGGCACCTGTAATAAGCCTTGCCGAAAAGAAAAACCACCATATTGTGTTACAAAAAGTAGTTTGAAATGACATCAAAGTTTTTAGAGTGGAGAAATTAACGCCAAATATTCTATTTTACAAAACAGACTACGATGATGATAATTTTCAGTCAGTTGACATGCAAAAATTGCTGAACAAACTCGACAAGCCCAAACCACAAATTACAAAAATTCATAAAGTCTATAAAGCTCCGCCTAAAATTTCGTTTGAAAAGAAAGAAGCATTGCTGTTTTTGTGCCGGGAAAATGCCATAATAAAAGTACATCATTCTTTTTATCAAAATCTTACCGCTGAGAAAAACAAAAAGAAAAAGTCTGTAGAGCCACCTCAGTAATCTTTGGTGCCACCTCAAAAGAAGTCTTTGGTGCCACCTCAAAAGAAGTCTTTGGTGCCACCTCAAAAGACGTCTTTGGTGCCACCTCAAAAGAAGTCTTTGGTGCCACCTTAGAAGAAGTCTTTGGTGCCACCTCAGAAGAAGTCTTCAGTATCACGTAAAAAATGAATTAAAAAATATTTTCTTACTTATTTTGTATTTGATAATTTTTAAATAAAAATTAAACAAAAAATTCAAAGTCAATTTTTTTGTTTGTTTCGAGGAATTAAATATTAATAATACCTAAATTATATTCTTGACCATTATGCAAAACAATTAATTTAAAATAAATTTTTGTGCATTGGCCGAAAAAATAATACACTAAAGATAACAGGTGCTAAACATTTTTATTGCACTTACTGTCGGTTTCTTGAAATGTTTAATCCCTAGTAAATCTAAAGGACGTTTAGAGACATTCTGTATAATGTCTTTCCAAAGCAATTTGCACATTTCAAGTGTCTGTTTGGCTAGCTTTGTTAAATAGTTTCAAGAAACCCCACAGTTAGCTGCCTTATTTGGCAAATATTCCACAATTTACAAATAAAAAAAATATTTAAGATTAATAACTAATTTTAAAATAAATTAGGACTATTAATAATTTTTAAAAAAAAATTTAATTTACAGGTCCCCAGCCGAGGCAGATACTCTCACCACCCATCCACCGGCAGATTTAAGAAATTTTTTAATACTCGTAATTGAATTGACTTCATAGAGATTTATCAAACTTTTCAAACTATTTATAATTATAGTGTAAATAAAAATAGAAATGCTATTATTTATCGATTATACACAAAAGTAAATCATTTTATTGTATATTTAAGTTCAATCACTAAAAAATATACTGACAATTAGTTTGACAGAATTGTCACTTATTTATGGAGGTCCTTTCGCCACCCCTTTCGCCACCAATGTTAAATAAAAAATATTAGATTATGAGTAAAATTTATTTTTTTTCTAATAGTTGAAGTCCTTATTTATCTAATGTTGAACTTTTAACTATATCTTACCGTGCAAATTTTTGAGAATTTTTTTTTTTAATGTGAGTATTTGTACAGTGTCTTATGAGAAAATAAGACCTCAACAACAATTCTCGAATTATATTATTATTTATTGATTAGATGGAGTAGAAAAAAACTAAAAATAGGGTTGTTGGAATATTTAGGTTTTGTTTTTCACAATAAAATATATAGGTTACCTTAGAATTTATTGAGAAATTAATATTAAAAAAAAATTTGAAGTAACCTAGTTGAACATTTTTTGTGATTTTTTAATATTAATTTCTCAATAAATTCCACGGTAACCTATATATTTTATTGTAAAAAACAAAACCTAAATATTTAAAAACCTTATTTTTAGTTTTTTTCTACTCCATCTAATCAATAAATAATAGTAAAATTAATTATAATTCGAAAATTGTTGTTGAAGTCTTACTTTCTCGTAAGACACTGTACAAACACACATTTTTAAAAAAAAATTCTCAAAAATTTGCACGGTAAGGTATAGTTAAAAGTTCACTATTAGATAAATAAGGACTTCTACTATTAGAAAAAAATTAATTTGAGTCATAATCTAATATTTTTTATTTAGCATTGGTGGCGAAAGGACCTCCTTAATTGAGTTAGTGGATTTCATTTTTTGCAGTGTTCTCACTACATAGAATGGATATAAAATATATTCGTATATATAGTTAATGGCAATAGTATATTTTTTCGTTTTGTCGTCCGTGCGTAGATAAGCTAATATCCACGAGGGTGCAGACAAAAACTTTTTCCGAACATCAAACATAATTAAACTGGTTTTAATCGATATTGAAAATCCATTCTAAATTATTTTAAAAATGATAAATAAAATTCCCTTTCTTTCCCTTTAGCTATTAAATTAAATTATCGATCCAAAAATAAAAGATTTTATACAATGATAGGCTTAATGGTATGTAATAAAGCCTTTCCCCACTAAAATATGGCCTCCTCGATTGCTGAACTTTCTGTATTTTCCGCAGGAATATACCCTCATATTTTTCGTCCTTTAAATTTATATTCGCCGTTAAATAAAAATCCTCTCAAATAATACGAACAAACATTTGTATTTGGAATCGGAGCAGCGAAAAGAATATTCCAATATTTGCTCTGAGTTGATTTATTCTAAAGGTATTATCTCTTTTCCTATGTACACATATACGTTTTGGTTATATCTATATAGGGTGTATCAATTTCAATTATTTTAATAGCCTAATTTGTTAGATTTGTTTAAAATGAACATTTCTGTCTCATTAGGAATGGGACACAAAGAACTGAAGATTCTATGATTAAAAATAAGACGATTAAACGAAACATGCTTAGATGAAATATTACTGGTTTCTGAAATACAAGGTGTTACAGTTGAAAATTCAAAAATTAATAATGGCTATACATTTTTGGTATCATAAGATACACATGTTAGCACAATAATCAGTATTAATACTATAAGTACTTCAAAATAATCAGGTTATACATCGATAACTTGTTGCATAATTATAAAGAGTGTCAGTTTGACAGTTTAAATATTCTGTGAAACTGACACGATTTGTAATTATACAGGAAGTTTGAGATGTATAACCGTATTTATTTTGAAGTACGTATTGTATTTGATACGATTATTTTTTGAGTAAATTAAGTAAATATCAACAATTTATTAATTTAAATACATATTGGTACAATGAAAATTACAATTATTAATTATTGATAAACGTCAAAATTTGACGGTCCTGTTAGTTAGTGTATTGTTGTCGATGTGGTTACTATGGAAATGAAATTATTGTAAATATTTTTGATTGGTGGAGCTACTCTATGTATAATCAGGTATTATCGAAATTATACGAGGTAACTTAACTAAATTGAACGTTCTAATTGGTTAAAAGTTATACGAAAAAAATAATCAGTAGTAATACTATAAGTACTTCAAAATAATCAGGTTATACATATCGATAACTTGTATTTGAATATTGCTGTGATATCTCCTTGCAGTAACTCAGAGGAGATTTGTCTAAACAGCTTCATATCATTTGTATACAATAGGAATTTAGAATGTTTAATGTAATCACTAATATCATTGATAAAAATAACAAATAGAAGTGGTCCCAGAATCGACCCTTGTGGTACACCAGAATTCGCTATGAAGAGTTTTGAATTATTGCCATTAAATCTAACAAAGTGTTGATGATTAGTAAGATACGACTTTATTAACCGAGTTAGATCGTTGCTAAATATATTTTGAAATTTGTTTATCAGAACATGACGATTTACTCTGTCAAATGTTTTTGCTAGATCAGTATATATTGTATCGACCTGACTGTGTGGTATAGTGTTAGCGACATAATCGTTGTCTCTTTTTAAAATTAAACCTCTCAAACGCTACTCCCGCCGGCCAAAAATTATGTTCATAAATAACATTTTTTAGGGATAAGTCAGTTCCAACTAAGAAACATTTATTATTTTTATTCTGGTAATAGATTTTTAGAGCTTTAACAGAAATTTTGTAATTTTTGGCTTTGTTGAAAATATAATTTGTAACTTGATCTTCAGTCACTTGGTCTTTTACACGAAAAATGAAGACACATAGTTTTCTATTGTTATCCGTACTTTTTGCGCCTTTGATGGCATTTTGATTGTTGTCATCCTGTGATTGGTTGGTTCCAATTTTCTTTGGTCGTTTTTGTCTTCGATTACTTTTTACTTCTACAAATTCTCCAGCTACACCTTTGACAAAAACTTTGGGTTGTTGTAAGACTGTTTTTATACAAGAACAAGAAATTGCCAGTTACTTGAAGACCATGGAAAAAAGGTTATTCGGTCTAACTATCGAAGAATGCAGGAGGCTCGCCTTTTAGTTTGCCGAGCTCAATAATATCGATCACTCGTTCAATAAAACAACACGAGTTGCTAGAAAAGATTGACTGCGGGGATTCCTAAAACGACATCCAGAACTGTCTATAAGGAAGCCAGAGGCGACTTAAGGAATGCGGGCAAGGGGCTTCAACAAAGTTTCCGTTTCACAATTTTTCACACTTCTTAAAGAATTGGTAAAGAAATATTACTTAACAACAGAGAAGATATATAACGTTGACGAAACTGGGCTAACTGTCAATCCTAAAGGAGTTTCTAAAATCATTGCAGTGAAAGGTAAACGATGTCAGGAGAACGTGGCGAATTAGTTACTGCAGAGATATGTTTTTCCGCGGCGAGTGCCTACATGCCTCCCATATTAATTTACCCAAGAAAACGGATGCAACAGAGCTTTTTAGATGGTTTGGTGCCTGGAGGTTAGATATAGCTAAACCAAAAAGGATGGATCAAATTTTGATGCAGAGTATCTAAAAATAATGTCTAAAGAAGTAAGTCAATTCTTTAATATTAAGTAAGTTGAGGCAAGTTATATATAAGATCTACGAAGTACAATGAAATTGTCACATAAACGATTTGTTTTTTATTGGGAAAAATACAAGCAATTAGATGCTTCTGATCTTGAACCACGTACTATTAATTTATGTAAAACGGCAAGTAGGGATGACTCTGAACCAGAGTCCAGTTGTGAAGAAAATGATATTGTATAAAAAAAATGTATAAGTTATCCAATAAATATTTTCTGTGTCTCTTATTATATTTTTTAACAAAAAATCTATCACGAATTTGCACCTGTTTTAGATTATCTTTAAAAACTCTAAAAACGCTAAAAACCAATATTCAGCTGGGAAATTTATTTAAAAAGTACGAACGTAAATTGTTCTAGTAAGGTAATTCCGGGAGAGTTGTCCCAGAGGTATAGACGCCCCAGTTTTCATATTTCGCGCCTAAACTAAAATGACGCACGATGTTCGCTAGCCACTTCTTAGTTAGGCCAAACTACTCGTCGGCACCTTAGATAATATATTGACAAATAAGCTACCCCTGTATAAATCTATACAATGTTGATGTCGCTCTAATAAAATCATGGTTTTTTTTTCTAATGCAGGCTTTCTCACTCATATTAGAATCTTCAGCAGTAGCGTACGTAATCGGATTGCATTGGGTTATTTTAAATGTGAAAATAGTGACTGCAAATAGATTAAAGAAGTACAAAATAATGTTTTAAAAGATAGGTACGTTTTTATTGAACTGAAAACAAAATATGACATTATTGTCATGTCAAAAAATATAATAAATATTTTATTGCTTCTAAAATATTTAGAATTACAGCATTGATTTGGAATTCTATAAAATGTCTATACCTGTTGAAAAGCTATACAATGGTAGAACTGAAGAAATACATAAAGCATTTAATTTAAACATGACAAAATATTCCTAATAAGAATAAAACAAACTCATATATGTATTTACCTATTTAGCATAAGTAGAACTATTTCAGGATATTAAAAAAATATATAGGAATTTAATTTACTTTTCTAATGACTTCGTTTAAAATATAAATTATCTAGTTACTTTATTTAATTAAGGTAACTAAATATTCTTATATTACTGATGATAGTTTATATTTTTGACCATGTACAAATATATACAGTATGCGTCCAAAAACTAATAATTTTTTTGATATTGCACATACTTTTTCACTCATCTTAATTGTGTCTGTAATGTTTTATTTCTGTTTCGTAAGTTTGAAGCAGTACTGTTGGCAACAAAAAAGTCTTCGTAATGACCGATTTTCTAGAAACTTCAATGTAAAGTTACCAAAATATCTAGGTTTTTTGAAATAGGTATTCATATACAATTTAATGTATCAACTTAGATCAAATCCAATGTTTGATTTACTTCTTAATTAATGGTGACTCAAATTTTGTTGATGAGAATTTCAGAGTCATACCCGAGAATACCGATCAAGGAGAAGCGACAGCTTGGTGTTTTCAGGGTACCGTTTTGAAACGCGCATGTGCGAAAATAAGTTGTGTATCACTCAATGTCATGTTATCTGTCAAACTTAGTCCAAGTTGTGTTTAGTCTGTGAGCTGTTATGTGATATTTTTTGGTGTTGTAATAGAATGTCTGGATCTAAATATTTTTGTGCATACAATTCTTGTTCGTCCAAAACCGGCTTAAGTTTATTTAGTTTTCCGAAGGACTACAAACGGTAAATATCATTATTAATTAATTATAATTGTGTATGATAAAAATATTTCCAATAGATTGCATCCCTCTTAGTACGATTCATGGTACAAACATACCCCACCGTCACTATTTTCATCATATTTTAGTAATATTGATAATTGTTTAGTTTAGTATTTACCTAATAAAAAATAAAAATTTTAGTGCAAAAATGTGGATAGAAGCTTGCAGTAGGGAAGATTTACTACCGAAAATATTGAATGTCCACAAAAACTATCGGGTTTGTGAAAATCATTTGAAAGAAAAATATTTTTTAAAAGGCGGACCTACAAGAAAAATCCTATTACCAAAAGCAATACCCACAAAGTTTCTCAACCTTCCTCCAACAAAGAAAGATATACCTGATAAGAATTATGCAGAATCAGGAGAGCCTCCTAAATAAATTATTATATTATCAGGTTTGTTTTAATAAAATATTGTTCTAAATAATAGTAATAATAATTATTCATTAATATAAATATTGATTAAGGAATATAAAATGTTAACATATTTTCAGATATTGTAGTTGTCCCTGCTCGTACTGACATAACCAACAGGTCCTTAGCACCTGGTCAATCATTCCCACACGGAGAAGAAGCCCTCTTTCTGATGGTAAATTACTTAAAAATAGTTTAAAATCAAATTTTTTAATATGGTTATCTCTTTATATACACACTTAATTCCATTTGCCAAATAATCATTATTTTCGAAATTTTCAGGATAATTTTAAACGCACCTTTTTCGTGACATAATACAATAAATTTCCCTACAAACTGAGGTATTCTAATAATATTTTACTTTTTATAGTAATAAAATATTTTTTTAGGTCCAAATACCTATCAAGGGTTTGGTTCGGATCTATGTAAGGTTAATATCCCACCACTATTTATGCCGAGATCGACACAAACCTATTCACTATTAAGTAGTCGTTCACCTAGAAAACATAAGTTAAGGATGAAATTAAGAAAAAGGATACACAATAAAAAAATAATTCACCAAATGATGGTATGAATTGGACTCTTGAAGATTTCAATAAAGTGTGTGATAGCTTTTTGAGTAAGCAACTGGCGGAAATAGTAAAATCTCACGCTTCTTTAGAGAATAAGAAACCCATATCCAGAAGGTACTCGGCAGATATGAAGCCATTTGCCATAACATTGTATTTTTTAAGCCCCCAAGCCTACGAATACCTTTGCAAACTCCTAACTCTTCCATGCAAAAGGAGTTTACAAAGACTAACTCAAAGGATCTCATCTAATCCTGGTTTAATAAATAGTTCTATATTTACAGCACTTGAACTAAAATTAAAAACGATGCAAAAACAAGACCGACATTGTGTGCTGTGTGTAGACGAAATGTCGTTAAAATCAAATTTATATTTTGATACCGGACGGGATGAAATTGTGGGTTTTGAGGATATTGGGGAAGAAAAAAAAAAGGGGATGCGATATGTAAAAACACACTAGTTATTATGGCTAGAGGGCTTTATTCCTCTTGGAAACAACGGATAGCATTGCCAGTTATATGGGTTCAAACTTTATTGAACTGGCAAAGTTATTTGGAGTTACACCAGACAACCCAGAATTTCAGCTCGGAGGCCAAAATTTGCTTTATATTTTTGATCCCTGTCACTTGCTTAAAGCCACAAGAAACAATTTATTAAAGCATTCTTTTTGTTTCGGTGGTAAAAAAACATCTTGGTCTTTTATTAAATATTTTTATTAGCAAGATAAAAAACAATTTTACCGCTGTGCACCCAAACTTACTAGCTCCCATATAAATCCTTCAAGTTTTGAAAAAATTAGAGTAAGTTTCGCTGCACAACTCATTAGCAGAACGGTAGCTAGCGGAATGAATACCTATCTAACTTTAAACGCTATACCCGCAGAGTCAATTGGTACAAATGTATAGATTTTTTTAATAATTTGTTTGATATCCTCAATTCATTTTCTTTAAGAGATTCCAATAAATTTAAAAATGTATTTGACGGTTCCGATTTTCAAAAAAAAATTTAGCACAGGCTCTTTCATTTCTAAAAGACTTACAAATATTTAATAAAGATGACCAAAATATTACCAACAAGTTAAAATTTAACAAATGTTGGATAATAACAATAATTAGTTTACTAAAATTGTGGGAAAAACTTTCCAAATTAGGTTACCAGTACATTAAAACAAGAAGATTAAATACAGATTGTATTGAAAATTTTTTTGGCTGCATAAGACAACAAGGAAATAATGTGAATCCAACGCCCATCCAATTTCAAAGAGCGTTTCGAAAATTATTTTGCCAAAACTATTTTCATTCCAACCATATGAACTGTGTTGATGATTTTGATGAAATATTAATGAATGTTAAACAGACAGATATAACTAAGATTATAAGTGAGGCAGAAGAAATCGTAACCCCTAAAGCGCTTGTTCTTCCTGATTATAATTATAAAAAAGAAAGTGTAACCACCAAAAATGCATTCAGTTATTTCTGTGGTTACCTACTCAAAAAAGCATTAGAAGTACACGCATGTGATATCTGCAAAAACCTTGGAAAACTCTGTGACAAACTTAATATTAATAATTTATTGATGCATTTTAAAACCTATAGCCATGACCAAAGTTTTTGTGAAAATCTTCAGTCACCGCCTGAAGATTTTATTCATTTTGTATATAGATTAGAATGTTTATTTAACTCATATTTTGATATAATTTGTAAAGGAAAAGCTGTTTCGAATGTTTTATTTAGCAAAACAGAAAATATTTGTTTTAATCATCCTTGCAAAAATTTTCCAACTGTGTATATAAAAAAACTGTTTATACGAATGAAGATTTTTTTACACATAAATATTCTAATACAGATACACAATGTGCCAAAAAAGTTATTAGAAAATTAAAAATTTTATCACATGTTTAAATATCAATGTAACGTTCGTTTAATTTAAAAATAGTTTATTAATTAAAAACAGTTTATAGTTTATTTATAATTTATTTATAACGTACTAATTAATTTATTTAATAATTAGGCACTATTATAACTAACAATTCTAATTTAATTATTACAATTCGTCTTTACTATACCACACTTTCATTGCCAGCTCTGTATTAGAACATTCTCGACCGTTTAGAAACTGGAATTTGTTCATATATGACTCAGCCGCCGCGCAACGATTTCTCTGGTAGCTTTTCGAAGGAGTGCGTTTGTCTCTGTCGTGCGGTATAAACACAGACGAAGCGATAGCTCCAACGGCAAAGGGGATCAGAGTCGGCTTAAGGTGGTTCACGACATTAAGTATAATGATTTATTTTGTGAAATATATGAGTGTCTTCTTTTATATCAATTTAATAAACTATGAACTGCAGATTTTGTTTATTTTATTTTGATATTATAAATAAAAAAATATTATTATTCGTGTTTTCTTGAGGAAGGTCTTTTAGTATTTTCAGTTGTGATTGGTCAACATTGGCAAAACACCTTTATTATGGCTAAATTGTAAGTTACAATTATGCCAATCTAAGGATGTTTTTCTCATTTTAACCTACTCTGTATATTCATATTTACATTTAATGAATAAATCATACTGGATTTGATTTTGAAAATATTGGTATTACTTAAATAAGTAATTTAAAAAATTCGTTTGATAGCTAGGTCAGCTATCCAACCCTTAATACATAATTCTTTTTTATCCTAAATGATTTGAAAATACTTATTTAAACTCTCAAACCTAATGTCTTTTTAATTGTTACTTAATTTTTTTGGTACCCGTAATTTTATTTACTTTATTTTTACTTAAAGAAAAGATAATTTAATTTAAATATGAGGCTTTTATTACATTTTGAACAAAAAATAAACCAAATATTTATAGATAAATAATAAAATAATAAACGTCTTTTATTTATATAACAAATAATTAATTATTACATAATGATGCTGAAATCTTACCATTGCTATTAACCCTAACTACTTTAATGTAATTAAATCACATTACAACATTTGCGCATGGACTATAACACTGATTTCAGATAATTTGCCAAACTATTTCGTTCAGTGTAGAAATTAAGCATGTTTTCTCAGCGTGCTAAGTTGTGTATCAATCAAAGTCATGCTGTGAAAAAGGTCCATCCGATATCAAAGGCACCGACAGCTACTGTCGCTTCTCCTTGATCGGTATTCTCGGGTCATACCTTGAAATTAATATTGAAGTGTATGAGGTACTTTTGTTCAAACTTTAACTTCTTTTATTTGTTGGCAAGTTTAATACTCTTAAAGAAGGCCCATAATCAAATAATTTATTTATATTAGAATATTTAGAAACCTACAAACTTATAAATATATTTGTTGCAGCAAAGCCGTCCTCTAAAAAGTGTATTGAACTAATGTAATATATTCGTTCAACTTCTAACATTTCAGTCCATTCAAGTGCCTCTAACCATAAGTTTCTTCTAACTCGTATTTTAGAACACTAATAATAATTTTATTTTTTTAATATGCATATTTTATTTTCCTTTTTCTCCTAAAACGACGCCCATGTTCTTCGGTGAGAAATAATACTAACGAGGAGTAAAACGTAACCTCACTTCATCTTTTATATTTAAAATCACATAAAACACAAGTCTTTTCCTAGTATAAAATAAACCCTACAAATCAAAGTCACTTTTAACACCACCATACTTGAACAAATTTAAGTAAAAACTTAAAAAAATTGTCTAAAAATAACTGGAAAAATCTGTTTCTCTCTAATTAGAATCTTTCATGCGATATCAAGGCGACAAACAAATTGTTTACTGTCCTCTATGTATTACTCTGAGGTCGGAACAGGTGGTTGTGTTTGTATACCGCCCTGTTAGCGAGATAAAGATACTTAAAGGTACGTTTACATTAATACAATCATTAATATAAGATTTAACATCTTTAGCGATAAATATTTTTTTATTTTGAGTGTAAAAACTGTGATCATGCAATACTTCGATTCTTAGATTGAGTTTATGTATGTAGTAATATCCAAATATTTAGTGAATGCGTGTACGGCTATGTGGGGCATCTAAACCGCACAAAAATATAGATGCCCTGGGGCATCTAACCTCTACAAAATAACAGATGACATCTAGGGCATCTGTCCCCGAAATTAATTTCTATTGTTTTCTATGTTCTTGTTTTTTTTAGGATCCACACATTATAAACGAAAACCTGGTATCAAGCCGAGGAGGCAATGGCGGCCTGAAGACCTGAAAGCAGCTCTAAGATGTTTGAATTCTGGCGAAATAGGAGTTAATGAAGCTTCACGTGAATATCGTATCCCTTCACGAACACTGCGAAGGAGAAGATATCAAGGAGCTAGGCCTGATATACCTCTTGGTCTCCAGGGTGTTTTGGGATTAGAAAATGAAAAAAGATTGGTAAAGCATATTCAATGATTAGAACAAGCCGGATTTGCTCCTGACAGGGAGACTATTCGGGCACTGGCATTTTAATTTGCCGAAAAAAAACACAGGTTTAACCGTGAAACTGGATTGGCCGGTTATGATTGGTTAAGCTTATTTTTAAAAAGAAATAAAGAATTAACTGTAAGGCAGTCGCAGGGATTATCCATTGCTCGAAGCCAGGGAATGAGTCGAGAAGAAGTTAAACATTTTTTCTAATTGCTTCAAAAGAGTTACACGGGGAAAATAACATGATCGTTAGACCGGAAAACATATTTAAAATGGACGAAACTGGGTTTCAAGTAAATAACGAAGCTGGTTCGATAATCGCAATAAAGGGATCTAATGATGTTCATACTTTAATTTCATCCGAAAAGAGCAAAATAGAGCACAATATTGCCTGCTGCAGTGCGGAGGGAAGATATCTACCACCAGTGGTTATATTCAAGGGACAACGAGAAAAATCGGAGTTCAAAGATGGACTACCTGCAGGTTCCAAAGTTTTTATGAGTCCTAAGTCCTCGTACATTACTGCTGAATTGTTTTTAAAATGGCTAAGGGATCATTTTGCTCTTCGTTGGCCCCCTGGAAGAGCCATTTTAATTTTAGCCGGGCATACTTCCCATACAAATTCTATAGAAATGTTAGAATTTGCAGAAGCAAATGATATCGATTTAATTTGCCTGTCCAGTCATACAACTCAAGCACTGCAGCTAGTTGACAGGGCATTTTTTAAATCCCTTAAGTACAATCTAAAACGTGAAGCTCGGCTGTGAATGAGACATCACCCAGGAAGACAACTAAAGCAGGTGCAGGCAAGTCAACTGACTGGAAAAGGATAGGAAAAATCAGCCTCAGTAGAAACTGCTCTTTCGGGCTTTAGAGCAACGGGAATATTTCCTTTTGACCCCGATGTTATTCCAGACCATTTTTACGCAATAGCTAATGTAGCATCTTCTGCAAGTGCTGAAAACTCGACCCAGTCTGTTACTAATGAACCAATTTCAGGATTATCAACACAGCTTAGTCCTATAACAGCTCAGTCCAAATTTCCTAGAAAAGCGAACGATATTTCTGAACAAGACAAAGTCAATTCTACAGGAAGAACTAGCGAGTTAGTATCTCCTGCAAGTGGTAAAAAGGATATTCGCTTCCTGTCACATGAACAGCGGTCGCCAATTGTGGGAATATCAAAAGAGCCGAGTCCAAAACCAATACACGGGTCTCCTGATGTCACGCATGCTTCCAAGGCTAACAACCGAAAATTGAAAGAAACACCAAGCAAATTTCTTCAAGAAATTTCTCTCGTTCCAGTCATTCAACCTTCTCAAAGAGAAAGAAGAAAACGAGCCGCTCAACTGCTAAACGCAAAAATATTAAAGCACAGTAAAAACCAAAAGGCACACAAAAATGAAACTGAAAATTCCGAATCTTCAGATAATGAACCATTAACCGTAGTGGTAAATAAAATTAAAAGCACTGTTAAGTCATCTTCAAAATATTCAAAAAAATACGAAAATTAAGGAATCTCAATCAGAAAAATGTGCTGAGTGTCTGGAAAACTATTTTGAAACAACAAAGACAGTTGATTGGCTTCAATGGTATCATGAGACATGTTCTTTGTATGGTAGTAAATGTAACTTTTGTGGGAGAGCAGAAAGAAGAGCTGAAAAGAGGTGAAAAAAGACTTAAAAAAATATATATTAGGTTAGATTTCATATTTTGAGTTTTTTCATTTTTTTGTCAGTTGATTTTAACAACAATTTTCTTATGTTCCTTTTTCTAAGAGTTTGTTTTGTAGACTATTTTTGGTTTATTATTCTTATTTGTTTTTATTTTAATAAATATGATACATATTTTTTAAAAGTTGGTTTTAATTTGCATCATTATTTAATATGATCTACACTGTGCTATACTTTTGGATCTAGGGCATGTGTCCCGTTAATGTAGGGCATCTCACCCGCATCATAGGGAGAGACGGACAAAAACGCCATTTTGATTTTTCAAATATAAGCCTGTAATTATTGCATATTTTTCAAAAACAACACATTGTATGTGTTCCTGATTAAAAACCATACAAAGTAATTTTTTTTGAGGTTTTGATCCCTCAATATTGCGAAGTTACAATTTTTTTTTAGTTATGTGGGGCAACAATCCCGGAATTACCTTATTTGTAGAAAATATGTAAAATGTAATCTTAATTTTTTCAAAATGACTTCTTGTATTCGTGTAAACGCACCCTAATAAAGTTTATGCTGCTAATAAAGTGATACTTTTTTTCAGAGGATTTGGGGTATTTTTAAGATTTTATCAGCCAATTTGTTAATTTTGTGGCTCATTTGCAGTGAGGGGTGTTTTTGCTACAAATTAATCTGACGCCCTCAGAACTTTTTAATAATCGAACCACTTCCACCTCCGACTTGAGCAATCCGCGACAAACACCCAGTTATCGCTAGGACAATGAGACCTTAATCAATTTTGTATGTTATATTTTATGTAACCATTTTCATCGTTAAAATTTTATTAATAACTTAACTGAATTTAGTGTTAAATTGTCTAAAACCTAATTATTATGTATTCTGTTTCATATTTATTATGTTATCCTAATTTATTTATGTAACGTGATGGCGCTAAACACTTTGTGGATGCGACATAAAGTTTTAAAATAAAAAAATTAAATACAAAATCTAGGTAAAGGAATAAATAAGTAGTGGCTTACTTATAATAATTGTTAATACAAACATAAAACATAGATGACAAAATAACAATCATTTAAATTTAAGGAAGCAAACCAAATTAGTAAAAGTAATAACAGTAATAACAATATCAAATAAGCAATTATTAAGTTTAACTACTGATAATAGTAGTACTTTAAAAATTACATGTTTATTATTTTATTATTTTTAGGTAATAAATAATAATTTGAAATTATTTAAGAGTTTCTTCCTTGATAATAATTTTGAATCATGTGATTATATAATAATATCTGCGCTATAATATTATTTCGTTCAGAAATAAAGCTTACAAAAAGAACAAATAATACAGCATGTTATGGATTTTCAATGGTAAACACTTGAAGAGGATTTGCTCGTCGGTAGAATTTTTATTTGTTGTAACCACTTTTGAATCAAAATATATAAGGATGTAGGTTGGGCATCACTACTATATATAGGGTATCCCAAAATTGTTAGGAATGCTTTAGGTATTAGAATATAAAAACTCTAAATTGTTTTATAAATTTCTCTTTTTAATTTAACAAATTTTACACTTATATGAATTAATATTTTAAGAAAATCTTTCTGCGATTACTAGTATAGCTGGTAAAGAGGGTTTTGAAGTTCAAGGTTTTTAGATAACTGGCATCGGTAACCAGAATGAATTTTCCCTCTTAATAGCAGTTTGGCAGTTTTCGTCCCACCAGAACTTTCTTGCTTCTTCTGTAAGTGGCATTAACGATTTCGCAATATCTGCAAATTTTCTTATGAATCTTTGATAGTTACATACAGATCTCAAGAAAACTTCTTACTTCACATTTATTAGTTGATTATGGCCACAGTTTGAAAGAAGCGACTTTTTCTTTATCTACAGCCACGTCAACTTGCTGACTCCCAGGTAATTGACTTTATTGTACAATAGATAGCATTTTTTGGGGTTTAGCATCAGTTAGGTAGCTTAAAGACTTTGAAAAATGTCTGTTTTTAGATTTTCATCAAATGTCTTTTCCAAAACTATGATATCGTCCTAATATACCAAGCAGGTTTTCCGGGATAACACTCTCAACACATTTTCCATAAGTCTTTCAAATATCGCACAGACATTATATATAGTTGCTACGTTGAATTCGTATTGACGAAGACAAATAGCATTGGGTTCGTAATTAACAGGCTAGCTCAAAATAAAAATAAACACTTTACTATTTCCTTTAGGTGTTTAAAGTTTACGTGTGTATAAGACTGATAGAGAGGAAAGCATACAATACAACGATAGCAACAATGCCAAATAAGCAGTGGCGTACTAATACAAAGCAAACGTGCAGTTATGCAAATAAAACAAAAGTTATTAAATAATACCAAGGCGTATCGATACAGATTGGTGTACACTGTTGGTAAGTATAAAATATATATTATGAATTTAAGTAATTATTAGATGTTGTAGCTTGTATCGTATAGCCTTTGTTACTTTTGCTTCTCGTTGAATCATGTAAAAAGATAGGAACAGTCTTACTTGATTATTTCTCTTATCTAACCAATTCTTCATCCGGTTACAGCCAGGTTCTATTGAAGCTTGGGTACCACTGCAGGTAAAACAGTTGACCATGCAGTCATGCAATTAAGCCATCAATTTATCCCTAAGGCAGGCAGGTAGCAAGAGAGGTACCAACTAATATTAAAGAGGTGATGCAAAGTAGAGTAGATTGAAGGATGAAGTATAGACGGATTATAAGATAAGAAAAGAAGGCATAAAAGCAAGGAAAAGGTAGATATGACTTAATTAGATGTGTTAGTTACTCACCACGGTTCTAATGGGGCCTCAACGTGTATTTTAATAAATTCTTGTAATTTCTTGATTAGCAACGAATCCACAAAGTGATTAGCGTTTTCCTTGAAAACCTAACAATTTGCTAATATTTTATTTCCCGGGGAAACTTACTTAAAATCCGCAAAAACGAATATGCACCCACGTGCAGAATGCAAGTTTCTTTTCCAAGACGCGGGAAAACGAGAAGAGAAAAAAGAAGAAATTATATTTGACATAACCAACTGTCAACCCTTTACCTGAAAGGCTTCTAACCAGACATTTTGGCTACTGGAATATTCATAGAGTCTAACTAAGGCTAATAATATCAAAAAATAAGAAATTACAGAAGATATCATCTTAGCATTGTTTACAATTTAATAAATGCTAAATAATTATATTTAAAATCTAATATTATATTAAAATATAATTTGTTATTTATTTCAGAAGCTGCTGCAGATGAAGAATGGCTGGACCCTAGTACACAATAAAATAAAATATAGTTTATTGCATCCTTTTGAATATTAAAATTAATGCTGTAATAGTAACTTTTTATTTGATAAGTTAAAATGAATTTACACACGTAACATAGTCCAAATGGCATAAAACGAAATCTCCATAATTCAGATTCGTTGGTAAAAACTGACTTTTTTGTCTAATCGATTCATTTCCACCTGCCATTATCCAGAATTCAAGTTGGTAACACTGTTCAACTGACGGTAGTCCACACAAAAAAAACTTGTAGTTCCATGCTATTTCTGGATCAGGACTACGGGAGAAATTTTTGGGCTGGTAGAAGTTTATTTCTCCCTGTCTTCCTTCATTTTTGAACAATCCTTTTAGATTCTCCTCTCTTTGACTTTGGTGATCTTTGAGCTAATTGAAAAATTAGCCTGGCATCACCAGTATCAATTTTATGTTTTGAAACAGAGGTCCTTCCAGTTTTCCAGTTGGTACAAAAATGATACGATATCATTAAAAAAAATTCTTGATTGTTCTTCTTTCTAAGTGATTCAGAGATTGTCCAGTAACTGCAACCATTTGCCCAAATTTGTTGCTGGAATTATTGGAAGTTGTCGCCTGAAGAATTATGAAAATTACTTTTACAAAGTTTCAAATTTTGGTGTCTTTCTTGATGGTAATTGTGTGTGTTTTTTCAGCAGTCATGACCAACCCCTTTCCGATCAGAATTTCTCAACCATCCTTTTCGTCGTGGTTCCAAGGTTTCATCATGACAGGCATTCCTTTTTCTACAGTTTCCTAAAGCCGTGCTACTATATTTGTTTCACTTGTACCAGGTACCACCGTATCCTCCTGTATAGCTACTGGCACAATATTGTACCCATCTAGATGAAAAAGTACCTCTTTGGCACCAACTTTGATCACTCTGATCCTATAATCCAACTGGAACCCATTTAAGTTCATTACTGCTATAACATCTTCGATATCGGAGACAATAAAAATGTAAGTGAATTTTTGTGTACCTATAAATAATAATTAAATATGGATTTTCCCATCGATGCTGTCACTTTCAACTGTGGCAGTCCACAGTCGCAATCTTATTGGTAGAAGTTTTTTGCAGTATTAAGGGTTATTGCTCATATAATGGTCCTAGTTATAACATCCACCAACAGTGTCTACTTTTTACCATTTATTTTTCTATCTACGTATACACTATCAGAACGATATTTCAAAGAGGCTATCAGTATGAAAGAATTTTTGGAACGGTTTCGGGTCAAAGCTTTCCTCCCTAGGCCGACCCGCTCTAGTTTTCCTGCTTAGTCTTTTCTTAATTTGTAATGACCCTAGGGCGTTTAACACGAACTACGTATACATCCCAGTTTACCGTAATTATAGAACCTAATAGGCTTCGTCTTCATCTTCTTGTTAGTAAGGCTTTTCATTATGTTAACCAGTTGGTCGATTTTATTTTCCTCGTCATCTTCTTTTGAAGTCCTTTCTTTACTCCATTTACTATAAGACTGTCTCAGGTTCAAGGGCAAAAGACAACACCTCGACCAATGTTTTGTGACAGATTAAACGGAGTGTTTTCTGCATTTTATTGTCACAGAGTCCATCAACAAATGTTTGGACAGCCAAACATTCCATCATTTATCTAAAGCTGATGGGTAGGCAAAGTGTAACAACCTGGCAATATCGGCTTCTTTTTCTTGTAGTCTCGTTACGTTTCTGTTTGCGATTCTCTGTGATTGATACAAATGATCTAAGTGTTCATGTAACAACCAACTAGCATACTAGTACAGAAACTGTATAAGTTTTTTCGTGAAATTCTATTTAACTAAAATAAACCCACTAAATTTATAAAAATAGAATTATACAGGGTGTTTCAAAAAACATGTTCTATTACTCTAACGACTTGAACGAAATTTTATGAAATAAAAAGTTGTAAACAGATTTAACATGAGCGCGCGTGCGAGCGGGCGCTTTAAAAATGTTTAACAAAAAATATGTATGCCACTGATTTTTTACTTTTTGATAGCACTAGTAGATATTTAAATGACTAATACAAATAAAATATAATTAAAAATTATAACACTCTGTATTCTAGAAACAAAGCATCAGCAGACTCATGTTGGTAGAAAATATTTTTGGGTTGGGAATCATTCCACGAGCAATAGCACATGTTACGTAATAGTATATTACGTAACAAGAGTTGTAAGTAATCCATTACGCACGAAGTGAAAAAGTTTACGCACGAAGCCGCGCAGAGAAAAATGCGTATAGTTCACGAGTGCGTAATGGGTTTACAACTAGTTTAACGTACTATACATTTTATACGCCCACTTATTTTATTTTATAAAATAAAGGACATAATATGCTTGTGTCACCAATCCATAAAATTTCGATAGGTAATTTCGTACCTTTCTTTGGATTTTAGCGGTAACAAATTATGTGTAGCAGCTTGAGCATTTTCTAAAATCTCCGGTGGAGTGCTATTTCATCACTTTCACTAATAACAGACATATTCGTAGGTAAAGTTGACAATATAAATTCGTTTCTTTCCATAGCATGCTACGAAAACGCGACTCTTTAAAAATATGTACAATGTGTTGCCGACATTTAGGAGCATTACTTTTTTAATCCAAAATGTATCTCGCTAATGCTAATTTTTTGTTTATTTTTCAATTGACTAAAGTTTTGAAAATAGACCAACTAATGTCGTACGTACATAAAAATTTGATTGCAATTTGATTAAACTAAGAAATATAAGTTTTCTTATCAAAACGTACGTGTATGTTATGAGATTTAATTATTTGCATGTTATTGTTAAATGTCATTTACAAAGAATGTTGACAGTGCGATTTTTAACGTTTACTGACATGGGCGTAGAAAAAATAAATTTTAGCACTGTTCGGTTAAAGATACTTTATTGTTAAAGGAAGTAGGTAAAAAATATAGGTTATCATTTTAATTTATTCTACCACAAAATGGCATGCAATCATTCTTCGGAATTAAGTGCATCTCACATTTTTGTCCTCTATCTTTGGATTTGATACTTTTTCTTTCAAGCACAGTAGTATCAGCAAGTCTTTAAATAATGCTGGACTATCCTTTTTTTGATATTTATTTTAGCATAAGTGTTGTCTTTAAAATTTGTTTTCCAGAAAAATTAAAAATGTTTTTTTTTAATCAAGAAATATCTTACGTGTTTTTAAACAGCTAACTATTTTATTTTTAACATCCATTTCTCTATTTGTTATCTTAATATACGATTTATTTGACCGAAGCCTGGGCTTTTCTTCTTCTATCCAAAAGATTTGTCATCGGAAGAATTCTTTGAGATGTACTATTATTATCATTCATATAGTATCACAAAATTATTCTTTTTCCAATTTGTATACTTCACTCTCACAGGGTGCCAAACTCTTTTTTTTTATTATGCAAAAAGCAACCAAGCACTTGGATAGCTTCTGCGGGCAGGTTACTTGCTTATCCAATTTAGTCGGTTGGTTCATTGGCTAACAAATAACGCTAGGTACCAAAATATAGCTTGATTTTTATTTGAAGTGAAGGTTACGGTTCTTAATGCAATATTATGCGAAAGTCTAAAAAATACAAACTTGTGAATTGTTTCGTTACTGCAGAAAGCCATTCAATTAGATATCAAAACGGACAAATGGTTCTCATTTATGCAACCGAGAATACATCTTTATCTTTATCGGTTGTAAGCAGATAGGGTTAGGTTTGGCCCAGAACACTGCGGCCTCTTGGGTCTATTGTAGTCCCCTGCTTTTCCCGTATTCAGGTACTATCTTTGAAATAGTCCTGTGTCTTTGGTTAGTTTTAATAGGTTTCCTACCAAGTGTTCCTGGGGCGTTCTTTCCAGTTCTAGGCCAAAAAAGGTGAAAAGTCGGCCAGTAAGAGCTTCGTATTCGAATATCACATGGTATGAGGTTTCTTCCTCTTCCATGCAAAGTCTACACGTAGTGGGATCATTGTGTAATCCCATTACATGAAGGTGTTTCATCAAGCAGTGCCCCGTTAGTAATCCCACAATGGTGGATATCTGAGGCCTTACGAGTTGTAGTGCCTCAGTAGCCATGCGTGGGTTTGGTCCCCTTAGCATGAGCTCACTGATTCTGTGTCCTCTTATCTGTTGCCAGTGAATTTCGTGTTTTGTGGTTATCCACCTGTTCACTGCCTGTCGAGCAGAGGTTTTGCTTATCCCAAATACAGGTTCGGGTCCTGTGAATGGTAGATCTGATCCCTCTTTGGCGAGTTCATCAGCCTTTTCATTTCCTTGGATACCTTTGTGCCCTGGTACCTACGCTAGTTTTACCTTGTTGTGGGTTGCCAGATCATTTAGTATTCCAAGGCAGTTCCAGACAAAATTTGAATTGATTCTGTTTGAATCAAGAGCCTTTAAAGCTGAGAGAATTAGGATGGCTTGTTTTTTTGTACTTCCTTCTTAAATTCTCTCATACACACAATTCGATTGCGTGTATTTCAGCCTAAAATACAGTGGCATGTTTTCCCAGTGAGACGATGATATCGTCATTTACGCCAAAGCCTGTTCCCTTGTTAGTTTTAGATCAATCCGTATACCATACGAGACCGCTAAGCAATAATTTATCTATTTCCTTATTTACCTCGTTCCAGTTACAGTTGAGCTGGAAAAGTCTGTTAAAGGTTGGGAGGGGCGTCAGGTGATCTGATCCCATACTTAATATAAAATCATTTACTTCATGTGTTATTCTGGTATATTTTTTAGGTCCCAGTGGTATCCAGTTTTTGGAGATTTCCAGCTGTTGGAGATTTTCAGTCTGTATGCACTCATTCTGGTCTCCCCATTTACGACTAGGTCAAGGGGTGAGAGGTTTAGAATGATTTCTATAGAGGCTGTCGGTGTACTTCTTAGTGCTCCTGTAATACAAAGACATGCCAGCCTCTGTACTCCTGAGAGTGTTGAGGGCTGTTTTCTGGTTTACTTTTGGCCACCAAACAACCGCTCCGTAAGTTATCATGGGTCTTGATATTGCCAAATATAGCCAGTGGACCATTTTTGGTTTTAATCCCCATGTTTTTCCAAATGCCTGAGAGACATTTTACATTTGTTGGTCACTTTTTGTAAGTGTTGGTTCCAAGTTCCAAGTAAGTTTGCTATCCAGGATTAGACCCAGATATGTTACTTGGTTCGTTTTGTTTAGCCTTCCTCCAAACAGAGTTGGAGTTTCTAAAACCTACAACCTTATTTTCCGAGTAAGGGTTATGAGTTGTGTTTTTTCAGGGTTTACCAAGAGGTTGTTTCTAACGTACCACATTTCTGTCAGTTTAAGAGCTCTTTGCATGAGTTCAAAGACTGTGGTTTGGTGTTTCCCTCGGATAAGGATGACTATTTCATCGGCATATCCTTGGGCGTACACCCCTTGATTGTTTAGTGTTTTCAGCAGTTCATATGTCATTAGGTTTCACAGTAGAGGAGAAAGGACTCCACCCTGTGAGCATCCCCTGTGGATATTCACATGCATAATTTTACTGAACATTTGTGCCTGTACTTGCCGTCCGCCTAACATGTCTTTTGTCCACCAGCAGATGGTGTCTTCTGTTTCATGTATTCGAGCGGCAGCTACCATTGATTTAAAGGAGGTATTATTAAAAGCTCCTTCTATGTCAAGAAATGATCCTAGAACTATTTCTTGGCTACTGAGTTCTCCCTCTATATTGGTTACAAGATGATGCAGGCCAGATTCACAAGATTTTCCAGATTGATAGGCATGTTGGTTTGTATGAAATGACCTCTCTATCAGAGTGGTTTGCCAGACATGCTGATCCAATCCTTTCAATAGAAATGACGTCAGAGTTATTGTTCTATAGGCCTTTGCCACGGCATACGTTGGACGCCCCGGTTTAGGTATGAAGACAACTCTGCTTTGTTTTCAGGTATTTGGTACATGTTTATGCACCAAACTTGCCCTGTAAAGCCTACAAATATGCGGAACCAGCGTTTCTATTGACTGTTGCAAAAGCACAGGCAGTACCCCATCTGGTCCCGGTGATTTGTATGGATTGAAGATGCGTATTGCCCATGTTACTTTCTCTGTTGTAACTACCCATTTAGCAGTTTCTCACTCTTTGCAGGAGACCCTTTTTTGAGAGTTCCAATTCGTGTGGGTTTGATTTGCTACATTCGAGTTTGTTGTGCAATCAAACAAATGAGTTTTAAGAAGTAGTTCTAATGTTTCCGTTCCAGTTTTAGTGTATTCCCCTGTTTGAGTTTTTAAAGTCCCCACAGGGTTTATTGGATCTTTTGCTAGAATGCGGAGTCTGCATCCTTTAGTTATATTTTTAATTTCCTGACAGAATGTTCTCCATGAATCCCTCTTAGATTTCCTAAGAGTTTTGTTATACTCTGTGAGTGTTTCGGTGTGTTCCCTTCACTCATTCGTCTTTCTGGCCTTACTAAAAAGTTTACGTGTTTTCCTTCTGAGTTTGGCGAGTTCGGTGTTCCACCAGCTCACCTCCCTAGAAGTTTCTCTGTTCTGTAACGAGCAGTTATTGTGATATGATGTTATAATTGCACCCCGTCGTTATTCTGCAACTTCATCTATATCATTTTTAGTATTAAGAGTTACTTTAACGGTTTTTAACACTGCCCCCAGATCCACTCCATATCCAAACCAATGGGTTTTTTGTGGGTCTCAGTATACATATCCTGGTTTATCGACGTTGTCGATTTCCATGAGAATATGCCGATGGTCTGAGAGTGAAGGCTCTCTAGACACATACCACTTGCCAATGTGATTTGAAACGAAGGAAGAACCAAGAGTAATATCAATCACCTCGCTCCGTCTACTTGTTACAAAAGTAGACTTGTTTCCACGATTTAATGTTTCCAGGTTGGTGGTTAAAATGAATTTAAGTAAAGACTCACCTCTTTTGTTGTTGTCCTTGCTGCCCCATGTTATGTGGTGTGAATTTGCGCCAGCAGCAATGAGTACCTGCAGGTTTTCGGCCCGACAGGTATCTACTTAATTCCTCTACTCATCTGTTGGTGGAGGACTGGGCAAGTCATAGGGAAGGTACGCAGAGGTTAAAATGAGTGGCCTTTTAATGCCTGCTATGTTTTTTTCTATCCTGAATGCTACTAGGTCTCTAAAACAGAAATCTTGTAAGCTGAGGATGTCTAGACCATTTCGTATGTATATGCAGGCCCTATATGTATATACAATACCCACATTGAGTATTGTATATTAACTTATCTTTGGTTTGTCCGAGCCCCATCACATGCCCTTTGTATATCCAGGGTTCTTGTATTAGGGCTACGTCTATGTCCTCTCTGATAATGGTACGTGCAAGGGTTGCGGAGGCGGCCTTGCAATGTCATAGATTAGCTTGCACTATTCTGAGCATCTAAAGGTTCTTCCTTCCTCTCCCTTTGCACTCTGTAGATTCCCTGAGTTAGGCCCAGATAGAGTTTTAACTGCAGGTTTTCTAAAGCATTCAGAGAGTTATCGTCAATAAAATGTACAATGGTTTGACCGTTGTCTTCCACTTGCTGGTGACTGACTTGCCACTGTTCCGTTAGGAGCCCTTCGTTTTGGGTTTTTAGGAACGCAAGTACCTTTGTTTTTTCCTTGTTCTGCATGGGTTTGGGTATCCAGGCCACAACTTTGTTGATTCAGACTATCTCGCTAGAGGGTCCCACCATAAGTTGTGCTCCTTGCAATGGTTGGAGCTGGGGGATTATTTCGGAGAGCCAGGTTTTAGTGGTCTCATTGGCACAGATCAAGAAGAAAGCTCCGTTATGGAAATACCCCTTCTTGAACTGTGGTCCTGATCCCTCCCCATTCTTTAAAATTTATCTCTTTAGTTTTTCCTGAGTCTGATTCGCTTGCTCCTTAGTCAGTTTTTCCTTGGGAAATTCTTTAGGCCATTTTCATAGGACAAGCCACCTTCTACCGCTTGCGCTGCATATGTGGTTTCCCTTGCTCTATTAGACCCAATTTTAGTCTTCTTACCGTGACCTCCGTTGAAGACGGACTGTCACTTTGGAGGCAGCCCCGTTTGAGTTGGGGAGTTTGATTTGAAGTTCGGTTGGCTCCTTTCTTCTCTGTCCTGCTCTCGCAGCTCTCGGTCTGATTGGTTTTCCATCAGCCTTAGCCTTTTGAATAGGCAATTTCCTCTTTTGGGTGCCTGAGAGTCGCTTATGCGGCTCCAGGTGAGTCCTGTTGAGTTTTGAGGCAACTCGTTTCAGGTTAGTTTCTTCCTTGGGGTTTGTGGAACTGCCACTTGCCTCTGAAGGTTGTTCCGCCTTAGGGCGTTTTCCAGAGGTCGATGGAGACGAAGTTAATTCTTCTGGAATCACTTCGGTTTCCATTAACTCTGTTGTTATTTGGTGTGGAAGATTTTTTCCTTCTGGGAGTTCCCTGTCCGCGGTTGTTTTTGTTGTTGTTGTTGTTGTTGTTGTTGTTGTTGTTATTGTTGTTGTTGTTGTTGTTGTTGTTGTTGTTGTTGTGGTTGTTGTTGTTGTTGTTGTTGTTGTTGTTGTTGTTGTTGTTGTTGTTGTTGTTGTTGTTGTTGTTGTTGTTGTTGTTGTTGTTGTTGTTGTTGTTGTTGTTGTTGTTGTTGTTGTTGTTGTTGTTGTTGTTGTTGTTGCTGTTGGGTTTGTTTGATCCATATTGGTCCCACGAGTAGCTAGGGAAATAAATGTTCACCCGATCAGAGCCCCGCATGACCGGGTAAGGCTAGATTCAAGGGGGTTTCGCCAAGTGCCCCCAGAAGAACGTTTGCAACCGCTTTTCCAGAGGCCATTCAACCTTCAGCACGTTGCCTTACACATTAGCTTGGGTTATTGATGGAGTGCCTTTTAGTTAGTTAATAAAGCTATTCATAGAGCAGCAATATTAACACATCCAGCGGTGCCACGAGAGGCAGACACTCGATTATTGTATTTCTTCATTGGCATGCAGAAAGAGGTGTCTACAAGCAGACAAGCAAACAAGTAAGGACCGATTCCACCGTTGTGTTAAACGGAGTTTAAAATGATATTTTTACATTAACAATTAACTAATTAATCTAAGCTACAAAGCAATGGCTAAACTACAACCAACCCTGTCATACCGAGAATACATGCTCTAATAACATTGACTACTACTGAGCCGACCCTGTCGCAAATATCGAAAAAAACGGCAACACAGTGTTCCAGTCTCCCATTAAGCCGGGATCCAACGGCGCGTGGAGCGGCACTCCTCGGCGCGTGGAATGGCAATCCTGGGTTGTGAGTTGAGTCTCAACGGTCGGACCGTTCCCACGGCGCATGAGGATCGCGCAGATGTGGACACGCGCCTATTGCAGTTATGCTAGGGGTTTACAGGATGGCAAGGGAACAAAAAATAAAACGAAAACAAAGAAGATGGTGGAGAGTGTCCTTGTATAGAAATTGAGATAGGTAAGTACATTATAGAATATTTTGCAACAAGTGTTTAAAACTGATGTTCACAAGTGTAATATACTATAATTTTTCTACGACTGCAATTTGGTTCAGAAACCAAAAAAATGGGTGTCTTATTTTACACACATTTGGAAAAGGCTTGGAATAATAGACATAGTCTGACAGTCATAAAAAATAAACTTTGGAATAATTTGTAATTTTAATGTTTTTGCTGCAAATAATATAGTTTTCTTTTAATCATTTGTAGGTACAGTGCCACAGATATGTTAGAAGATTTACGCCAAGAACCCTCAGGCTATTTTAAAAATTTTTGTCGAAAAGTTTCCGAAAGATTCCCATTAATGTATCTTATTTTTTTTCAAATCTGCGATTGAACATTTTACGCTCATTTGCTCTTCAATTCGCCTCCAGGCATCATGAACTAAGTTCCTGTTTTTATGGTTTGGATCCCGTGGGTTCCAAATAATTGGCTCGGCTTCATAAAATGATAAAAATTCTAACACCACTTCGTTAGACCACTCCATGGTGAAAGTTACCACGGCACTGGTAGTACCACGCTCCTAGCCGCGCCGTTGGAGCTGTAAGCACGTGTGGCGCGCCAACGTCCGCGCCCATTTGAACCGTGTTGATTTACCGACAGACGACGCGACTCATCGCGCCGACCGAAGATTGGCAAGCTTGCCCTATCCAACGGAGTGGGAACTGGCAAGTTTGGCGCGTGGAGTGCCGCTCCACGCGCCGTTGGATCCCGGCTTTAGAATTACATTGCCTATGTGTGGCCATGTACTGCATTTTCAGTATGTCCCGAACTATATTGTAAAACTGTTATAAATCGTCACGGCAACTTGTGATGCTTTTCTATAGAAACAATTAAGACAGCCCAATGGGAACTTTTTTTATTTGGAACTAGCTTTTGAATAAGTTAGATACTAAAATTATATGAATATTATACATCCAAAGTTATACAATTATTTTCCTAGTACTTCCGAACTGTAGTGATAGGGACGCTGAGTTCATAAATTTAATGTTCCACCTTTCAGTGTTGATTTAATTATTTTAATAAAAAAATGAAATAAAAAAGAAATATATGAAAAAATTGAAGACTTACTCAAACTTACCGGATAGGATGTCCTATGGATAAAACTTTCTTTAAATTCGCGCAATGAGAGATAAATAAAAGCCGTATTAACAAGTTCACAAAATTTGGCAGTTCGGATCAGTTTTAATTGTATCTTACAATTTATCGCGATCTCATACGTTTTCGTTCTGTCTTGTGTCGTAGCCTGACAGTCTTCAAATCGGTGAAGAACAAAAAAGGGTCCAAAGTGTAGAATTAGGACGGTCGAGTATTGGAATAGGTGGAAAATTGAAAGGAGAAGTGTTTTCAATGTGGATATATTTGGGTAGCAAATAATAATTACACGGAAAAAAATGTGACTAGAAAATTTTACTACAATGTTGTACTAGTAGACTTGTAGCAAAATACTTAACTTTTTGTAGAAAATTTTACTATAATTTATAGTTAAAAACTATTCATTATTGTAGCAATTGAATTGTCGAATAAAATGCTACAACAGTAGGAAAGAAGACCACAATGTTTAGTATATTTTACTATTGTTTGTAGAAGTAAAAATTTATTACAATTATTGTAATTATTACTATTAACTTCTGTTAAAATTTGTACAAATATTAATAATTATCTCTACAAAAAATAGTAGTTTTCTCTACAAAAAATAGTAATACTTTACATCCCTTCTTATGATAAAAATTCAATTTTGTTGAAAAATATTCTATAATATTGTAGAAATTTTAAGTCATGTGAATAAAACAGAATTCTGCTATTGGCCAACATTTACCTAATTCAAATAACCTTAGTAGATTATTTTAATAAAAATAGTTATGGCCAACGATCAATTGTTGTGCGATGATGTTTTTTTGATTTAATTGTGACATACCTACTTTCTCATTTTTTTTTATTTCTCCAATGTGGTCATTTAATATCCCAATCATTGTAAAGGTTATAGATATCCCCGTTTTATGGGAATATGAGCAGTTCTATAGGTATTAATTTTTATTTTATATTTTACAGGTGCAGTAAAACCAAGTGAGACTGAGGAAGCTATTATTACTGTTATTTATTTGTATCTTTTTAATTAAAACAATAAATTTTGAATATTTTATAAAAGAACATTTTTTCTAGGTTATAATTATAATAATTGTGGAATACTACTACAAATTTTATTAAAAATTACTACAATTTGTTTGAATTTTTACTATTTATTGTGTAAAATTTTCGTAATAATTTTCATGAAACGCAATACATTTTTAATATAAATTTATACAATGAATAGCAAAAATTATAACAATTTATAGATACATATGTATATTTTTACTACAAATTGTCCCTGTCCCTATTTGTACTATTTATTGTAGAGAAAAAATCTATAATTGTAGAAATTTGTTCTACAATTTTTTCCGTGTAATTATTAATAAATTATCCTAGATTTTAAAATTAATTTTCTTTAATGCAACTCACTGATGTGAACGATATTTCTTCCACACTTCACTCCAACTTCCGAAACTCACTTTTTATATCAACCAAAATGGTGATAAAATGGAAAAATCAGTCATTAATAATATTTCTAAATCAAAGAAATCTGTGAAGGAGAAAAAAGCCAACTACCTAATATTTTTATTTATTATATTAATATGTTATTACTAATATTATTTGCTAATAATATTAGTAATTTTTATGAAATATGCAAAGTATCAAAATTTAGTTACCTGTTTCTGCAATTTTAGGTATTTTATTTTTTTAATAATATTTTTGTATATTATCCTAGGAAAGTTACTTTACTGTAATACCAATATGTATTACAGTAACATCCTATATAATATCTACTTGGTATAAGGACATATTTTATTTATGTTCTAAATATTTTATTTGAGAAAAGGTGAATATAATATTATGTTTTAAATGCAAAAATGGTATAACGCCTTTACCAACAATTTTGTATTATTCCGTACAGTGAAACCATTAAAAAAAGCAATTTATGTCTCACAACTATTAAAAATTCTACGAGACACGTGTTACAAAATAACATCATTTTAACTAAGCGAATGTGTGAAAATGGAATAGGCAGTTAGTAACGCCTATTCCTATTAATAATTTTAGGGGTAACTTTTTCACAATAGAAAACGTGACTTTTTCATTTGAAGGGTCCATATTAATAATGTAGGGGTGATGTTAGATGATTAGTTTGATTTGGTTCTTATCACTTAGAATTTTCGGTAATTATGATGTTAATAAAAAGTGTGACTGTATAATAATCGAACACCCATCCAGTTTAAAACTGCATTAAATAAAGCCTATTTATTTTTGTATTTTTTGGATTTTGAAAGAAAGGTAAATTACAAAATTATTACATATTTACCTTAGCACACTCTACCAAGCCAAAAATAGGAATCTCGCCCAGATTTGAAAAATATTATAAATATAAAAAATTCTATAGGCGAGTTGACAAGAGATTTATCAGAAGCGTGTGAAATATTTAATGACTTTTTTTGCAAATATTGGTGTCAAATTAGCTAAAAGTATTAAAGCAGAGCCTGCATATATTGAAAAGGTTAAAACAAATGCAAATTCAGTGTTTTTAAAGCCAACAAATGCACAGGAAATAAAAATATAATATCTAATTTGAAAAACAAAAAACTCCTGGAGATTTAAAATAATTTTACTTTATATAGTAGAACCAATTGCATACTTAATTAATAAATCATTTGAACAAGGTATTTTTCCCGACACTCTTAAATCGTCCATAGTAACGCCAATTTGCAAAAGCGGTGATATTACAGGTGAGGAATTTTCAGGCCCATTTCGTTAATAAGTTCAACGGCTAAGATATTCGAAAAAGAGATTAAGTCAGATTTTAGATAAATTTAATTTGTTAATATGGGTTTCGCGGTAATAAAAGTACACAAGATGCCATACTAAATTTGACAAAAAATATTGATGATTGTTTGGATAACAGCAAACCATCCTTAGCAGTTTTTATAGATCTTCGTAAAGATTTTGTTACCGTGGATCATAATATGTTATTAGGAGAACTCGAAGATTTATGTAAATATAAGAGGCACAGCACATAGGTATTTTAAAAGTTATTTAACAAACCAGAGACAGTATACTAAAATAAATAAACAAATTAGTAAAGAACAAATAATAAAGTGTGGAGTACCTCAAGGCACATTTCTGGGTCCAATATTATTTACAGTATATCTAAATATTATCTTTCTTCTTGAACAAGAGAATCATTGGTTTCGCAGATAATACTGTGGTTTTTTACAAAAACTCTGATTGGTTTTCATTAAAAGAACAAGACCTAAAAAATGGTTTGACCACAGAGCTCTGTCACTAAATATTAATGAAACAGAATTATTTAATGTCCAGTAGTTTAGTATCATCTCTTCCAGAGTTTTATTTAAAGATTTATGATAAAATCCCTATAAAACCTGCAAAAAAATTAAATATCTTGAGGTGGGACGAGCATATCTATTCTCTTTAAAAAATGGGATTCTTACTGTTTAGATTCAAGCAAGTTACCCCTTTTCTTGACTTCAAACAAAAAAAATATGTATAAGAGTTTAATGGAATCTCATCTAAATTATGGCATCATAGGCTGGAGTGGCATTTCAACAACATATCGAAATATGCTAAGAAGTGTCACACAAAAAATTCTTAAAGTTGCTATTAAATGTATATGCAAGATACCCGAGTTGTAAACTATTTTCTAAAACATAAACCACACAAAAAAATCAATTTCTACTAAAATATAAAAATAAAAAAGTTAGCCAAAGAAACTTTAAATATTTAGGACCTAAAACCTTTAATTAGCTGCCAGAAACTGTAAAAGATTCTCCAACACTAACCTCTTTTAAACATACATTTAAAATGTTCATGGACACTACACCTAGAACAGAAATAAATATATAGAAATGTAAATTGTTGTAAATATAAAACCTAATTTTAAACCAGACTGACTAGCCGTGAACTAGTGTGCATCCACATATTCACAACATTTAAGCCGTGATATCTCCGGTTATGTCGTGGATGCGTGACCGCTTGAATGTTCCACCATGGGCTGTGTCACCATGGTACTCATACGACTAGCGGTTTTTTTTATTTTTGTGCGCCAGTACTGTCGTACTAATGAAATTGACGCAGCAGAAATGCTCAGTTTATTTTTCTTAAATAATCCCTTAGCTCTAGCTTATAAACCAAGTGTAGATAACATTTTGGCGAACTAACCAAGTTGTTAATGGAAAGAAGAAAAAGAGTAGGTATGATTTGTGTCACCACCGTAGGGTTTAGTAGTACTGACTCCCCGAGAAAATAACAAAGGTTTTGAAGAGTTTAAGAGCCCGGCATACCACAAATATTTCGTTTTTTGACCATACTGAACGTATTTTTAAAAATATTTTTTTTTTGTTTCCACTGATCAATTGGTAATTTTTATACAAGTGGCGTGTGTTTTTTACATTTTTGAAAAAAAAAATATAAAATTTTAATTTTTTTAATTACGACACAAATAAAAATTCTAAAAAATACACGCCACCAGGGGTAATATTTAAAACCGATTAAAAAACCGGATAATTTTTTTTCATGAAATAAGGGAGTTATGGTTAAAATTAAATTTAAAATTTGCCACTGATTTTTGCTGCCACTACAAAACCCGGCGGACTGTTATAGAATTAAGTAATACGTATACAATCAAAGACGAGATTCTCAGTATATACACTGGAAAACATAACTTTGAAAGTGTTAAGTTATATATTTTATTGAAACACATACAATTAACTATCTCGTAATTATCATTAATACGGATTATATGTATAATAAAGCTTCATAAAATATTAGGTACTAAATTAAACGGATAAAATACTTAGAATCTCTTTGTTTGAAAATTAGCGTTGATATCAAAATAATATACAATTTGGGTACCTACATTTGAGCAAATGGTTTTGTATGAAATCTTTGTTCCAAATAAGAAATATACATTTACTGTTTACCTATTTTAATTATTTTTTTTACACCTACTTGATGGATATTAGCTATTTTACGCACATACTATAGTCTATTTAAAAACCAGGAGGAGTAATTCGAAAAGCCTTACTCACACCACTAAAAGTAACTAAATTAGTTACTAAAGAGCGTGTTCCGAAATAGTCGCGTTCAAAATCTCTAAAATAGTTGTAATTATCAGCGAACGGCCAATGAGAGGTCAAGACACGAATAAATATGTCTAGGAGTCAACTTTTTATTGGTCCCAGACAACGGTAGTAAATTTCTGCGATCTTGGGCAAAAACTAACTGTCAATAGTGTCAATTAATTGAAAATTGAAATTAAATATGGCTGTTGACTTTGTTGATGTTATAGGTTATCAGAAATATAAATATATTATATATTTTTGTTTGAAAATCGACTTTTTGAGAATAACTTTAATCTTTTTGAAATGGATATTTAAGAAAATTGTTAATAGAATATTCAGATGCAGGTTAGTATAAAATATAAAAATACGATCTGTTTACATTTCAATGATAGGTACATTTGTTGTAGGTATAAACTTAAGTAAAAGTTAATAAGTGGCTTGGACCCCTTTACCACACAGTACTCTTTACTCTGGATTACACAGTGACTGGAATTCCTCCCATGAGTAATATGAATATTTTTCTTATTTAGTGTTAACTTATAGTTAATACACTAAAGGGCAAATACCCAGAGAGCATAGAACATAATTGGGTGATTATGTGATGTTTTTATATCAACAGAGAAACATTTATTTGTGATTTGGCCCTAATATTAGACGTTTATACACGATACACAAACACCGGTATGCTACTATTTCGGACCAAATTTCGCACCTTCCGCGCATGACGTAAGCAGGCATGAAGTAAACTTTGACGTTTAAATGAAAATAATTTTTTAATACAGTTTATTTCAAATTATAAAGATATAATGAGACGAAATATTGATTCAAGTGTACGTTTGGAAATTTGAATAAGAATTAAGAGTATTTTTCTTGTGTGCGATGTTCATTTTTGAAGAGATTAGTTTGAAGTTTCTATTTAGTATTGCCCGTTTTTAGATGTTTTTAAAGAGTTTAAAGTAAAGTGTTGTGTGTTCTTCAGAAATTTTATTACAAATAAAGAACTATAAAATGTCTAATTGTGCCGTGGCTACGTGTAAAAGCTACAGCAAAATTACAAAGGGAACGGACATAAAATATTTTAGATTTCCCAAGAATGATGATCTAGCTAAGCAATGGATTGTAGCATGTCGCCGAGGAGGGAAAATTAACTTAACAAATGGTAAGTGTAGAATCTTTTATTTGAATAATAAAAAAATTTGATTTATATTTATTAATATTCAATGTCAATGGTTATGTAAAAGGCTGATTCGGTTGCATAAACATAAATTTCATGTTCATATATTATGAATAGATGTTTTTTTTGCAGCTCGTGTTTGCTCTATACACTTTGAAGTCTCCTGTTTCGAAGTGTCGCTGCAACAGAGATTGTTGGGATACAAGCCCATACGTAGCCGACATTTGAAACTTGATGCTGTGCCCACACTTAGCATTCCCAAATTTCAAAAAGTAAATAATAAGATTGTTCATACAAAAAGTAACGTAATACGTTAATATAAATAATATTTTAATTTTTGATAGGTTTACAAAAAAGTTTTAAACAAAAGTTTTATGAAAGTTATCAGCAAACGTCCATCAGAAATATACTGGTTGCACCATTAGTTTAAAATAATGCACAGATATGTTTTTTAAATGGTACACACTGAATATTTTTTGAGTATTTTAAACTCTAACAAATTCAAAAATAACCGTTAAAACTGTATAATGTTAATTTTATTAGTTCAAAAGTTATATTCATTTAAAGAGAATATATTACAGAAATATTTGTATTACCAAAATAATCAACCAAACAAATATTTTATTAATTTTATTTAATTAAATGCTTTTAGTGTCTTCCTTGTTCTAATCATTTGGCAGTATCCAATACTGTTGTAAAATATTAGCCAGTTACGTTACTTTCTGCACACACTGTATGTATGTTTACGTGCTCCACTGTACAGGGTATCTGATGTGATAGGAAGATGTACACCTTGGAATAAAATCGACCTGTATTTGCATTTTTTTGGAAAAATCTCCTCCAAAATTATCTGAGATAAATCCGGTCAAAAGAGCTTAATCACCCTGTACACTGGTTTTACTCGAATCTTGTTCGTTCTAATTGTGTACTATTGTTTGGCGTTTTTTATTATAGATTTTGTAAGATGCCTGCATTTCTTTAAAATAAAGTGTCTTTGCTCATTGTGTCTTATCACAAAAAGTCTTGTTTTAATCGCAATAAATAAACTGAATATTCATAAAATGTATGCAATATTTATACTAATACAATAACTTTTCTACTTTTACTCCATACAATCCACAAACTTTATTAATAAAGTAATATTACAGTTTTTTGTTATCGAAAACGTCTCGTTACTTGTATTTATTTATGTAGATGCCTCGGATTGATATGCCTAGTGACGTCATATCGTGTGACAAGGATAGAGCTAACATGCGTAGGAGCATACCGATGTATGTGTATCGTGCGTTTATATTGAATATTTTGTTACATTTGTTTGTTACATACATGTAATGTGTATATCGAAGTAAACGTGCTACTTCTAAGAAATCCTTCAATTCAAGGGTTTAAGAAATAAATAAATAAATGTTCAAGAATTAAGTGAGTTGTGTTTTAATAAAAAGAGTATATAGGTAGGTACTTCGGTTTTTATCAAATACATAAGATTATATTTCCTGCTAAAATATCTTTTTAAAAAATTCATTAAGATATGGTTTTGGTAAATAGAGTATAGTAATGACTCTGATAAATAGAATATAGTGATTGTTTAGAATAATACACCTATACCTATCTATATCATCTAGAACTTGTGAATGTAAAAACTCTTAAAACATTTCAACATTGGTTGTGGTTTTAAAAAACTGTGTGTAAGGCTTTTATTTTAAATTTTTGTTTGGTCAGTTATAAGGAGGCTACTTTAACATTAAAAGTACATCACATGGGAGGTTCAATGTTTTATGGGGAAGTAGCTGTTACATTCATAGATCGTTTTGTGCTCGCTGGATGAAGATATTCAAAAGCTTACAGACCTATAAAGTTTATGAGTCAGGATTTGATTTTACGAGTATATTTTTTGATTTAAAGTATTTTATTTATACCTACCTATGTATTTATTGTGACAATTTTGTGAATGGTTTTGTTTTCTAATAAATAAATATTACTTGAATATTCACTTACAGTTTAATCATTTAGGTAAATTCCTCAATTTTTAAAACTAACAAATTTGTTTTTTGTTTAACTAGAACACCAAAAAGCAATGTTGACCAATTTATAATATGTACTACAGTGCACTGTTTTGTAAAGTTTTTTTTTTGAAAATGTGAATTAAAAAAACAACATGAATAGTAGTTATCTTTATTTTACAAATTTGCTATAATATTTTAATTAATATTAAGTTTGCAAAACACAAACAGAACAAATACATAAGTAGTGTCTATACAACATATTAAGTAAAAAGCCAAAGTTCATCTTGATATTTACATAGAAACATAAAGAAAAAACACCAGGTACTCAATATATTAATCAACATCAGAAGATTCGGATTCAAAAGATTCCATTTCATCTGAGCTTTCAGTGTTAGCAGTTATTATTAAGGGCTCTATCATGTCATCCATTATTCCATCCAATGTATTCATTTTATCTTCTTCCTTAATCACATGTTGTACACATTTATGCCAATTTGTAGGCATTACATTTCCAATAGCTTGTAATAAAAGGCCTTTCACATCTGCTAACTTAAAAGTTGTATTTTTAGCTGCCACCTCATTCTTTATTTGTACCCATATCAATTCTATCGGATTTAACTCGCAGTGGTATGGGGGCAATCGCAAAACAACTTTATTGGCTTCTTTTGCCATTTCATCGACAACATACAAATTATGTGCATCTTTATGTTGCCGAATTAGGTGTAAAAGTTGACACCTCTTCATATTTAAATGAAATTTAATATTTTTCATATGTAACCACTCCTGCATTTCAGCTTTTCTTGATGACGAGGAGGGAATTTTCTCAACTTTTCGGCTATGATATGATGCATTATCCATCACAATTACAGCATCATCAGGTATTTTAGTCAAAAAAGTAAAAAAACAATTCTCAAATACTTCAGAATTCATTTCTTCATGGTAATCTCCTGTCTTTTTGCCTTCGAAGACCAATAATGCATCTTTTACAAAACTTTCTTCAGAACCAGCATGTAAAATAATGAGGCGTCTTCCCTTTCCTGTCGGGCTTTTCAGGCCCGTGGTTAAACCTTCAATAAATGCTTGACGTCTACTGGTTACATTTTGGTCCACCCATGTTTTTCCCTTACTATGACCTTCATTAGTCCAAGTTTCATCTAAGTAAAAGATTGGCCTGTTTTCTCTTCTATATTGTTTGATCGATTGTAAATATGATAACCTCCATCTACAGATATCATCACGTTCTATTAATACACTTTGACGATTTCTTTTCAAATATCTAAAAAATATATATAATAAATAAACATTTCATTTGACTTTTCAACGTTACAAACTTACCTAAAGTTAATAAGTTTCAAGAAAGTATATAAAGATGACCGAGATATTTGTGGCAAATCTAAACGTTTCTTCAATGTTTGTGAAATTTTATTTAATGTAGGTAATTCATTTTTTAAAAAGAAATCATGTACCAATCTTCTAACAGCATTTTTGAACCCCTCATCAAATGTTTTTAGAAGTCCGGCTCTTCCACCAATATTTTTTGGACTAGATATGGTTCCACTTTTACGGTATTCTTTTAATACCCGGTAAGCTGTTGACTTTACAACTCCTGTAAAAAAATTTGGGTATTTAATACCATTTTTAATTTGAAAGTACAACATCCACAATTTTGGTTTATCATCCAATATCTGTTTGTACATATTTATTATGTGCTGTTTTTCTGCGAGACTTAAATGGCCTAAACTCAAACGTTTTCGCTGTTTTGGTGGACTACGCAAGGAACTGCTACCTCTACTAGTACTCGGTGTAGAATTATCCATAATCGCAGAAATTCAATACAATTGCTTACCGAAGTTCTGAAAAGAACTGTTTTTTAAATAAATAGAGTGGAAAACTAAGTAATACTGATAAGAGATCAAACAAAAACCGAAAGCAATAACAGAACTAAAAATATAAATAAAATGTCAGAAGTGTCAATAATGTCAGTTATTAGCTGATGTTAATGCAAAAGTGATGTGTGAAACTGGCTGCAATCTGACCAATCAGAAGTCTCCAGAATTGCCAACTTAAATTCAAATCGCTCCTCCTGGTTTTTACACAGACTTTACAAAATGAAAAAGTAGGTCATTGCTTTCAACTGAACGAATATATTTTGTATCAATTCTGAGAACACTGCAAAAATATAAAATCCACCACTAACAGTTAATATTTGGTCATCAAATTACTATATATTTTTTAATGTTAAATAAGTGATAATTCTGTCGAATTAATTGTAAGTAGGGATATTTTTTAGTTATTGAGATTAAATATGAATGAATCTTTTGAAGAATCGATATTCACAAGATATTCGTCTAAATTTTCAAAAAAAAAAAAATATACATATAAATTTTAATAAAAATATATCAGCTGAGACTAGCCTATTGACTTATCTTCAGGAAGATCTAGGCTTCAAATCTGTTTGAAGACTATTTAAATAAACATTTTTAAAATTTATTTCAAGTTTATTTTATTTTAGAAATTAGAAAAAATCAAAAATCATTTTTAAATTAGTTATTTTAGCCTAAATGGCACAATTTAATTTTTAAAATTTTAAAAAATATATATATATATATATATATATATATATATATATATATATATATATATATATATATATATATATATATATATATATATATATATATATATATATATATATATATATATATATACTGCACAACTTGAGTGGATTGTCCCTATAGCACTCAGACGATTAACCACTTCGCCTACGGCATTGTGTTCAAACTTTGTCTTTGTATGGTATGGCCATCATATCCATATCCACTCTTGTTTTATAAACTACTAATTTTCTATACCCGTATTATAATAATGCACTTACATGCCCATAATCCGTTTCATAATGATACCCATTATGTTACAGATTTTTCATAACGATACAGATTTTTAATCAATAGAAACCCATAATTTTTCAATCAAGCATGCTGTGCATTTGACGTTTATCTTAGGTTCCTATGTATTTGTTTTAGTTGTCAAAATCAGTACGTATTAAATTTTCATAGATAGCTAAACCTCGATAATGATATTATCAAAATGTCTGCTATGAGCGATATAGAACACTTACCATCGACTCCTCCACACATATCGGAGAATACAGAAAATGCAGTACAAAATATTTTGCCTCAAAAATCTATGGCAATATCAATACCCGCGATAATACCACTAATTACAATTTTGTAGAATTTTTTATAGAAATACGAGTAATTACTGATATTGTGTTCAATACAAATATAAATATAATATTTTTAATTATTATCGGGTGTTGAAAAAATAGCGTAGTATGCAACTCTCATGTAATGGTTGTTACATGATCGTTGCATACTATGCTATTAAAGACCGATTTTAATAAATACGAAATAAATTCAATCATCATATATTACACATTTTGAATATTGTTAAATAATATTTAATAAAAAAATTGTAAATATCAGAACGTTTATTTTTAGTCATTCAAAAAATCAAGATGTCTTTCTTTTATCGCAAATATCTTTTCTCTTAAGAGCAATGAAACCAAGAACGTTATTTATAAAGGAAATATTGAAAAATTAAAAAATATTACTTAAATAAAACATTTTGTACATGCCGTATTTTTATTTCAATATGAAGAAGTACAGTCGTCTATTTTTTTTTTGTTATGCTGCTCATTGAGAAAAATTTTAACAGCGTGAAGCCTAAATTATTATTTTAAATGAATATGTAAATATAGATATAATATATGTGCATATATCGTAAATAATTTGATGTGTCCAACACATGACTTTCCTATTTAGTTATTATAGGCTTTTCCGGTTATTTTGTACAACCTGTAAATGTTGAGGATAAACTAAATAGGTATATACAATTTCCACATACATCTAACTCGAAATAGTTTTCTATATATAGGTATATTCATTGAAAACGAAAATACTAAAAAATTTAAATTTTACACTTTTCCTTCAATTTTTCCATTACGGTCTATTTTAGAGAAATAATGTAAAAAACAAAAATTATAGAGATCGATATCGCAAACAAATTTTAGTTTGACAATTTTCTTAAAAGTCAATATTTTGCACATTTTGTCAAATTTCACGAATAGGGCCATTTCAGGAAAATTTGGTGTAATGCAAGAATTATGGAGAATAATATTAAAAGTAACTTTTATTTCAATATTTCCTCTCCAAACCTAAATAACAGATTAATTCCATAAAATATAAAAACGATTTCCCATAAAGTACCCCCCCCCTCCCGACTATGCCTATCTCTAAACATAAATAACCATATATTTCATAAAATATAAAAACGACCTCCTATAACGTACCCTACAGATGTTCCGACACTGTCCAAACTCTAATTATTTCACCTCAGGCCGGGGCAAAACTTAAGTTTAAAATTTAATGTTTTTTTTTATCCGTTTTTAAGTTTTCTTCAAAATTCTTTTTTCAAATATCTTGAATACGGTCCATTTTAGAGAAATTATGTATAGGATAAAAATTACAGAGAGTTATATTACAAACAACTTTTATTTAAACAATTTTCTTCTTTAAACGTAAATAACAAATATATTTCATAAAATATGTATAAAAATGACCATCTATAAAATACCCCCCCCCCCCCCCCGATGTTTCGACTCTGCCCCTAAATCTAATCAGTTCACCGCAGGCCGTAATATAGCCAAGCTTAAGTTTAAAATTTTGTGTTTTTCTTTGTATCCGTTTATGAGTTACCGGGGATACAGACAGGGGCGGTTTCTCCATTGGTTCATTTGTGCAGTGAACACCCAGTTAAATTTCATAAAAACACATTGTTTTAATATTACATAAATAACATAAAAATATAAATTTAATTTTAATATTTTTATTTTCATACGTGTTAATCTATATTTTTTTATACATACATCATTGTCCTCTGGCTGTGTCACAGTCTTCATAGTAACAGTATACCTAAGTATACTGTGTCTGTGGCGCATTATGATGAGTGAGCCTAACACGAGTGAGACGATATGCCAAATTCATATAGCTAAAAAGAGAAGACAACACGCCAACAGATCCTTCAAACTGTCAAAGAACACATTAATTGGTGTGCCTCTCACAAACTAGGTTGCCAAACCAGTGTTGCCAGTCTATACTCTGTTTTTAAACTAGGAGGAGCGAATTGAAAAGACGCATTTACATAGGGAAAAGTAACTAGATTTGTTACTAAGAGCGAGTTTCGAAATATAGTCGTGTTTAAAATTTATGAAATAATTATCTTTATCGGCCTTAGTCGGTGAACGGCCAATGAGCGGTTAAGAAACGAATAAATGTCATAGAAGAAATTTTTTAATTGGTCCCAGACAACGGTCGCAAATTTCACATTATTGTGATCTCAAATGTGTGTCTAAAACGACATGTCACTGTCAAATTAAAGTCAATATGGTTGTTGATTGATGTTAGAAATACTTTTTTCTTGCTTTTGAAATCGACTTTTTGAGAATAACTATGATCTTTTTAAAATGGATAATAAATATTTAAGAAAATTGTTAATGGATTATCCAGATGTAGCCAGGTTAGTATAAAATATAAAGATCTGTTTACATTTTTAAGGATGTATTTGTTATAGGTATAAAAAGTGAAAGTAATCAGTGAATGACAAGTGGATCACACAGTAACTGGTATCTCTTCTATAAGTAATGTGGATATTATGGCTTATTTAGTGTTAACCCATGGTTAATGCGCTATAGGGCAAATAAAGGCATTCAAAAGTTTACATGCCTATGAGTCAGAATTTGTTTTGAAAACTGGAACCAACATTTTCATAACACCAACATATATTTTTTAAAGTGAACTATTCATACATGCCTATGTATTAATTTTAAGTATTTTTTAAATATTTTTTGTGAAAATAATGTTTACTCATTGTGCCAAATTAAGATTATCCCTAAAGTAGTAGATGGTGTTTTAAATGTTATAACAATTTTGTAAATAGTTTTATTCTATTCTAATAAATAAAATTTGCTTGAATATTTAGTTACATTTTAATCATTTTGGTTAGAAATTCATCAATTTTTAGTTTTAAAAAATCAGTAATAAAATTATTTTTTTCTAAAATACTTCGGAATTCATCTCTTCATGGTAATCTCCCATATTTTTACCTTCAAAAACCAATAATGCATTTTCTACAAAACCTTCAGAATCAGCATGTAAAATAATAAGGTGTCTTCCCTTTCTTGTAAGGCTTTTCAGGAATAGTACTCAGTGTAGAAGGATCCATAATTGTAGATTTTCAATACAATTTCTTACTGAAGAACTATTATTTACGAAATAAAGTAAAAAACTAAGTAATGGATGAGATATCCTCAGAAGGAGATATCAAATTATAAAATGTCAGAACTGTCAACAATATCAATTATTAGCTGATGTTCATGCTAAAAAGTAATGTGTGAAACTGACTGTAATCTGACCAATCAGAAGGCTACAGAATTGCCAACTTAAATTCAAATCGCTCCGCTTAGTTTAAAAACAGAGTATAGTACAATTCACACATTCGTTTGATCTGTCTACAGACACTGCATAATTTTGTAAATAACCATAGGAATAGAGTAAGGGTTATATTTTAATATTTTATTATTCCATTTCTTTTATTTTGCATAATAATTATTTTTCTTTAATTATATTTGACCATAAATATAAGACACGAGAAACTGGCTGAACACTAGTTCTTTTTGGTCTTAATAGGTTAGCAACATTTTTCGTTAGAAATTTGTCAGTTCTATGATCGAACTGTCACTTTAAAAAAAAATAATTTTCGGCCTTTTCCGATTTGATTTTTGGAAGAAGACAACCGTTGGGATTTAGCTCTGCATTGTGTTAAATAGTGTTGTGTAATAATTAGTTTCCGAGCTTTTTGTTTTGTCCAAGGGCCCCCGTGCCAATTTTTATTTTGAATGAATCTGGTTTTTGACCAAAATCTGAGGCAAGTGAGACGCCGAGAGATACTTTCTTCCACGTGTTGTTGGATCCCGGTAGCAGAGAAAACCCTCAAAAGAGGTAAGTCATTTCCTTTGCTGCTCCTGCATTTTCTTTGTCTGGCAAAACACTCATATTTTAATACATATATAGGGTTCTACCCGTGGATGAACAAGATAGCCACATCAACCGTGGGTGGTTATTCTCAGAAAGCTACAGAATGGAATTCTGTCTTGCCAATATGCTGCCATTTTATTTACCCTGCGAAGCAAAGATTTCCTTTTTATTTCAAACTATTTTACGATGGTCCCGTTCCCCAAGCAGTCCTTTAACATGATGAGCTTCGGTGTGCAGTGTGTAGCCTAACGGATGGCTCTTTCTAGTGCCGCTGTCAGACCTAGGATTATATTTTGGTATTTATTATTTTTTCTTTAATTTTAACAATATGTTCGCAATGTCTATTTAGACACTTTACTTATATTTTGAAAGGGGTGTTTCTTTATTTTCTGTATGATTTAGTTTTAAGAATACTTTTTGTTTCTTTTATTTACAACCAGTTTGTAAATATTATTTTGAGTACTCAAAACAATATATCTTAATTTTAACAAGACGTCTCGGATAGGTATAAATAAACCTTCTTATTTTATTATTCATATATTTCTTCAACTATTGGAATGAATTGAGAGGATATTCTTAATTACACGATTTTTATTGACTATAAATTTAACTGTTTAAAAATGAATTGAGTATTTTCAATTACATTGTTTCTACCGTTTATAAATTTAAAAGTTGATAAGTGGATTGAGAAAATACTTCCAATTTTATTACTTTTAGAGTTTGATTCATCAAATGAATTGGGTAAATATTGTTAATATATCATTATTTATCTTCTGAGCAAAGAACGTTTGTATAATTTAATGCTCATCGAACAAATTGAGAAAATATTGTTAATATATCACTTTCATTTATTTTTCTATTAAATTCAATTTAAATTATGTATGACTTTTATTTCACAGAATATCATGATCATCTCTACAAGTGTCTATTTGCAGATTCATGTATTTATGGTTTAATTATTTAAATTTTATTTACTATGGTTTTTGAATTTACCTTTAGATTTTAAAAACTTCTTTATCAAATAATACCAAATTTTTTAATCTATAAAAAATTCAGTGGCGTCCATCTATGGTTTAAATACTCTTTTTTGTATTTTATTTAAGTGTATCTAAAGTCAGTTTAAAATAATTAAATTTCAAGGCAACAAATCCTTACTCACACCTTTATGCCACCGACGGTAGAGCTGCTGTGCTGTATATAACCTAAACCCTTTGTCAAAAGAAAAAAAATAGGTTACAAAGTTGAATATTATTGTTGAACTTTTTAAATTGTTTATTTTACCTTGTACATTTTTTTTTTCTACTCTTCATACAGCATTATGTGAAGAGTATTATAGGTTTACTTTGTCTGTCTGTCCGATGTCACGTTTTTTGTCTGCACGATAAGTCAAAAATGAGAAATGATATAAACTTGAAAATTTTAAGCAAAAATCAAGCTCTATAAGGGGACAAATCCTATTGATTTTTAACAAATCTGATTAAAAATAGGGGGTTAAGATGGGTTGAAATTAAAAAAAAAAATCCTAAATTAAAAACGAAAAGCAATATTAATATGAAATTTTTAGTAAAAATGAAGCTTTATAAGAAGATATACTGAAAAAAATATGAATACATTGGGGAGTTAAGGGGGGTTAAAATATAAAAAAAAATCCTAACTGAAAAACTTGAAATTTTTAGCAAACATCAATCTCTAAAAGGAGAAGAAGCCCTTTCATTACAAAAAAAAATCTGATTAAATATGGGGGATTTAATGGGGTTGAAATTAAAAAAAAATCAAAAATGAAAAGCGATATCAACATAAAATTTTTAGTAACAATCAAGGTCTATAAGGAGATGAGGCCTATTGATTGTGAAAACAATCTGCTTAAAAATAGGGGTTAAGGGGGTCTGTTAAACTGCGAAGAATATCATTAAAAATGCCAGGCATTATATATCTTTATTCTAGTTTGTGTCTGTGTAATATTATGTATTGTGATGGGACTAATCTTATAAAATAAACATTTAAAACATTTTAGTTCTTATTTTATTTGCCAATAAAAGGTATTTTAAAAATATATTTTTTATTTGACATCTGTGACAAATTGTGAAAATGATTAAACTTACAATAAAGACTAAAAAATGGTAGGTAAAGTTTCATATAAATTTTTTTACACAAAAATCAATGTTAGGCTTTCTACATAACCTGATATATATTTAAAAATAATCTCAAATTATGAAGAAAAGTCAGTTTACTAACTAATAATGTTTATAGATGGTTTTCAACGTACTAAAAACAAATATCACACTAACTAAAATATTCATTTATTAATAGTTGTAGTGCTTGAAAAACAGTATGATGTTGATAATAATAACTTCATTTAATACAAACTCAAATAATAAAAAAAAACAGCGATATTGACTCTTGTACAAAGTTTTGATCTGAACTTACATGTGATAAAATTATTGGAAAAAGTGAACACCCATTTTAAATTACTACAAGCCGCCACTGGATACCGACACACATAAACATCATCGCGAAAATAGTCAAAACGGATTCAAGAAATTTCAAAACGTAAAAATTCGTCGAAAACTCGAAAAATCATGATTCCTATACTTATCTGTATACAGATGGGAAAGTAAAAATACCTATTTTATTCGTACTAAGGCAGGAATCTTGATAAAGCTAAAATATTTATAGGTATTTAAAAAAATTTACGCATTTAAGTAGGTATTACCTATATTATTATTATTATTATTATAATTAAATAATTGTAAAATGTGATTAATATTTTCATCTTGAGTAGAAAAGCTGCAGATGTTTGTTTCTGTTGTTTATTTTATAAAGAAAGATAAATCTGTCCAGCATCATCGAAATTATTAAAAAATTCTCCAGAACATTCATTTACCTAACTGAATTTATATTTTGTAGATATAATAAGGCGATTTTAAATTAGTTACTAGAAATGTGACCAAGTCAAGTGTGGTCAAGGATCTTACGTCATTATAATGACATTTGATTAATCTGATTTAAAAATGTTTTGTTTAAATTAGGCATTCCAAACAAATGAATTACCAGTGGGCAGGTTTAGTATATCTAAGGGTGGCGACACATGGTGTATTCTATCTACTTTACGTAAAATCATGAATAACGGATTACATTTAAATATTTTATGTCAAACACAATAAAAATAATATTTAAAAAACCCACCTATACATTTCTTCATAAATTGGCAGGCTTGGCGAGTACTACTTCGAATAAAAATAGCGTCCAAGTTGCAAGACTATGTCGCTACCCCCTTAAATACACAAGAATTTCCCACTGGCACCTATTGTTTGACAGGTCGTTGGAATGCCTAATTGACACTAACTTGACAATGCGCATGAGACTGTCAGATATGGTGAATTTTTGTTTGTGTATTATACACATACTTTGATTTTCTTTTACTATACGGAGAATGGTCGCACTGCGCATCTTTCTGAGTGCCTTTTAAAAGGAGATAGAAAACTCCGCCATTTTGAACCCTTATTACGTGTTGCCTACATCTTGGCGCAATATTTTTAATAGGTGCGTTTTAATCATCCGCTTCTGCTTCGGAATTGTCGGTTTTATTGTTTTAATCTGACAGGTTAGAACGACTGAACCGACAATTCCGGAAGCAGAAGCGGATGATAAAAACGCACCTGATATTTTGCTTGCTGCTGTCAGTGTCAGTGAATATTATTTTTGGAGTCACAGTTTATTGCTAAAGAATCAGTTAGCTCACTCGGACCAGTTGAAAGTTCCAAAATAACATCCACTCCAGGGATACAAATTCAGGATACGCAGAAGACTGCTGTTTTATTATAGGCGGTTGTCATATATTGTATTATCTGAGTTGCGCAGTGTATAAACTGGAACATTAAGATAAAAAGTGCCGACGCAGAGTGAGCGATCTGATTCTTTAGCTATAAAGTGTGTCATAGGGTTCAAAATGGCCGCGCCCTATGTTGGGCGTGTCGGACCTCTCTCTTGTCCCGTATAGTAATCAAAGTATGTGGTATTATGTATTGCAGTTTGGATCTCCGAGCAATTACTACTAGAGGGAGTCTTCCCCCCTTCCCCGCGCTGAATTTTGTTAGCAACATCTACTCCCCCCGAAGGGGGAAATACCTCTTCTCTAATTGGCTTATTTAATCAGCGTTGCCACATGTGACAGCGCCAGTTCTGAGTGTTCTGACACTTTTTGACACATGTCAATTTTTTATTTAATTTTACGGAAAATATAATTATTAATAGCGTTTTAAGAGTTGTAAATGTATATTTAAGATTGGTAAAATTTGAATATACACAAAACTTTTATATTTTCACAAAAATGTATTTTTACACTTTTAGACACCAAGAATAACATATACTTATCGAAATTTGTTGGCGGAAACCTAAAGAAATCCTACTTTTTTAAATTTTAATAATGATATTTTAGGCTATTTTATTAATTCAATAAATTTATTTTGGTTGTCATTTGACATTGAAGGATGCAATATAAGAAGCACATGGTCGCCAAGTTGTGTATTATTTCTTAAATAAAAGGACTATGTTTTGGATATATTCAAATTAAATATAAGTTGGAATTTCAATAAAATTATCAATACCTAAGCCTTGCTTATATACGCCGACATCCGAACGGCGGATATTACTATTGAAATTTTACAATTTTACTAAAAGTTTAAACACTTTGAAACATTATACACATAACAATTCTGGGTAAATACCTATTGGGAAAACGGTATTTCCTAAAAGTTCAATTTGTTTTTACAAAAATTAAATTTTTGGCTTTAGGAAGGAGAGTACTTTTTAAATATACCACCGGTAACCCCATAAATGAATTAATTTTTTTAATTTACATATTAATTACTTAAAAGGATTATTTATGTTAACTTGTTCATATGAATTATATCTGTCATTACAAATCGCAGTGTTACTAAGTACTAAGTGGCCAATTAAAATCAACGAAAAATAAATATAAAAACTACCTTATTCTTAACATAACATTTCCAAACACTTTTATTAACTTTTATTAATTTATTTCCAGTCATATCCGACGATTTATTTATTCATTTTGATTGAATTGTAGTAAACGATAATTAAATATTAATTACATCATCTATAAAGTAATAAACAATGTACTTTTCGAAAACTTTTAAACATAATTACTTTGTGTTATCCAAAAGTTTTTAAACTTTTTGAAACAAGGGAATTTATTTGATTGAAAAAAATTTAAAGCCAAATTTAAAGAACACTCTATCAACTAAAGAGGATAGCTGAATTATTTCAATTTCTGCTATGTGAACCGTGACGTTACTCGGTGGATACTTTTTACGGCGTTCAACATTTTTTTCTTTATTTTTAAAATAAAAATATTTCAAATATTCAAAAAATCATTTTGAACCAGAGAGAGATAATTAAACACTTCGCTCTTCTCACCCACCTCCTAATCACTACAGAAGTAAGCGAGCGCTCCCTGCTGACGTTGCGCTTCGCTCGCTCTCTTCTGTAGAGGTTAGGAGGTTGATGGGACGAACGTACCTTGCTCTTATGGTGTAGATGTAATAAAGGCACGCCCGGCCGACGTTTCGAAATTCGCGCGAATTTCGAAACGTCGGCCGGGCGCGCTCGCTTCGCTCGCTCTTTTCTGTAGAGGTTAGGAGATGGATGGGACGAACGTACCTTGCTATTATGATGTAGGTGTAAAAATTCGCGCGAATTTCGAAACGTCGGCCAGGCGCGCTCGCTTCGCTCGCTCTCTTCTGTAGAGGTTAGGAGATGGATGGGACGAACGTACCTTGATATTATGATGTAGGTGTAAAAAAAGCGCGCCCGGCCGACGTTTCGAAATTCGCGCGAATTTCGAAACGTCGGCCGGGCGCGCTCGCTTCGCTCGCTCTCTTCTGTAGAGGTTTGGAGGTATAAGGGACAAACGTACCTTGCTATTATGATGTAGGTGTAAAAAATGCGCGCCCGGCCGACGTTTCGAAATTCGCGCGAATTTCGAAACGTCGGCCGGGCGCGCTCGCTTCGCTCGCTCTCTTCTATAGAGGTTAGGAGATGGATGGGACGAACGTGCCTTGCTATTATGATGTAGGTGTAAAAATTCGCGCGAATTTCGAAACGTCGGCCGGGCGCGCTCGCTTCGCTTGCTCTCTTCTGTAGAGGTTAGGAGATGGATGGGACGAACGTACCTTGCTATTATGATGTAGAGGTAAAAAAAGCGCGCCCGGCCGACGTTTCGAAATTCGCGCGAATTTCGAAACGTCGGCCGGGCGCGCTCGCTTCGCTCGCTCTCTTCTGTAGAGGTTTGGAGGTATAAGGGACAAACGTACCTTGCTATTATGATGTAGGTGTAAAAAATGCGCGCCCGGCCGACGTTTCGAAATTCGCGCGAATTTCGAAACGTCGGCCGGGCGCGTTCGCTTCGCTCGCTCTCTTCTATAGAGGTTAGGAGATGGATGGGACGAACGTGCCTTGCTATTATGATGTAGGTGTAAAAATTCGCGCGAATTTCGAAACGTCGGCTCGCTGTTAATATGGCTTTTATAGATTGTCTGTTAGAACAATCAACCCTATATGAAAGGTATTTTTAGCAATAAGTTTCGCATGGTAGCTCTAGTTTTAACTAATAATATATTTTGTAGATTGTACTATAATTTTGCTCCATAAAAAGCCTCCTTCCTTAAACTTCTTTTGCATCAATTAAGACGCCGTTTTTAATTTTTTGGTCCATTGGGACAGTTAAAGTTATATAAAGTTAAATATATTTAGAAAAAACTAGTGATTTTGGTATATGAAACAACAATTTCAGCCAAAGTTTTATACAAAAGAAATAAACAAACTTTATTAAATAAAAAGCTCAAAAGAACATAAAAGGAACAAACAAAAAATATAAAATTAAACCAAATACAAACATAATAATTTTTACATTTCCAAATCTTCTTCATCTTCTTTCCTGTCTTCATATTCTATCATTGCTACTTTATTTTCACAAATTTTAAATAATTTTACCAAATTTAACATTTTAAAAGATATAATTTTGACTTTTTTAAAAAGAGCACAAAATTTAAATGTCAAAGTAATTATTAGGTATTTTTTGTTTTACTCGGGTCAACTCTGAATAAAAACCGGCAACACTGTAATTTAAAGAAAAAATCGATTTTCATTCAGAAAATCTAAAGTATGTCATAATACAAATTAACAAATTAAAACATGATATTAACTGCGTTAGTTCATCAGCTGATTTTAGTTTACAGTTAAAATGGCTTTTTAATGATTATTTCTGTATTTTTTTAATAATTTTACAGTAGATACATCAAAACAAAAATATCGATTTATAGAATATATCGATTATATACAATAGAATTCTGTCATCGTGTCATCGGATTATTAGTGGTTTATGACTTTTCACTCAAAAAAATGGTGTAAAAATTCAAAATAAAAAACGAAAAAAATAAGGTGCAATAGTAGTTCCGCTAAAAAAAAAGTATGGTAGCGAATTATAAACAGTCTATACAACATTTTCTCAAATTTTTGTAAAAATCGGTGAGTTTTGTATATACTCAAATTTTTCCTTAAGATTTATTATTTCTAATAATATGGTGAAAACATGCTTTATGTGTAAAAGGCATAATGAAAATGCTTCTTCAAGATAATATCATAAGTAAGTACAGACACAACCTAATTATCAGAGGCGGTGCATTAGGAAATCACCTTTAATTTGCATTTAATCTTTCTTATCGAAAAAGTAAAATTAAGAGCAAGTAAAACCCATCTAAGTTCGTCTTCATCCGTCTCATAATGATTATAGTAAAGGTTAATCACTTATTATTATTATTGTAAAGTTTATTGTTATTTTTTTTCTAGGTTTCCTTTTCTTGATATGATAAAAAGAAATACATGGTTCCAAAATTTAGGAATTCAACAAGTGACCACCTGAATAACTTTTTATTAGACCTCAGAAAAAAAGAAAAATGCAATTTCAGTAAATTTCGACGAGAGAATAATCAATCCGGTCACTACTTCTACACCATATTTATCTGCTACTAAAATACTAAAACAGCAAGCGAAGTAGAGAAACTTAAGTTTCTTTCAAAAATAATGTTTAACGAAAAAGGTAAAGCCATTTTTTTGTTGACACTTTTTTTTAACTATTTTAATAAACTAATTTTGTGTATTGTTTAAATTTTCATATTTTGTACTTAATTTATTTTAGGTTTAAACAAAATGAACCTCAAAGATATGCATGGAATATCCCAAAAGAGCTAAGGAAGGTTTTAAAATTCTTAAGAAAACTATTCAGAGCCAAAAACATAAAATAGTTGGTCTTCATGCCCAAAATATAAAGATATAGGTATGAATATTTGAATATTATGAGTGATTTTTTATTCTATAAATAGAACGTAATTTGCTTCTAAATGACTACCCAATGAACTATATTATGTAGTAACAAACTAAACAGGAATATCACATTATTCTTGTTTTTTTCTTAATTTACTAAAAAAGTCCCAAAAAACATTGAATATTTATTATTGGAGTTTATATCGCTATGCTAAAAAAAATACTAGAACAACTTAAATAATGTGGATTTTGACTATTTTGAGTTATCCAGTCATTATGATCTTAAAAATGTATGTCTGGTACTACTATAGTCAGGTATAAAAACATTCATTTATTTGAGCACAGTTGCAAGTTAATACCTAGTAGGACATCCGTAAATGACTTTCCGTTTGATGTAAGATTCATTATTCTACATTTTTTTTGGTGAAATAGGATATTTTAAGATGTCCTACTGTTTTCTATAATTATCTAAAAAGTTTAGATCAACACAAAAGACTGGTTTAACAAAAAAGAGATAGACCTTTAATTAAACACACAATTAGTCAATTCAACTATATGATAATTTAAAGAAGAAATTCAGAAAACTTCTAAAAATGTGTTTTTACCATAACAAGGATATAATTATTAAAAAAAGTTGGCACATTAACATTGACGATAGGTTTTTATAATATATATTATACAAATCACTACGAACTACACAAAATGATATTATTAATAATTTAGCAATAAAAAAGTTAAGTACAATGATGACATTAAAAGTTGATTTTCTCGAAATTACTTTTTTTTAAATTGTCTCAGTATCTATCTACTATTTTTCTAGCACAGTGATATTATATGAATGTGCATTGTGTGATATCTTATATTTTAGGAATAAAATGATATATTTTTTGCAGGTTTCAGTTAACAACGATTCCAAGAACTTTTGAAAATATTATTAAAACGGCCTTTGCAAATATAATTGTCAATTAAGAGCTTCTGATCTAACATTAAATTTTAAATCTCCAAAAGGTAACAGCTACCTAAGAAGAAAGTTTAACAAGACTCTTACCAGACCCAAAATATCAAAATGGTACCAACCAATTGATGGTTCTACTGGTTTTCATAAGAAAATTCTCCTCGAAACTACTAAAAGAAAAGTGGCAGAGGCAACCGAAGAAGACAAAAAAGTCTCTTGCAAAACAAAAACAAGAAATTTGTTTAAGAATCTATTTATATATTTTTTATATTCACATATATGTTTTTTTCATTGAAACAAACGTTTATTAGCTTATTAAATATAATGAATTCATGTTGTTTTATTATATATGCTTGTATGAATGAATTTAGAAGATAAAGCCGAAACGATGAGTGAGAATAAAAAATTAGACGAAAGTGACGATATTTACTGGAGCTTTCATCTACACGCTCCTTTTTCTAGCCATCTACACCTGAGCCAGCAAGATTCGTCTTCCCTCCATCCTTACATTCTTCAGATTTACAGAGAAAACGCCGTCCTCTTTAACATATCCGGACCTTCTTTGACGGGGACTATACCACTGATTTACATTATCAGCTTTATTTGTTATCCCGAGCAATTTAAATGCATTTGTAATTGCTCATTCTCACCTCTTCTCTTGTAGATTCCTTACTCATTTTTCTTATTTTTAGATACGTTTGCATTGCACAGCTTTAATTCTACAATGCTGTAACGCTACAATATGGATCCATTTTTGTGGTTTATACTATTTAATTTTATTCGTAAGTGACCAACCTATTATAATAAATATTATTGTATTACAGGCCTGAAGATGTCCCTGCTAGGCCGAAACTAGTCGCTTCTGTATTTATTTATAATAAGATTAATTTTAAGATTTTATTCTTTAATTGAAAAAATTAGACCTTTACAGTGATTTTGTTTCATTTCCTGCATCAGACACATATAAGACGGTATTCATTTTAAAAATAGTAAAATTAGCAAATTTTTTAGTATTTTTTTACAATTAAAATGTTTGGACAATGTCAGTTTTTATAGATAAATGATACGCCACTGAACAAGAAGGATGTTTACCTTCCCCCTTGTGCCCGCTTCCTCACTTCCTCTACAGATGTTGCTAACACAACAATCGCCTACAAACTCATTTCAGGCTCCCTCTAGTAGTAATTCCTCGGAGGTTTGGATTTGGTTTTGAATTTATAAATATAAAAAATAAATATTTGTTTTGTGTACTGATAATGGATGAAGAAAAAATTGGTGATGTAGTTGCTTTGGCCTCTGAAATTTTATCAAACTTTTTGCCATGTTCATCAATAAAACTTGGCTATATTGAAAATAAATTGGCTTTCCATTTACAAAACCTTAAACGCGTCCGTATCTAGGTACTCAGCTAGGGTTGCCAAACGTCCTGCTTTAGACGTAATTGTGTCGCTTTTTAACTTGATGGTACGCGTTACGCCAAAGTACGAAAATGCCCCGCATTTCACTTAAATGCAATGATTTTTAATTCCAAAGTTATATATAAAGAAATTACAATTTTTAACTTTTTTTGGAAAGTTCTTCAGAAAAAGGACCTGAAGGTTTATAAAAATATAGGCGGAGGACTTTTTTTTTAGTTCTCCACAAAGAAAGGAGCTTATTTTATAAATATACCTGTTTTTTTAACCTGATCCCCTATCGTCACCGTTGCCTTACTTTTCCCTTTCGAAAATCTGGCAACCCTATACTCAGCTTTTCTTTCGATTTTACAAATAACACAACTCTCTCTAGTCTTCATAAACACAACCAAACAATAATTTAATAATTTAAAAGTAAAAGTTTTATATTTGTCATTTCATTTGATATTTCATACCTGTGATGACCACGTTTTTACTGTAGTCATGTTAAACTTGACGATTTCAAGACAATATTCAATATGACGTTATTGTTTTTGATTTATATCAGTGTAGTCGTTCATATTCAAGACATAGTATCTAATTTAAAATCGACTATAATGGAGATAACAATGTGTCAGAAATTTTGGACACACTGTACATTGTCACAAATTTAATTTTTATTGGAAATAAATATTCAAAAAATTATTTATATGTAGTCACTATGTTTGTTGAAAACAAACAATGTTTTTCAATAATTATTAATCATAACCCTATATTCAACGTATTTGTATACATAAGTTAATAATTTTCCTGCACCAACAAAACATTAAACACTTCAGATATTTCAAAAACCTCGGGCTCATAAACGCTTCTATTTATAAAACGGAAGATCAAAGTCCAAATTAATCCCACTTCCCAGTCCCGAAACATTCCTGAAAACACGCAAATAATTCACAAAATCCCATCTCTTTCTCTTTTAAAACAAACGCTCGCCAGTCAGATAAAGTTGCAAATGCAACTGAACTTCATCAAGTTACCTTTTACAAACAGCTGAAAAGCGACAGTGTGGGGTAGGGATGAGGGGGTGGCTTGGTGTGTGGCATGTTAGGGGAGGGCCTAACCACGGTTAGGCCTCAAAAACCACGCAGGGGATTGGCTATATACCGTCTCTCTCGTTATGTTTTTATCAGCGTCTCTCTCCGGCTTGCGGAGGACCACTTTCTATCACTTAGTCTCTTTATCTTACTCTGGTATGGTCTGTGCACGCTCTCGCGCGCTCTCTCTAATTAGCTGTTATGTACGCTGGACCGTATTTGATTTTTTTATTTTTGAACTATGGTGTTTGACATTTTTTCGTTTGTTTACTTGTAATTGGTATAAGATCTGTAAGTTAACCAGGGAGGTATCTGATAATATTTCGACTTCATTTGAAATGGAAAAATAACAATATTCTTTAACATAATGTCATGAAGTAGATAACATTTTACGATTTATGCGTCATAAGTCAGTGTCGTACCGGGATATGTAGCCACCTCTGTGCAATTTTAAATTATGTGACCTGTTTTGTAAAATTAATCAATTTTCTAACAAATAACACTAACTTAATTATATTGTGAGGGTTGTTTTTTTTTATAGTAGGTTTAAAATTGTAGTGTGTTGTACATTATTTCTTGTTAATTGCAAAGGGTAAAACATAAGTATCATATACCATGGACGTGGTCTACGAAAGCAGAAAGAGCTTGTTAATACGGGGTATTGGAAAACATTTATTGGGAATGGGAATTTCAAAATCTAGCCCGCTCTATGCAAGGAGATATCATACTTGTCAGTTCTAGACGTTCAAAGCAGGATGTGAGATAAAACACTGACGTATATTTATCCTTTATTTGAAATAACGTTCTTCAAGATAATGAAAATTATAGAATCGTTCAGTCACTTTAAACAGTTTATTGATTTATAATTTATTTACACTAAATATTCTAATTTATTTCATAAGTAATTTATTTGTAGTTAATGATCTTAATTCATATATCACATTTATCTGTTTACTAATTTATATGGACATTTACTTGTATACTAATTTATATGGACATTTACTTATATACTAATTTATATGGACATTTACTTATATACTAATTTATATAAACAATATTAAAGTGTTTGATTGATTGATCTCTTATCTTCAACTGACTGCTACAGCAAAATATCCTATTAATATAAAAATTTGGCAGACCTAAATGTTCTCGGATTTACCAGAGTTGTAATCAAAATTTCTATAGACAAATCCACCATTTCTTACACTAACCATTATAGTACATTCGCCATTTTATACACTTTTCCCGAATCTCTAGGTGCCTCGTCATGTTTCTTGTATATTCCAGAATCAATCATTAAGTCCGATTGTTGACCACCATAGCCGTCCCTATAGAGGGGTTTCATGGTTCTTGGCAATCGGACAAGTGAGGCCGTACGAGGATCAAACAAGGCATAGAGAGATTTAATGGATTAGAGCATAACTCGACTGGTCAATAAATATATCGTATTACAATATACAAATTTTTCAAAGATGCTTGAGTTATATCATATGTTGTTCATAAAATTCATTTTAAAACATTTGGTATACTACATTAATTACAATGCTATTTGGAGGAGAATCGTAATTATCTGGACATTTTTTCCTTGACATACGATCTGCCAAAAATGTATTTTACCCTCTGCGTTGCATTATGATGCACCACTTCAATCAATCTCAATTCCCCTTTTCTTCATAGCAGTACTAACAGTATTCCTATTACTTCTTGAACGTTCTTCTTATCTCTTCCCTGAACCTACCCCCCAGGTATGCCAATATTCCCACTTGTCCCAACAAACAATAAATTGCCGGGATATTGCTGGCCTTTTGCTGTAATTGAAGGGAAAATGAATGCGACGATTAAAAGATAAAAGCCTACTTTTGGCCTTTCGATAGTGGCCCAGCATTGTTGCTTAGGAAGGATAAGTAACTGTATTGGGTAAAATCATGGTAAAAGTCAAAGTGCTTTTAACTGCCGCAGACCCAACGCCAACAGTCCAGGAGGGCTCCGTCCCGTGTTCATAGATGGAGACACCGATGATCGCTTGTTACATACTCAACGAGTGGACATGTACTATGAAGCCAGTCTCGCATTGCTGGTATTCAGTATACATTTTTTCAGTATTATTATATTATATAGCTGAATTAAATAAAATGTCTACAATATTCTATATTAAAATGCCTTCTGTTTTTGTATAGAATTTATAGTTAAAACGTTACTTCTGATCGAATACTACTATCGAATATCCTGTCAGATCAGGTGCTTGACACATGGCCTTTATTAATATGGTAAAAGTCCAGCAATTTCCCGTTAACTTCCCATCAATAGGCCATTAATTGCCAATATATTTATTTCTAGACATTAAAGGGGAAATTAAGGCCCATTAATTGGTTATGACGGCAAAGTGACTTCGGCCCGACTGTCGGCCTTAGTGACCCATGTTTGTTGTGGTACATCATCAGAATGAAAACAAAAAGTATATAGGATTATATTAGATTTAATTAGAATTGTGGGCCATGAAGATCTATTATATACTTGATACTTTTTTCAACTATATACAGGGTGGCTCACGCTCAACGGGACGGAGCTTTATGGGAAAACGACCAAAGATATAAAAAATTCGTTTGGGAGGAATACGTAGATTACAGACGGCTACAATTTAAAATTTGTTAGATGTATACAGGATGTCCCACATAAGAAAAAAAAAAATTAGTTCATTAAAAATTATTCAAACAAGAGTAAACAATTAATTTCTGGGAGACTTTTTTTCCTTAAAAATTCAAATAAATCGAAAACTAATAATAATAGTAATAGGGAACCTTTAGTTAACTGACATTATTTTTGATGTAGTTTTTAATTCTAAAATAAAAAACAGGGTGTTCCATTAAAAATAATATAACTTTGTATATTTTCTTTTATGTGGGACATCCTGTATACATCTAACAAATTTTAAATTGTAGCCGTCTGTAACCTACGTATTCCTCCCAAACGAATTTTTTATATCTTTTGTCGTTTTCCCATAAAGCTCCGTCCCGTTGAGCGTGAGCCACCCTGTATATAACTATTTAAAAAAAAAACTTTTTCAAATAACTTTTTAAATATATCAAAAATAAGGAAGAAACGCTAATTTAAAAAGTCAAACAGTTTCTTCGATTCAACGGCTGATAATTTTTTTATTGTTATTTACATTGTCAACCAGTGATGTCTCAATTTGTTGTCAGTTCATCGCGTAATAGATTTCAGATAATTTGGGATTGTTGAAAAATAAAAATGGCTCATGTTTATGTTATTTTAAAAAAGTTATTAGAAAAAGTTGTTTCTTAAGTAGTTGTATACATAGTTGAAAAAAGTATCAACTTATTAACCACTCTGTATATATTATATCAAGAAGGTTGCTCTAACAATAATGGAACGCCTCCGGCGGTTGAAATAAAGCCTGAGCTATAACCTGGTGAGGCGAGACGTCGCTTTTGGCAGGAGGCGCTCGATACGCTCCCACAGCTTCAAGCGAACATGGACTACATCTCACCAAGATATATCGACGGTTCTAAAACAAAACAAGGCTCAGGATGTGGAATATACTCCAGATTCTTGAACCCAAACATAAAATGGGCTGTGAGCAATAGTGCTAGTGTAGTTTAAACAGAGTTAACGGGGATTATCATAGCAGCAAAAGAAATCACAAAGCTTTAGCCCAAGTGGTCACCCTAAGATGGATCAAAGATCACGCCACATCGAAAGGTTACCGTCCTGCTGATTTACTAGCTTAGAAAGCAGCCAACAAAATACTTTTTGGACCTGGCCTTTCTATTGGCCTGACAAAATCGGTAGTGACAGACCTAATTAAACAACATTCCCTTGTGAAATTCAAGGAAATATGGGATAAAACAAGAAACTGCAGAGTTGCCAGGGAGCTCTTATGTTATCCTGACAAAACTGCTGCAAACAAATATTTGACTATGACTAGACAGAATCTGCGCCTAGTCACAGGCATTCTGACTGATCATTGTCAAGTACGGAATCATCTCCATGTCATGGGGCTGTCAGAATCCAACTAACTATACCGAAGAACTACTTTCCAGTGTATTGAGTCTACTACAAAAGACCGAATTAGACAAGGTACTCTAATCAATGATTAAAGGATATCCACAATAGATCTGAAAAGGTCCAGGTGGGAAATGCCACATGGCTTACAGTCCTAATTAAATCTAATCTAATATTCTTTACGATTGCTCGACGCTCTCATTTATTAGAAGATTTGTGTTCGACGAGTATCGGCTAACATCGGCCGATATAAGAGAAGCACCTCTTGGCGTCGTTGTCAACTACATTAAATCTGTAGGCTGGCTCACGAGCTAGGAGGTGCCTATCATCTTAGGAGGATGCAGAATGGGCCTAGTGAGGCCTAAGTGCCGTAAGTATTGGTTATTTTGTATTTTGGGTAAAACGTAAAACATTAAATAAAATGTTTGTCGTTGAAATATTATATATGAGACAAAAAGAAACTAAATAAATTTAGGAGAATAAATGTTACTTTTTCCAATAAATTTCAAAGTTATAACTAGTTTTAACTATTTAATTCTTAGATACTAAATATTTAACATTGTATTACAAAGTTGTAAAATTTTAAAGTAAATTTTATCTAAAAAGCATGAATATATAATTTTGAATCAATTATTTTAGCTCCAATTAAAAATGATCACAGAGTTTATTGATTTCTACCAAAAAATAAAAAATTGGTATCTACCTACGTGACAAAAATATTTCGTTATCTCATATTTTAAAATATTTACAAGAGCAATATTCTTTAGAAAATTACTGTACCGTTTACGATATGAAACCCAAAATTTAGAGGATTAAAATATACCCTTCAGAAAATCCAATTTTTCAAAAGGTTCAACTAGTGGACACTAATCCCATTACCTCTGGCCAAGCAAAAAGGCGGTTGGATGAGACCCCCGGGGTCAGAGTATTAAAATGTTTTACACAATTTAGAGAATTACCAGCTATTTACAGGATTACAAGTAAACTAACGAGATTTTTATTAAGTCATAATACTTTGCTGATAGTGTTTAGAAGGCCACATCAGAGGTCTTATCGGGGTAAGAGTTTCTTTGAAGAATCCTACTTACTCGACAATTCTGAGGAATTGAAATACGGAAAGTATGTAGATAATTTCTGGGTTTATTTTGACCATCGATTTAAGGGTAATAAAATTTAGGTAGGCACACCACATCAAATATTTTAAAATTACTTAGGTACTTATTAGGAATGTAAATAAATTTTATTTTTGAAAAGCAATAAGCTTATGGTAGGAAGTTAAACAATAAAATACTTTTGAAGTGTTGTTCTTCTGTTATTCTCTATTCTTTTATTGTATTAACGTTTTCTAATCGATTTGATTTTCCTATTATGAGTTTTCCTCCTTTTCATGATTAGTTGCGCCCTATCACAAAACGTGGATTCCTATATTTACTAAATGTGTTTAGTGAAACCTATGAAAAAGTTAAAGGATAGCAAAACCTGCAATTTTTAACTACAAACAATATTGCTACAACATGGGTCTCACCACATAGAGCTACACTGAGAAAAAAGTGTTCTGTTTATCTATAGGTGAATTTTTTAATATTATCGAAATTAGCTCTTATTAACACAATGTCGCTAATACTGTTACTGAGAATCTCATTTCGTTTAACCCAAGTTCTATTGTTGAAGGTTTTGCAAACTTCTTTAAAAGTGTCTATATTCCAACACAATGTATCGCTAACAAGACCACATTTTAAAGGCAATCAATAAACTTCCAAATGAATTCACAAATAAAAGTGAGAAAATTCCTAGTTTCTTTTAAAAGATTGTGCTAATATGCTTGTAAGACCTTTATTAAAAATTTTTAATCTAATTGTCCAAGTCTGTATTTCCTGATGTGTAGAAAGTAGTTAGAGTATGTGTTGTGTTCAAAAATGGGGATATTATGAATATCAAAAATTATCGTCCCATATCCATTTTAAATAATTTTGCCAAGGTTTTGGAGACATCAGTGTATAACCTAATTTATGCTCAAATAAATTGTCTTATTTTAACCAATCAGCACGGTTTCATGCGACAAAGATCTACTTCGAATCTTCTAAAAATTACTTAGTATATAGCCGAAGCTGTGGACAATAAACAACAGGTTGATGTCATATACACTGATTTCTCCAAGGTTTTTGACAGGATTGACCACAAAATATTAATTCATAAATTAAATAATTTTGGTTTTAGTGCTCCTCTCATTACATTAATAAAATCATATCTACACAACAGAGGACAATTTGTTGCTTACAACGGTTGTTATTCTAGAATATATTGCCCTACATCAGATGTTCCTCAAGGGTCTAATTTGGGACCCTTTTTGTTTTTATTATTTATCAATGATCTCTTCACATCATTAGAGTGTAAACATTTATTATTTGCTGATGATTTGAAAATTTACTCAAATGTGACTTCTCAATTACACTGTTTATTTCTACAAGAAGAATTGAATAAAATCTCTTTCTAAATTTGAATAAATGTAAAATTTGTACGTATGGTCGCAAACTCCGTCTGGTTTTGCATGATTATCAAATAAATAACACATCTTTATTAAGGGTTACGCAGATGCGAGATCTTGGAATCATATTTGATTCTAGTTTGCAATTTGTAGGACATATTAATAATATAGTTTCTCAGTCTTCTAAAGTCTTAGGATTTATTATAAGAAATTGTGGAACTTTTTCTAATGAAATTGCTCTAAGAACAAAACAATACTTTTTTTACTTGCCTTGAACAAAAAAGGTACTAAAGCATAAAAAGTAGCACTGAGGTACTGACAATGGCCAAAAAGCACTGATTTTAGTAGTTTATTACTGACACTGGCAACGCTGTATCCCTGAGACTCTATTTGCATACATTGTTTGATGGATGCTTTGCACAATGCCTTAGTATACGTAAGGGTTCTTGAACTAGTTCGCCTACTATTCTTCGTAGCCTGGTATCATAGCTAACGTCACTTTGTTTTGACTATTTGGCTTTGTTAGGTCTTCCAGTCAAAATTTCAGCAGTTGTAATTTGATTTCTGTTGAGAGAATTGCCCTTAGAAGCTGCTTAGCTATCAGAGTAGATACAAATAGATTTGCCTAATACTAACTGATTTATTATTTCCCTTCCACAATATTGTGTGGCTATTTATTATTTCTGCCTGGAACACTGTTGCGTCTTCTCCTAGATTCAATGAAAACGTTTTTGATTTGGGTCCAAAATTTTAGAACCGGTTCCATCTTTGATTTTTGAGTCAGTTACATATCTTTTAACTTAAGTAGTTGCAAAATATGTCACTTTATGTGCCATAATTATAATAAATAAAAGAATGTGATTTGTATATAGTATACGGATTCAGAAATTGCAACGAAGACCATTCAAGCCAAACCAACGTAAGTGAAAATAAAGAAGAAGTCGCATGTACCGTGAGCGAGGTCACAGAATAAGTAATGCACTGTCTAGTGGTCTTTGTTTCTTACGTGGTCGTAATATACCTTGTAACATTAATTGTAAAAAAGAATTTTTAGTAATTAATCTAAAAATTATAATATATTTTAAACTGCTTCTTGTTTCAGCCAAAAGCAATACATTGTTAAAAAAGGGCTTCTAAATAATAAAACATTGGCTGCATACCGTCTGGGTAAAAATTATTTTTATGTATACTTTTTAGTAATAAAAAAATATTCTTTTCCAATTTCGCCTTTTTCGTACAGAAGTCGCCATTTGTGAGTTGGTTCACTATTTTTTCAAGAACGATTTATTCAATACATATGTCTGCACTTTATACATAGTACATATGCCCCACAAACATATAGGGGTGGTAGGAGATATGAAAATAAATATTTTTTCATAATAAACGTATATTTGAAAACTGAATGTTTCCGATAATGTACTTGCCAACTAAGCACGCCTATGGAATATTCATAGATCCAATTAATTTAGGTATCAACAAACTAAAGATTTCATTGAAATCAGTTAAAACGTTTTTAATACCCTGTATTTCGAAAACAAAGCGTTTTTCGACATATGTTTATAAGGAGAAAAACTGTTTGTTTTCAGGTCTTCTACTACTCCTATATCTTGATATAGAAATTTCTAAATTATTAAAAATTTTATTATCTTGTCCAAAACTCCCAAAGGAAATGAAATATTAATTACCAAATAATTTTACCACAAAAAAAATGAAAATGTCTTCTGTCCTCTATCTTCTCTTCCAGCCGCTGTCCATTTTATTACTTAAATACCACCGGGTTACTATTAATTTCCCGTCATCCTTGTCTCTGTACTTTTCTTCCATTCTCAAACATCTTCTACTGCTCCGTTCAGTCCGCTCGCCATAAACATTTTGAATAAATTAATTAACATCCGCAACTCAAAAACAATCCACCACTTTTTCATTTCTTTTTCCCCGTGTGACATCCTGATTTCTCAAGTTAAATTCTAATTTTAAGCAACTTCACTACCCCAGCATAGAGCATACATTTTGGTGACGTCAATTATTTCCATATTAATGTGTGCATTTACGGAATACCCTGTATATCTATAAACTAAATCTCCGATAATAAATACAAAAATAAAATAATTAAACATATAAAGTCTTATTTATGAGAAATAAGATGTGTTCGATTCATAATAATAAACATTTTCGACTCCATGAACTATCTCTTCCGCAACCTCTATATAAACAACACCGTTATAAGTGTGCAAATAACCATTATTCAAACTTCAATACCAACTAAACTAACAATAAACTGTTTCACGTTTCAATCGCCTAAAAGCAGAAAGATTTAACCATATAATATCGTCTATTCAAAAGATTTACAATCCGCTCCTGCCCTGTGCAAACCAAAAATTCTGTCTTGCTTCAACGCAACTTCGGCCACCCTTTGTCCTTGTCTAATACATAAATCGCACATATCTCACTTTCATTCACCAGCGGCGAATATTTTTTTCTCCCTCCATGACTAGTCAACAAGATTTTCCTGTCTCCGTCGCACTTTTGGGTTAGCGTGTGGCACCGTCTCTATCGTCTATGTATTATAAAAGTTCGGCCAAACGCACAGACTTCGCCCCTCTCGCTCGTACCTGGGCCGCGGGCTGAACTTTCTCTGTCTTTGACGGTCTAGCTATTTAAAAACTACCCTCCTTTAGAGTAGTGGGAGGGGAAGATCCCTAAACGTTAATATTCTGTCCTGAAAAAGTTAGGAATCAGTGTTTCTCTTGGATTGAGAAGTGTCAGACCATTGAGAAGTGTTTTAAAAATTGCGCACACGTAAAAGTAGTTCTGTAAATCTGTAATGCATTTACCGAGCAATCACAACTTATCGAAGATGACGGATATGTACACCTCCTTGCAAGAAACTCTCCAAGAATACCACGGCGAACTGGTTCAGACGGGCAGCCCGGCTATTTTGTGTAGTGTTTTACCAACGCATTGGCGGTCTAATAAAAGTTTACCTATAGCTTTCAAAGTCGTAGCTTTGGACGATGTCGTAGACGGTACTACGGTGACTTTAAAAGCCGGTAACGACGAAAACTATTGTGCCGAGTTGAGGAACCATACCGCGGTTATGAAAAATCAAGTTGCTAAGTTTAATGACTTGCGATTTGTCGGTAGATCCGGTAGAGGAAAAAGTTTTACATTGACAATTACTATTAGCACCGGTCCTTTTTATCAGATGGCTACGTATAATAAAGCGATTAAAGTGACTGTAGATGGACCAAGAGAACCTAGAACTAAATCAAGTAAGTAACAACTAAAATAAAGAAGTTAATTAGTAAAAGCTGAGTACGTAGATCCGTCAATTGCGTCGTTGATTTCTGAAACAAAAGTAGACATCATTTTATATTTAAGAATACGTTATAAGCAAGATTATTATTATTATTTGTCTGTGTTAAATTAGATTATCACGAGACTTTGTTTTCTTTAAATAAAAAACACAGTAATATTAGATAGTGGTAAATACATTTCTAATAGAAGGCCTATTATAGTTATGATATATTTATTATATACATACTTATTACCTTAATCATTCACATATAACATTTTTTTAAGATAAGCAATAGAATAGGTATTGTCGCACTTTAATTATGTAATTTACTAGGTATAAAAGTAAAAATATTTTTTGAAAATTCGTGGTTTATCATCGACTAAAAATAGCAAAATAAGAACTCTGATTTCTAAAAAAATTGATAATTTTTCGGTAAAATAATATGTTTTCATTACATCGCTGTGATTTTTTTTTGTAAAAATAAATCCTCGTGGAAAGGAGGTATCTGCAGGTAGTCACGTGTATTTTTTTATTTTTATTAATTTAAATTAATTTTTTAAATAATATTTTATTCGTTACTTTTAAATATTAATTAATTTGTTTTCTTTTTCAATACTATCTTTTACATCAGCTTACTCGGTCCCGTGAAATATGAATTACTTTTTTGTATAATTGATTATCCTGTTATTTTTTCAAATTCTACTTCAATTTCTACAGAAATAAATAATGTTTATTAATAATTTTATTATTAATATTTACAAATTTTCTATATGTATAAGAATATAAAAAAAATACAACTAAGACAGGCCTGCACATTTAGAAAGGGCCAGTTCAAAAAGCGTAAGTGTACGAGGGCCAAGAGATATAAATAATTTATAAAGCAGGTGGTCGAGGTAGTTTCTTCAGATTCTAAAAAAATCAAAAAAATCCTTCCTTTAGTCGAGCTTCTAATAAAAGCTCTGAGCATTTATACCTCCTAAAAAAAAGATCGTCAACTTATAATGAACCAGGTCCTTTTATTGAGCTCCTACAAAAAGGGATCGAGCTCCTAAAAAATGCAATTGATGCCTATATGGAATTTTATTAATGAAAAAGCGGGCCAAATTGATCAACAGACAGAGGGCCACGAAAACGACAATAACGGGCCGCCTGCAGGCCGTATGTTAGGCAGGCTTGCTGTAGAAGAAAGATCAGTATTCTGAACAAAAGGCTTAGGTGATGCTAGACCTATTAATTAAAAAAGAAATGATTTACTATATCTAACAAATAAATACAAAAATCCGTCCATAGCAGATCCAGAAACTCTTCCTAAAAATAAACATACCTCCGTGTCTCTTTGTAAACCAGCCAAGAAGCCAATAACGATGTTTTAACTTCTCTTAATGTTTGATAAACAACCAAAACAATGCATAAACATATGTTCGTTGTGTAAACATATAAAATTTTAATGTTTTCTAAGGTTTGTCGGCATATCAAATCCTTAGCTAATGAAATACCATGTTTTATGTGTATCGAGATTAAATTCAAAACATTTAAATTCTGTTTATTGAACATGTGTCTCGCATTTGGGGTATTAGCTTTTGTTGAGTTTTATTTTACGGCTGAAGGGTTTCGGTTTTTCTGGATAAAACAATGGTCATGAGTTACAATTTATCCGCTCAAATATAGCTATTTTCATAAACTAAAATAGATGACTATTTTTATTCAATAAAATATAATATGCCACTCCACCAAAATTCTAAAAAACAAAGGCCATTTTACCCAGTTTTAAATTTTTGGTGGATATTTGGTTATTTTTAATCTGAATTTAACTTTAATTCCTAAAGTGGTACTGGGAAACAGTTACAAAGCCTACACAAAACGCTAATAACCGTAGCAAATATGCAAAAGTCACAAAAAAGGATTTAAAAAAATTATAAATATAATTAATTAAAATATTTTAAATATTTAAAAAGATCTTCCTTTCAAAAACTGTAACAAATGCTTTTTGTATTTATCTAAAATCCTAGATTAATTATAAAACCACAAACTTTACTTGTTTTCTAAATAAACCATAATATCATCTATAATTCATAGAGCCTATAATGATACGTTATACCAAGATGCAATTAACTGTACGAGCCGCAGATTAGTATTGTTATTAAGGTGTAGCCATTGTACGCGAGTTGAATACTATACTTTATCTACAACTATTAACTTATTAAAGAATTTTGTAAATTAAATTTTATTCTTGTAAAGCAATTAAAAAGTTGTGAGTAGCATAACAGTAATAATACAGTGTTGATCTGTTTCATAAAAAGATTGATAATTACTGTGATATTTAAATTTTAACAGATTTGATAGAAGAGTTAAAATAATATTATAATAATTTAACTGTAATAATATTACTGTAATGATATTTCTGTAATAATATTACTGTAATAATATTACTGTAATAATATTACTGTAATAATATTATAGTAATAATATTATTATTGTAATAGGATAACTGCAATAATATGACTGTATTAATAATAAAAAATTTAATCTTATTATGATTTTAATTATTATTTTCTTGTTTCAGGTTACCAATATGGATATGGTATGCCTGGATTACCAGGTGGATTTAATCCATTTTTTATAAATCCTGGATGGATAGATGCCGCATACATGACATACGCCTTTCCAGATTATCTCAGACGAACTGCAAATATTCCACAATCTGGAAGCATGCATACGCCTCTAGTCAAAGGTAAGATAAAATTAAAATTTCTCTGTTTTTTATATCTATATTTTGTTGCTTAATTTTTAGAATTGTTTAATTGAAACTAACATTTCCCTATTTTGTTTCAGGATCACCTTTAGCTCCAAACGTTCAACCGCCACACGATTTCTTCATACCGCCTCCAACAGGTCATCCTTCGCCTTTTCACTCTAGTCCAAATTTCCTGACGACAACAGTACCCCAGTTTGCACAAGAAATCAATAAACTGGCCAGTTTTGAAATGCCTTTGAGACCTGTGATGCCCAGTCCCCTAGACCAACTGAGTATGAGGATATCCCCACTTTCGAATAGTCAAAGTATCAGTCCTCAGCTCCCGACGAATGCTCAAGAAACAAAGATTCATTCTACCGTCGATCAATCGTCTTCGTCGGAATGTTCTGAAGATGAAGACATCGATGTGGTGAAATCCGCGTTTGTACCAATTAAGTCGGCTAGTAAGCTATTACAAGAAATTCAGCATCCCGATTCTACTGTTCAGGATAAAGAACCTTTAGACAAATGTGAACTTAAAGCGCCTAATCTAAGGACGGTTAAAAATATTTCGGTTAGTGTTACCTCTCCAAATACAAAATTCACGTCTTCGCCTGCTGTAAATGCCATTAAAGCAGTATGGAGACCATATTAGTTTTTTTATGTATCCTTAGTTATCGTGAAAACTGAAACTTTTGCTGGTATTTTATTTATGGTTTTGTGACATAAAATGACACAAACACTATATTTGTTCTAAGCTCAAATTCACTTGCAGTATTACCACCAGCTATTGTTTTAGTTTTCATAGTACCTCTGGTTTTATTTTTAATTTTACTTGTTGCAATATTGTATAGAAAAATGTACGAAAGCTTTATTTATTTGTATAAATTTATTGTATATAGTGTATAAAAGATGTGTTATAGATATTTGACAGATTTTAAAGAATTTGAGAATGTACTGCAATTGTGATAGCAGATTAACTGATAGATATTTAGGTATTTTTGTACAAATATTATTAGGATTCTTTACTGGATTCTTTAATATGGCAAATAAACGAGTTTCTATTAATATAAAAGTGTGTATTATTTTCAATTTATAATTTCTTTCACATAAGAAAATAACGCTTTCTAATGTAGTACTTACCTACTTTGCGTTTAACTCATTTTCATTGGTACCATATTTCTACTACTAAGTACTACTTTTCTACATGGCATGCGTATAAGTAATATATCCGATGGATGTCAAATAATGTGACATAATCACGATACACAGACTAACGGTATGTTCCTGCGCATGCAGCTGACTAATGGTGACGTCACGTGGGACAGAATTATAAGCATTAAATGGGAGATAGTATATAAAATTCGATATTTTGCAAATTTTAAATTTTATGCAGTTACTTAAGCTTTATCGGTTATTTTGTAATAAATTCGTTTACAAATATGAAGGTTTAAGGTAAATAATACTAAATAAATATTAATTTTTCTCATAAATAATAGGTATTTTGTGACAAAATCCATAACCTGGCCATAAGATAAGTAAAAGATAGACTAAAAATTCAAGTTTGACTAAAATTTGTACTTTCTGGGCGTGGCAGTTCTCTTGCAATCTCTTTTCTTATTAGGTGAAATAAAAAAAGTGTGCAGAAACAAATTATTTTTTTATAAAAAGTAAGTACACAAAAACATTACTTTTTATTTGGTAAATTTCTTTTATCAAGTTAACTTTGAAAATACTCAAAACCAATTTTCCTGTTCATTTATCTTATTCTTATATATGTTTGTGTCATGCTCATGCATGGCATTACTTTAAAAGGACTGTTGTATTGGGATAGGAAACTACTGTTTTTTCTGCTAAAATTTTAAAATACCGATTTATTTTCTTTGCTTAATGAGGCCCGTGCATCTGGTGGAATTCAGTTTCCTTTTCTTGCTTCTATGTTTAAGAGGAATCTCAAAACTACTTTCCTCAAAGTGGATAGGGCAACTTCAATTAAGTTTGTCCTTTTTCCGATAAGAATTTACCCATAATTTGTGGCATTCGGAAATATCTTCACCGCGCAGCCCGGCATTTTAAACATTAATTTAGTTTTTCCCTGTTACATATAGGAAAATATAATCACTACTAACACAACAATAAATAAATTATTAAATTATTTTACACTATTTAATCGAAAAAAGTCAAAATAACTTGAAAGTTCGTCTTGCATTACGTCATGCGCAGTATAGACGAATTTTGAATCGAAAGTTAGTATACCGTGTATCGTGGACATAATATAATATAAAATTTTCAAAATAAAAATCTTACAGAAAGTTATTTAGCATTCGTAAAAATATAAATGAATACTAAAACAATCCTATACTAAAATATAGGCAAAATGACAGTTTTTAAAAGGATGTTAACAGAAAAATGAGTGGATATAATGTCCATATCGCTCGAAGATAAAGTTTGGGCACGACGCCACTGTTTTATACATGATTTCTCTAAAATGGATTGTAATGGAAAAATTTGAGAAAAAGTAAAAATTTTAGTTTGTAGTATTTTCGTTTGTAATAAACTTAGAATATATATAGTCAGGAAGGAGGAATCCTAAACGACATTGGAATCGCGATGGTATCTAATTTTGACAGTGAACTAGACGAATATGGCGACAAGTGTTTCCGGTTTACCAGTGACGTGCTGTCATAAAGGGGCGTAGAAATGCAAATAATAAATTCTCATTTGCATATTATCTAAATTTACCGATTTTTATAAGATATGTTTCTGTTAATAATTTTAATCAATTCCAGTTCTTTGTATTTTACAGAATAACTGTGTCGTCCGAAAAACTTACAATATTTTCATCTGTATTTAAACGACAAATTATTTAAAATAAAATTAAACAAGATAGGACCTAAGACGGTATCTTGAGGCATGCGATATGCTACTTATTTCCTTACTTGAGATACTAATTCTATTTGTGTTCGTTTTTGTAAATAACTTTGTAATAAATTATATAGGGTGCGCTTTACATTCATACAATATACTTCTATTATACGAAAAAAACGGCACATGATATAGTTAGTAAAGAATTTATTTCCTTTTACTTTTCAACCGGACCACTTTTATTGTTGGAACAGCTGTTGGTAAAAGTCTTATTCTTGGTTTTGAGGAGATCAAAACAATCTGCTTTAAAATAACGCGAACGAAAAAAATTAGGATATTTTGGCTCACAATTTGTTTGTTGCATGAACTCAAGCCATAACTTTGTTTTTTGAGAATCTTTAGGAAACCTGAAAATTGTCTACCTGGGATTAATTTATATAATTTGTAAATCTAGAATCTTTAAGAAATCTGAAAATGGTTTACTTGCACTCAGTTTATAAATCTGAATTGAACAATAATTTATTCATTTTAACAACCACATAAATATCTTAAAATTGCTTAAATTAAAAGAATTGTTTAAATAAAAGTATGTATACCCTATAAACTATGAGACTACACCAATGAGCACAGTTCATCGCAGACGCACTAACCATGTTTGTTTACAAATTTAAAACATTAAAACATTTTAAAATCTTTAAAGTGGTTGAAAATTGAGAGAACAGAATACTTGCTTATGAAATGTAGATTATTTCTTTCTAGTTTTAGCTATTTTGCTATATCCACAAGACGAACAACTGACCATACTACCTTGTTTGTCTTTTAACGCAGAAAATTTAAAATTAACAGTAATATTAAATAAATACTAAAACACTAAACACTTTTTAAAAATATCTACAAAACGTACGCTTGATGAAAGTTTAAATTAACACATAAAACATCCAAATTATTAACAAATTTTAATCACTAAAATTATAAACCAATTTTAGAAACCATTCATCATATGATGATGAGTCATCCATAGTACAACTTGGCTACCACTTCCGTCAGATCGATTAGATTAACGCGGACATGGCATGCTCCTTCTTGACTATACATATTCTAAGGTAATAAATATACTAGGTGAGCCAAAAAGAAATGCAAATATTTTAGGAGGTGATAGAATATTGAAAATTAAGGTAAGTTTTCTATATAGACTAATGTCCGAAATTTTGAAATATTCAAAGAAAGGGAAAAATAAATTCTTCCGTTCTAACTTCCAACCGGACCAGACAACTCCAAGTTTTTTGGAAAACCTAAAAATTTTAAATCATTTGATTTAATGGTAAAACAAAAGAAAAAATATGTAGAGGTGTAGTTAAAGGAGGTGGGTTGGGTATTTCTACCACTATTTTTTTATTTCAATCTTTTTCATAGGTTTTTCTATAAAAAGTTATTCTTGTTTAAACGCTATAAAGTGGACCGTTTTTGAATAATTTTGCTTCTTAATTGTATTTACAGACTAGATAATTTGTTATCATAATATGATAGCATTGCAAAAGTTTAATCATAAACGAATCTTATACATAAAAACTTAATAAATAAACTATAATATACTATATTGTTTAAAACGTAGGTTTAATATTTTTTTGTGGAGAAATGCTTTTTACGTACCCCTTGCACCAGGGAGTGCGAAACTGGCACCAATGCACTACCCTCTAAGACCTTTGAAAGAGACTCCGGGACCAATCTAATTATTTTATGTTCTGAGCTTTCAGGTAGTTTCCTCTATATGTCTCTCATTTCCTGATAGTTTTTTTCCTCGGCTTCTTTTTTCTTCATCACTTTTTAAATAAATTCCGCAATTTTTCTCACTTTTTTCTACTTTCCAACATAACCTACTCTATATTATGCGGGGTTAGATGGCCCATTGTTTTCACCAAACTAGTTTTTTCATAATCCAGCGGATACACACAAAGATCGTGTGTTCTGGCGTGTCTGCTTCATCGCAGTACATGCAGTCTACATTAATTGCCTTGCTGTATTTAAGGTCTGTGAACTTGGCACCACAACATTGCAAAAAAGGGTCAAAAATATGTGAGACGTTTGCCCATTATTGCCCATGAAATAACTTTTTTGTCCACCCTCTGTTTTCACAATATATAGAAAATAATTTTCGCGGGCCAACTTCCAGACAAAAGTTAAAATTTTCATAATTTAATTTGACGGCCAAATAGCATTTCGTTTGCCCACGTTTGCCCATAAATTAGTTTTTTTAGAAAAAAAAAAAAAAATTAAAGAAAATAAAAAAAAGAAACAAAAATATTCACAAAAATGCAATATGATAACTGCATAAGATAATCATTCGTTAGCCCATGTTTGACCATTTTTTTGTTTCACAAATTTCCATAACGGTCTTCAAAAAAAAAATTAATTAAAAAAGGGATTTGATGACAATTCCACTATCCGAGATTTATACGAGTTTATTTGTTATAAAAAAAATGGGCAAATATCGAAATAAAGCCAAAATATTTGTGAGTTACTAAAAAATATTTTTTGATGATTGCCCATGTTTTAAAAAAAATCCTCGTCTAATAAGGGTGCTTAAACTCCGATAACAGTGCATTTATGTATTTATTAGTGATATGAAAATGGGCAAACATCAAAATAATTCCAAAAAAAAGTGTAAGTTGCTAAGAAATGTATTCTGAGGATTTCCCATTAAAAAAAATCCTCGTCCGATAGGGGGGCTTATTTTTATTATTTTTATACATTTTTATCGCTTAAATTAAAAAAAAAATAAGTATAATCAATAAAAATCAATTACCATTAAATAATATCGTGAAGTTAAAATGTATAAACAGAAGGATTTTTATTTATATTTTTATTTTTGTTCAAAAGAAAATAGAACGAATGATTAAAACTGGTTTCCTATCAGTTAGTCACAAAATTGCATTCCAGCCACATACAATAAACAAAGGCAGAAATCTTGAAATTTAGTCCTTGCTGAACATTTAAGAATAAAGGGATGTTGAAAAACATCGTAAAATGATAATTTATTGTTTCTGATAGCTACTATTTCCAGTATTACTGTTATTATTACAAAAATAAAGGTAATTTTTCTCCTTATTGTACACCTATTTATTTATTTCTTTGATTTAATTTCCACTTTGCTACTGAAATTTCAAAATTCTAACCATTCCTACTCTATTTATTTCCGAATCCATATGCTTGGATCGCAAGCATATTTAAAATTTATCAGAAAGACAAGAAATTTAGATACTAATATTTATTTAAAAATTCTTACTTCCGACCTAATAAATAATTATATTACCTACAATCCCAAAAAATTGTATAATAACCTTCCAATACAGTTACAATCTATAAATAAATATGGTAAGATCGACTAAGGCTTTTCTGCTAGAAAGACCATCTTACACAGTAACAGAATTCTATAACGTGCCATAGACTTTTGGGTTCCACATGCAATAGTATTAATTAAATTCTAAAAATGTGACTTTAAAGGTACCATTTGGGAAGGCGAGATTGCCACAGGAGAGAGCAGCAAGCGACGGCATAAGGCGAACGAACGAAAATGGTCTCTTTACGTCTGAACACATGTACTTAAATGAAACACATTTGTGAGAGCGCGACCGATGAATGAGACGCGACACCACTTTTATCACGGCAATATTTGCTGCGTTGCTGCTGTTATCTGTCGCTTGCCTCGGTCTCGCGTTCCCAAATGGTACCTTAATATTTAAAATATAATTATAATGACGGGTATTGCATATCCTAGGCAATTATTATTCCAATTTTGTTTGTGTTTTGTTTAGTTATTCTTATATTATATTATTCTTATATTATAGTGGGTGTGGGGGAGGAGTATTATGGAGCCAAGCAGCCTTCAGTTTTTTTCAAAACCAAGGCCTATTTATTGATTTTTACTTTCCTATCTGTATACAGATAAGGAAAGTATAAGAATCATGATTTTTTCGACCTCGAGTTTTCGACGGATTTTTACGTTTTGGGGTCCTCTGAATCCGTTTTCGCGCTGATGTATGTCTGAGTGTGTGCTTTATTCTGGCCTCCAGTGAACTAATTAGATTTTGGGTAGAGTCTGGGGGGTACTTTTCAGGTGGTCATTTTTATATTTTATGGAATATATCTGTTATTTACGTTTGGAGAAGAACATTTTTCATATAAAAGTTACTTACAATATTATTATCTTTAATTTTTGTTTTACATAAAATGTTCCTAAAATGGTCCGTATTCAAGAAATTTTATAAAATGTAAAAAAATTATTTTCTTATAAATAAAAGTTGCTTGCAATATAATTCTTAGCCTATACACAATTTCTCTAAAATGGACCAGATTTGAGATATATGAGAAAATCTGTACATATTGAATTTTGAAGAAAACTCGAAAACGGATGAAAAAAAATTTATTTCGGCCTGAGATGAAATGATAAGTTTTTGGACAAAGTCCGAACATCAGGGGGGAGTACTTTATAAGAGGCCGTTTTTATATTTTATGGAATATATCTGTTATATACGTTTGGAGAAGAAAATTATTCAAATAAAAGTTACTTCCAATTTTATTATCTATAATTTTTGCCTCATGCTAAATTTTCCTGAAATGGTCCATATTCGAGAAATTTGACAAAATGTGCAAAATTCTGATTTTTAAGAAAATTCTTAAACTAAAAGTTGTTTGCAATATCGACCTCTATAATTTTTGTTTTTAACATGATTTTTCTAAAATGGACCGTAATCAAAAATTTGGAGGAAAATTGCTAAAATGTTTCGAGTTAGATGTATGTGGAAAATGTATATATTTAGTTTATCCTCTAAACGTTTATAGAGGTGCTGCAATAGGTTGTACAAAATAACCGGGAAAAGCCTATAATAACTAGATAGGAAAGTCATGTGTTGGATACATCAGATTTTTCTTATTGCATAAGTTACTAGATAAAAAGCTTCTTTATGCATAATAAACAACTTGTCAGTAATTTAGTCATAGAATCGTTAATGTTACATCTTTTTTCATGAAACTTTGAGAATATATATTTTAGAGAACGCTGATTCCAGTGGTGTACGCGAATTTTTACTAAAAAAATCTTTAAAATGGATTCTAGATTTTTCAGCCTCTGAATGTGATCTAGTAGGCCTTGGTATATAAAGAAACTAGACGCTGCTTGGCTCCAAAATGCACCTTTGTCCTTTTCCATTAAAAAAAAAAAAAATTCGCCAAAATCGCTCTATAAATAAAAAAATTATGAGTATAGCCCGCTTTCAAATGGGTCACTCTGTATATCTCTCTTTCTTCGCGCGTGCATCCTTGCCCTTTTTTTGAATCATTATATGGATAGAAGTTAGTCCAGCTATAGTATTCTCGGCCACCGCCAATATAGTACGATATGCACTGATCACACGGATCAGCATCCTCCTCTGTATGCCCTTGAGCATATCTCCTTATTTTTTGTTTCGTCTACCGGTACTTTATAATGGAGTATCGAATATACTACGCGGCTTAGTATTTTCCTTTTACGGTTTGTAGGACCTCCTGTATTGGTCATTAGTTAAGATATCCTCCCTAATTTACTTCAGGCCCTTTCAATAAAATGAGGAACAACTACGGAATGCTTACTCAACATAGGATTTGACACTATACTCATATGTTAAAATCGACTTCTAATAGTTTTACTAATCTACTTGTTCCCTTCATTTTCTTGAAAACGTCATTTTGAACAATGATTCATCACATTCGTCTTTTTCATTAAAAAAACCAAGTACATTATTAACACGCTCGCAACTGTTTCATGTTTCGCTTTTCCCCCTAGTTGATTTGAAGTGGTGCACATGTAAAACTCCTTTCCTCTCCTAATATCATCATAAACCTTTTTAGCAACACAAATAGAGAGTAATAAATCAATACCAGTGTGTAAAATCTGAGATCGCTCCCCGTACGATCTACGCCATAGGCGTACAAATGTGAAAGCAAATTATCCCTACCAACCTTGCTTAACGTATTCACCTGGCAAGATTGCTTTCCAATATTGGTATAGTTTACGAATGAATAATTTACAGTTTTAATTTTATTTTAAAATTCTTGATGATAAACTCATAAACATAAAATTTAAACTAAAGCAGGGTTATAAAGCATTACGCTCAAACAGAAAAAGAACAAAAGAAAAAGAAATTAAAAAAAAAATAAAAATTAATAAATAATTAAGGTATCTGTTAAAATATTACAATAATTTAACTGTTGATAAATTTAAAAAGATTATGAAAAATCGTACGAAAAATTAGGTTGCAATGGACAAGGTACGCATCTCGAAAATGACTATGTTTTTTTGAAATGGGTAGGATTATTTATAGAGATTTTTTTCTTGGAAAAGCCGTAAAGTACACTGGGAAAAAGGTTATGACCATTTTAATACATACAGAGTACAATAAAATTCTAAAAATAGTAGTTCCAAAACCTCCGTATATTAATTTTTAATGCAATATGTTTAAAAATTATTTTAAAATTTAATTTGATTTCTGTAATGTCCCTTGTTTTGTTAAATGTTACACGGCAATGTGTTCATATTCACTAGAAATAGTAGTAATAGTCGATTGTTAGGGTGGTGGGTGGCTCAGTGGTAGAGTCTCTGCCTGTGGATCCAAGGGTCCCAGGTTCGAATCCCATCGTTGGCCGGGATTTTTTTATTTGATTTAATTATTTAAAATTAATTCTGATGCCTTGGTAGGATTCCCCACTCGACCATTCACTGTTGGGTTCTAATTAACAGCGCTGGGAAACAGTAACAAAGTATACACAGAACACGAGGCTAATAACCTAAGTAGTTAATGGCGATGACACTAAATTAAAAAAAAAAAATAGTCGACTGTCAATTTTGAAATATATTTCGAATTGTCTCTAAATCTCATTTAGAATTAATTCTAAAGAGTTACAACAGTTTAATAATGTGGGTAAATCATTGATTGGTTAGACAAAATCAACCTTCTATCAAATACTAATAATAATAAAAAAAAAAGGAAATTTTCCCAAACTCTCCAGACCTCTGAAACGAAATCGAAATTATGAATTTAGAGCAGTTTAAACAATTTTTGGCCACAATGCAGACGAATCAATAGGCTCTTATCGAACAGCTTCGACATGCTTCATCAGTAAGTCCAGTCTCTACTGCATTTAAAAATTTCAACACCCAAAAAGAGGACTTTCGAATATACAGAGAATGTTTTTAAAATTTGATAACAAAAAGTTTGCAACCGAATTTCTATTAAATTCCATTGGATCATTTACATTTTCCACACTATCAGCACTGGTAGATCCTTAAAATCCAAGTGAATTTGATTTCTAAACCTTTATTACGAAGCTTTAAACCCATTTTTGTCAGAAAAAGAAACGTTTTGGATTCTCAGCGTAATTTTTTATCCTCCTTTCAACAAGAAAACCAATCAATAATTGCAGACTAAATATCTATACTAAAACGTATTACTCTCGATTTGGGAATTTATTTTTATCCTGTGAATGTAAATCAAATATCGCAGACATTTTTCTACAAGCTTAATTCATTAGAGGCATTATTCATATATTATTGCTTGAGAATCTACTTCAGTCGAAAGAAAAATTATTCGATAAATTAATAGAAAAAGCTGTAGCTCTAGAATCTTCTAAGTTAGACAGTTAAGAATTTTCATCCAGTTGTACCTTCATCAGATCAATATCTAGATCAAACTGCCGTTGTAGGAAACGTGCTAAATCAAGATCAAAAATCAATTATCAAGAATTGGGAAGCCACGTTAAAAAAAGTCTGCACTTACACTTTGTTATCCAAGAAAAACAAATCAGAAACTTCCACCAACCATATTGTTCAAAAAACTGCGTCGGAACAAAATATTTTTGGAATCAAAAGAAGTATTGACAATTTTGAAAATCATTTATACAATGAATGATGCTCGAAAACTTTACACAACCGTATTTATTGAAAACAAACCTACATAATTTGATGTTGACTGGGGAGCAGATTTCACTCTGATACCAGAATCCGTAATATATTCAAATTATTAGACCAAATACATTTTGTATCCAATTAGAGAAGCAAAAGTATCTATACAGTACCAGAACAAAACTCCCAGAGATCTGTATGTTATCCAAGACAGTTTCAAACCACTATTCTTGGGTAGTGAATAGATTATATATCTCGACATCAATCTTCAGGAAATCCACAGCAACCTTCCTTCGAATACCAACCAACTTGATAGACGAAGTACTCAACCTGATACACCAGAAAATTTGATCAATACATTTCCAGAAATATTTGAAGAAAGAATCGGCTTGGTACCCAAATTCAAAGTATACTTGCATTTACGTAAAGACGCCAAATCAGTATTTTTTAAGGAAAGTAGTGTACCTTACGATCTTAGAGAAAAGGTCAGAAAGAATTAGATAGTCTCGAAGCCGCCGGAATTATTTCAAAAGTCGATCATAGCGACTGAATATCACCTATAGTTGTTATTCTAAAGGCCGATGGCGTACTTAGACTTTGCGTAGATTACAAAATCAGCATCAATGATAGGCTATTAGCAGCGAATTATCCAATTTGAAAGATCGAAGACATTCTCAACACTTTAAAGGGTTCCAAATATTTGATTTACTTATATAAACTCAACCTGCACTTACCAGAAGATGAAAAAACCAGTAACATTCAAACAATTTTAGCACATCGTGGTACTTACCGAATTTATCGACTTTCATCTGTCATTTTACTACAGCGTTTTATGATCATGACAAACATAAATATTCAAATCAACGCCAATTATTTAGTCCATTTTCATTTTCTGTGTTACGTTTTAAAGACAATTGCATATTTATATTAATAAAAAAATGTATTTTATTAAAAATGTCATTACAAATTATGAACACAAACGTTAATAAATGCGTCAAACAAAGGTACACGATTACGGCTACTATGATTTGGATAATACAACTGCAGTTCTATAAAACATTTTTTGATTTTTGCATGAACGTAGAAAAGATATTGTATGCAACTCGTGCAAAAAGTGTTTATTGCACTCGACGTGTTGTCCAACTCGGCCTGACAATTTCACGTCGCGTGCAATAAACACTTACTTTTTGCACTTGTTGCATAAATAACTATTTATGTTAGAATTAAATTAGCGTGGGAGATTTTAATATCCCATGTTATTGTTAAATGTTACACGGCAATGTATTCATATTAATCATTGGAAATAAGTATAAGTATGAGTATAAATATAAGTCGATTGTCAATTTTGTAACATATCCAATTTCGCATTATTTCTCAATCTCACCTAGAACTAAAAATTCTAAAGAGTTACAACAATTTTGATTTAGATTTGCCATTCTGTATTTATGTAAGCAATAGAAAATGCCGATCAAAATTAAAGTTGACATTGATCCTGTTGTTAACATTCTTAATCTCTTGTGATTAAACCCTCGAAAAGAGTGGTTTAAATAGAAATGTTGGACTGCGAAATGCAAAAGAAATATATTGTTTGTTTTATTTGTTCTCGCATATTTTATATATGTATTTTTGCATAATTTCTTTAAAACGTGCCTAATGTGCATATATCTTCTATATTTATGAAAATAGTGAATATATTTATCACCCACCATTATTTAAAACAGATTTTGTTTAGGACAGATATCACACAAACATTTCCCTTGTTTAGTTGTATCCCCTTATAGAAGATATTCAAGCTATACCTATGTGTAACACGTACACATACGGAGTTTATACACACGGGGCAAACGGGATTTAAACCAGCGTTCCAATATCCAACAATGGGTGAGTGCCAATCCAAGAATCCCTTGCGCTGGTAACAGCTGTGAAATATGCTTGCTGTGTAAAATATTTTCGGACGCAGAGAAGCAGTTTCAACTCTAAAGAAATAACAAAAGACTTTTATATGGTATAAACCTAATCGGAAAGTTAATTTAATTCATTTGAAAAAAAAGTATAATAAATTTTGTACCAATTATTATGATTTGTAGGTGGATTTTAAAATAATTTACTTTTTAAATATATCGAATATCGAATAAGGCAAAATTCGAACCGACATAAAACAGAAAGGAATATTTTGTATTAAATATGTGAGTAGTATTTTTAAGAAAGGTTTTTATGTAATTATGTTAAAAATACAAGAAACTTGGATAATGTTTGAGGTATTTCTTGTATTCCTTGAGTTTTTCTTTTTTACCTATTTCCAAACATTTGGTATGGTTTTCATTCGGCGTATTCCAATAGTTTGTTTTGTCTGCAGTTTTATTTGAAATATACGCTTCTGGTATTTTAATTATTTAATATTAATATTAAGGTAGAAATGTTAGATTAAATTTTTATTGCTGCTATCTTTCCTTTGGATATAATTCAATACCCGTTGCGGTATTAACCGAAGGAGAAGTTGTTTTCTGATCGAAAGCGGTCACTCATATTTTATGTGACATAGGATTTTGCGTTTTATTTATATTATCTTATAATAAACTATTGATATGAAAAATTGTGACGTCATAAAAATGTATGAACTATTAATTCGTTAGAAAGTGACAGGTTTAGGTACCCCATTTTCGCATACAAGCCTCGAAGTGGGTTGAAAAGTACATCGATTTTAAGTAGAATGAAAGTATATTCACGAGTGGCTCCTGGGGATAACACTTGGAAAATTCGATTTTCCCCAACAAAAATGAAAGGTTTTTCATTGCCCATATTTCCACGCAAGCCATTTTCACTATATGATTAATTAATAGAACTAAGCTTCGGAAAACCAAAGGCTTAAATGTTGCAAATGGCTAAAGGGTTGAAATAAGGGCATAATCTTTTAAGGAAAAATCGAGATTTTACCAGATTTTTCCACATAAGCCCATCGAATGTATAAAAATGTACATCGTCGCTAGTCCAAAAAATATATTTTCTTGAATGACTTGAATGTATAAGTGCATTTTGAGGTCGGAAAATTTTTCTGATAAGGAATATCGAATTTTCCATGTGTTATCCCCAAGAGCCACTCGTAAATTAAATTTTATTCTAGTCAACATCGATGTACTTATTAACCCTCTTCGGGGCTTGTATGCGAAAATGGGGCACCTAAATCGGTAACTATCTGACGGTCTATATCTTAGGGGTGGTGAAGTTGTCAACAATTTAATTTAATTTAAACTTGATATTTTTGAAGATTGTCAGAAGAAAAATATTGAATTGTGGGGTAGATTTAGAAGATTTTGTACAAACTAATTGTTATTGAGTTGGAGAGTTGGATAGTTGGATCTGATACATGTAAAGTCACATGGGTTTAAAAGGAAGGTGAATCAAATAGCAGTAAGGAGAAATGATCAGAGTAGAAATTATAGGAAGATAACAGAAGGAGACCAGGTCAGATAACAGAGTAGAACAGCAGTAAACAGAGGAGCAAAAACGAAAAATCTAAAAACAAGAGGAACATTTTTTTAACTTAATTTCTTTAATTTAGTTTTAATTTTGTGTTGTATATTTCTAAACTCAAACCAAACTTTTAAGAGTCTCGAGCAATTTTCTTTTTTTTTTTTTTTTTTTTTTGATACTGAGTGCTTTTATATTATCAAGTGTTGCCAGCCCGTGTCTGGCTGAATGGCAATGTGCCTAGGCCAAAAAAAAAAAAAAAAAAAAAAAAAAAGTGTTGCCAGCCAACATGGGACAAATAATTTGTAGATAAAGTTAGTATTAAACAAAATGTGATAAATATAAGACAAATGAAAACTAAAATAAATAATAGGGAAGAATTGGAGACATTAATAAAAATAGAAGATTGACAGAAAAAGAAAGAATAAGTACGAAGATGAAATAAAATAGTAAAAATTTAGACGGAAGATGGAAATTTAGAATTTTAAGGTAATTAAGCTATATTGGTCGAAAATAAATATCTTCTCGAAGAAATCAAACTTTTTCTAAAGCATGACACTTTAGCTATAACTATTTCCAAGGATAGCCTACGATTTTTAACAACTGGCTACGGAGGTAGGACAAGATAAATTGCAATTTTGTTTTCCAAAGTCCTCGTGAAATCCAAATTCAACCTAGTATCTCTACTACCAACATCTGAAGCAGTCCTCCAACATTACTTAAGAACTTATCTACAAGTACAAATGTGGTTAAAACACTAAATGGATCCACTCCTCTGGGGATGGCAGGCTTTAAAGTTAAGTCTTGACCCCATGCCTACCTCCAAGAAACCAGCGTTAAAATTTTCTACAGATACAACAAGAATGTTGCAAGTGGTTGTGGGTGTCGGAAAGCTCGGATTAATGGCTTATTTATTTGTTCCTACTGCAAGAGGAACTCCGTCCAGTCAGATGAAATGGAGAAACCAGATGCATGTTGACGAATACCTGGTCTTGAAGGTGCCGATTGGTGCACAACGGATACTGAATTAGAAACTTTGAGGAGCCGAGTGGCCCAACAACGTCTGTGAAATTTGTCTACCTCCAATATTTTTCTTCTTTTCATTTTAATACCTAACTACAATTTTTCTTCTTATGAAATATAATCATTACTAACTGATTTCAAGAATTGTCTTTTATCCTGCGTTCATCTTTATATTTGTTAAATGGTTCTCATCGTACTAAACCATCGTATTAAAGCATTTAATAATATTATCTTTTTATATATTTTATAATTTTAATATGTTATTCCATTACTATATTTAATAAATGCAAGACTAGAACAATGGAGTGCTATTATAGTAATATGTTTAATTAGTGTTACCACTTATTAAAGAACTGTAGTTTAAGCAGTGTTCATTGATGATGACGGACCTCTATAACTTTTGTATGGGACACTTTATTGATAGATTAGTAAGTATAGATAATATTACCAAAAAGCAGCAGTTAAATATGTAAAATTTGTTTACCTTTGACGAGCACTAGTATGATACCATGTGGTGCAAAAAATATACGTCTGGTCTCACTCAATTCAAAATTTAATGCCCTACAACTTTTAATAGGACCGTGTTTTCAATATTGCGAGATATAACCGTAAAACCGCAAACACACCCCTTTCAAGGGTAATTTTTACCCCCTCCACTTGTGCACAACTCCGTTGGAGAGAGAAACATACGATAGTCATATGGAGCCAAAAATTAATTAGGCCATTAAAATCTTTTGTTGCAATTATTATTGATTGGGATTTTAAGCTTACTAGTCTGTATAAAATAAATGTAAAAATATGAAAATAAAAAATTAACAAAAATTCTATCATTGGGAATTAAAGAAATACCTACCTACTTATTTTTAAACGTACATATTATCAAAGGATTTAGCGTCACCGACTTCTCTACTTAATCCTTCCCTTATTGCTCGCAAATTTCCCTCGCAACAACTCTATTTAGACTGTAGAAAGCGGAGCCCTCCAAGCCTACCGTTCTTGCCTTGTTATGATTAATATAGCCCTGTCAACCGGTGTGTTTATGCCATCCAGCCCTTTCATTCGCTCACGCATCGGTGCCCACGTATCAAAACTCTGCCGGCGGGAGCCCTGCGATCGCACGAGGTGCTAAATCAAACTCAAAAGTGCCCTTTTGGGCCCTTAACGGCCCTTCGACGATCGCTCGGTGTGTCGTCGGTCGAGAGGTGGGAATTCTGGGTAATTAGACCAGTTCGCCGGGTACGGTGTGAGCGAGGACAAAAATTGGGGTAATTTTTTGGCGATCTGATCGAAAGTGGATTTATTGAAAATAAGAATTGGCGACGAGGATTGGATGAGGGTGATTCCAATTTTTAATGCCGTTTAGTATAAAAATTAAACCACTTTAAAACGTAGCCTGTACAATGATCGACATTAATGAGAATTAAAGTAAGATATTTATTCAGCGTTCGTTTTAATCTTAATCATAATTGGAGTTGGCTATAAAATTTAAATGTTTTGTGTTGGTACATTAGCTACTAGCACAGAATGACATTTTATTCATAAAATTGAAACTGAGCGTTTGTATCAAATTTGTTAAAACATTAATAAAGAAAATTAAATTTAAAAAGTCGTATTCAACACAGCAAAAAGTAAATAGCGAGTGGCAGTATTCAATTCGAGAATGAATGGCTGATTTTGTTGAAGAACATCCTCAATTAGTGTTTCACTACAATGGTTTTTATAATGTTTTAAAAAATTATGTACAGTTATACAGAGAGACTAGTCACGTTGGTTGAAAAACGGGAAATGGACGGTTGTCTAAACGTACAGTCTCGAAAAATTAAGCCGTTCTGCATGTTGTTCATGATATTCCAAAAACATCGATTTCAGTAGTGGCTCAACAAACAAATTTGTCTTATGCTATATCCTAACTCATTCTAAAAAATAAACTTAATACTCATGAGCAGTGGCGGCTTGTTGTAATTTAAAATGGGTGTTCACTTTTTATAATAATTTTATCATATGTAAGTTCGAATCAAAACTTTGTACAAGAGTCAATATCGCTGTTTTTTTATTATTTGAGTTTGTATTAAGTGTAGTTATTATTATCAACATCATACTGTTTTCAAGCACTACAACTAATAATAAATTAATATTTTAGTTAGTGTGATATTTATTTTGTTTTTAATACGTTGAAAACCATCTATAAACATTATTAGTTAGTAAACTAACTTTTCATCATAATTTGAGATTATTTTTAAATATATATCAGGTTATGTAGAAAGCTTGACTGATTTTTGTGTAAAAAATTTTATATGAAACTTTACCTACCATTTTTTAGTTTTTATTGTAACTTTAATCATTTTCACAATTTGTCACAGATGTAAAATAAAAAATATATTTTTTAAATACCTTTTATTGACAAATAAAATAAAAACTAAAATGTTTTAAATGTTTATTTTATAAGATCAGTCCCATCACAATACATAATATTACACGGACACAAACTGGAATAAAGATATATAATGCCTGGCATTTTAAATGATACTCTTCACAGTTTAACAGACCCCCTTAACCCCCATTTTTAAGCAGATTGTTTTCACAATCAATAGGCCTTATCTCCTTAAAGACCTTGAGTTTTACTAAAAATATCATGTTGATATCGCTTTTCATTTTTGATCAGATTTTTTTTTTATAATAAAAGGGCTTCTTCTCCTTTTAGAGATTGATGTATACTAAAAATTTCAGGTTTTTCAGTTAGGATTTTTTTTATATTTTAACTCCCCAATATACTCATATTTTTTTCAGTACCAATAGGCTTTATCTTCTTATAAAGATTTATTTTTACTAAAAATTTCATATTGATATTGCTTTTCGTTTTTAATTTAGGATTTTTTTTTTTTTTAATTTCAACCCATCTTAACCCCCAATTTTTATCAGATTTCTTAAACATCAATAGGCTTTGTCCCCTTATAGGGGGATTTTTGCTTAAAATATTCATATCATTTCTCGTTTTTGACTTATCGTGCAGACAAAAAACGTGACATCGGACAGACAAAGTAAACCTATAGTAGGTACTCTTCATATAATACTGTATGAAGAGTAGAAAAAAAATGTATAAGGTAAAATAAACAATTTAAAAAGCTCAACAATAATATTCAACTTTGTAACCTATTTTTTTGTTTTGACAAAGAGTTTAGGTTATATACAGCACAGCAGCTCTACCGTCGGTGGCATAAAGGTGTGAGTAAGGATTTGTTGTCCTGAAATTTAATTATTTTAAATTGACTTTAGATACACTTAAATAAAATACAAAAAAGAGTATTTAAACCATAGATGGACGCCACTAAAATTTTTATAGATTAAAAATTTGGTATTATTTGATAAAGAAGTTTTTACAATCTAAAGGTAAATCTAAAGGTAAATATTTTCTCAATTCATTCGCCAATAGTTGGAGAAATATATGAATAATAAAATAAGGTTTATTTATACCTATCCGAGAACGTCTTGTTAAAATTAAGAGTACCTACTCAAAACAATATTTACAAACTGGTTGTAAATAAAAGAAACAAAAATTATTCTTAAAACTAAATCATATAGAATATAAAGAAACACCCGTTTCAAAATATAAGTACACGGAAAAAAATGTGATTAGAAAATTTTACTACAATGTTGTAGTAGTAGACTTGTAGAAAAATACTTAACAATTTTTAGAAAATTTTACTACAATTTATAGTTAAAAACTATTCATTATTGTAGCAATTGAATTGTCGAATAAAATGCTACAACAATAGGAAAGAATTCCACAATGTTTAGTATATTTTACTATTGTTTGTAAAGGTAGAAATTTATTACAATTATCGTAATTACTACTACTAACTTTTGAAAAAAATTGTACAAATATTAATAATTATCTCTACAAAAAATAGTAATTTTTTCTACAAAAAATAGTAATAATTTACATCCGTTCTTATGAAAAATATTCAATTTTGTTCAAAAATATTCTATAATATTGTAGAAATTCTAAGTCATGTGAACAAAACAGAATTCTGCTATTAGCCAACGTTTTCTGACATCGATCATAAATGGCCAGACAGCAGTAGCCGTTCGCCATGTTCACATAACAAAGCATGGTACATATACGAGTACCTATAACACATTATTATATTATAAGCACTGATGCGTTTGAGAAAATTTTAATAATAAATTCTATTGGTGGTAAGTACATTTATTATTGTTTCTGAATAATTTACCTTTAGATAACTAATTTAAATAACCTTAGTAGATTATTTTAAAAAAAATAGTTGTGGCCAACGATCGAATGTTGTGCCCAACGATCGAATTTTGTGTCAAATTCAATGATCTTTTTTGTCTTAATTGTGACATACCTACTTTCTCATTTTTGTTAGTTATCTGACTTAGTCATTTAATATATAAATCAGTGTAAGGGTCGGTCTTTTCACCTTTGGATAAAGTTCCAGATAACTAACTGACGGATATATTATCTGAGAGTTACTGTCTGTCAGATAATTAATTTTCTGTTTTTTCAAGTAAATAATATGTGTGGTAGGTATCCAGTACTTTTTAACCTTATGTGGTTATGTAACTACCTGTTTATCCATTAGTGAAGTATTTTATCAGAAATTTCATAAATAAGATAATTTATCATTGAGAAGTTAGGTTTACCCAGAAATGAAAAGATTACTTTTTAAGTTACTTGGGAGATAAAAATTATCTGACACTTTATCTGAAGGTGAAAAGACCGACCCTAAAGGTGATAAATATCCCCGTTTTAAGGGTTCAATTGTTATTAATTTTTATTTCATATTTTTCAGGTGCAGAAAAGCCAACTGAGACTGAGCGTGCTATTATTACTGTTATTTATTACATAATGTAATTGAGACTTTGTATCTTTTATATTAAAACAATAAATTCAATATTTTATTAAGGAACATTTTTTTCTAGGTTATAATTATAATAATTATGGAATACTACTACAAGTTTTATTAAAAATTACTACAATTTGTATGAATTTTTACTATTTATTGTGTAAAATTTTCGTATTTATTTTCATAAAAAGCAATACATTTTTAATATAAATTCATACAATGAATAGCAAAAATTATAACAATTTGTAGAACAATTCTTATGATGCATTTGGATATTTTTACTAAATATTATAGATAATAACTCTACAATACATTCTCCACAAATATTTGGAAATTTTTACTACAAATTGTCCCTGTCCCTATATGTACTATTTATTGTAGAGAAAAAATCTATAATTGTAGAAATTTGTTCTACAATTTTTTTTCCGTGTAAAGTGTCTAAATAGACATTGCGAACATATTGTTAAAATTAAAAAAAAAATAATAAATACCAAAATATAATCCTAGGTTTGACAGTGGCACTAGAAAGAGCTTTCTGTTAGGCTACACACTGCACACCGAAGCTCATCATGTTACAGGACTGCTTGGGGCACGGGACCATCGTAAGAACGTTTCAAATAAAAAGAAAACATCTGCTTCGCAGTGTAAATAAAACGGACCAGCATATTGGCAAGACAGAATTTCATTCTGTAGCTTTCTGAGAATAACCACCCACGGTTGATGTGGCTCTCTTGTTCATCCACGGGAGGAACCCTAAATATATTAAAATAGGAGTGTTTTGTCAAAGAAAATGCAGGAGCAGCAAAGAAAATGACTTACCTCTTTTGAGGGTTTTCTCTGCTACCGGGATCCAGCAAAACGTGGAAGAAAGTATCTCTCGGCGTCTCGCTTGCCTCAGATTTTGGTCAAAAACCAGGTTCATCAAAAATAAAAGTAACATAAACGTTGGCACGGGGGCCCTTGAACAAAACAAAAAGCTCGGAAACTAATTATTACTCAACACTATTTAACACAATGCCGAGCTAAATCCCAATCGGAAAGGGCCGAAAAAAAACAAGTTATTTTTTTTTAAGTGACGTTCGATCATAGAACTGACAAATTTCTAACGAAAAATGTTGCCAACCTATTAAGACCAAAAAGAACTAGTGTTCAGTCAGTTTCTCGTGTCTCATATTTATGGTCAAATATAATTAAAGAAAAATAATTATTAAGCAAAATAAAAGAAATGGAATGATAAAATATTAAAATATAACCCTTACTCTATTCCTATGGTTATTTACAAAATTATGTTGTGTCTGTAGATAGATCAAACGAACGTAGCTATTTGTGAATTGTACTAGACTGGCAACACTGGTTTGGCAACCTTGTGAACTACGAAAGTTCAAGTGAGAGAAACCGCTGAAAAAAAACCAATACATTTGTTTTCTACTTGATTACATAAGTTTCCGTTGTTCCGTTGTCAACCTTTGGGCCTTCGAATTCAACGTCGCTAAAATGGTAGCTAGGGGTTGGATAACTTTACAAAAATTTCGGAAATAGTAGACAATATAAAAGGATGTTGATATTTTAATATTGGCCAATCTATGCTAGTATTTCTCCATAAAATCAAATAAGGAAAGAAAAGACAAACCTCCAACTTATGTTCCTTTCTAATAAAGGACCCCGCCGTTTCCTTATGACAAATGGCTTTTGGTCTGCTGAATTTTCTATATGTTGCAAATTTTGACCTCTTGATTAAAAGTGTCCAAAGTTATCATATGAGTACTTTTCGAGAAAATAATACTAAAAATGATCCAAAACAATTCTGGTCATACATAAATTCTAAAAATTCTTCCTATTCCATACCCACTTCTGTTGAATATAATAATGACTGTATAGAAGATCCACAGGCAATTGTTCAAACTTTTGCAGATCACTTTTCAAGCAATTTCTTCAAGCCAACTCAAATAAATCACTTCATCCACGAATCTACCATTAATTTACCTTGGCTTCACTTTAATTCTGTATCTTAAGATGAAGTTATTAGGGCCCTAAAAAAGCTTAAGCCCAATATGTCAATGGGTACTGACCTTATTCCTTTGTTTCTTGTCAGAGACTGTGCACTAATTTTGGCCACTCCGTTAAAACATATTTTTTATTTAATTTTGAAAACATGTATTTTCCCTTTTGCCTGGAAAATTTCCAGAATTACTCCGGTACATAAAAAAGGTAGCAAAAATAATGTTTGTAATTATCGGCCCATAAGCATTCTTTGCAATTTTGCTAAAGTATTTAAAATAATTACTCACGATCGTATTTCCAATCATGTTTCCCGTCTTATATCTTGTGGCCAACATGGATTCATGAAAAATAGATTTACAGTTACAAACCTTGTATGTTCGACGCAATTCATTTCGGAAGCCTTGGATAGAAGAAGTCAAGTTAATGTAATATACATATATTTCTCCAAGCCCTTCGACAAAATTGATTATTCCATCTTGCTCCACAAGTTAAGTTCCATTGGTTTATGCGATCAAATCATTCAATTGATTGGTTCGTATTTGTTGGGTAGACATCAATATGTTGAATTTCGTGGTTACAGGTCAAAAAATTTCGAATAAACATCAGGAGTTCCGCAGGGATCAATTTTGGTTCCTTTTTTATTAATAATTTTTATAAATAATATAGTCGCTAATATCGAGCATATTAAAGATTTAATGTATGCCGGCGACCTAAAATTATTGCTTGAAATCAATTCTGTTAACCATTGCTTGCGACTTCAAAAGTAGTGTCTCGATAATTCACTCCCTCTGAATCCTGGGAAATGTTCCGTAATATCCTTTACTAAAAAAGTAACACCTATAATTTTTGATTATAAACTACAGAACATTGTTCTAAATCGACCCGAATGTATAAGAGATCTCGGAGTTTATTTTGATCCTAAACTATCTTTCGTTAGACACATTGAAACGATGTTATCTGCTGCTAACAAGAGCTTAGGGTATGTTATTTGAAACTGTAAAGAATTTCGAGACATAGTCACCTTAAAAACACTATATATTAGCTTTGTACGGTCAAAACTTGAATACTGTTCTGTTGTTTGGAATCCCGTGCATAACATTTATACTGACTTACTCGAAAAAGTTCGAAGAAAATTCATGAAATCGGCTTCCTATATTTTAGATGGTATATACTCTACAAGGGGATATCCCCACGCTTTACTAATATCTAGATTCAATCTTTCAGAGCTCGTGATACACATACATTTCCAACAGGTACTCCTACTTTATGATCTTTTAAATGGCTCAGTCGACAGTATTGATTTGTTAAACTACGTCAATCTAAAAATCCCCCGTGCTGGATTAGGAGTTTCTACATGCCAGCTTCCAGAACTAATGTTTTGAACTCATCTCCAATGTACCAATCTATTTAGAAATATCATGAAATTCAAGACAGCTTGGACATTTTTGCATGTAAAAAATATATGATTAAAAATGTTTTTTCTTTAACAATGTACAAAAAATGATGTACAGCATGTAATGCAATGTAGACAACCATTTTTTTTTTATCCTGTTAGTTTTTTTTGTGGATGTTTACATTGTATTGTATAGCTTTTTAACAATTTTGTATTTTTAAGTCTTTTTATTCTAATGTTTTGTCTTTTCCACCCAGTAAATGGTGATTAATGTTGGGTGGTGTAACAAATAAATAAATAAATGAATACAATATAATCATATTATGTTCTTATGATTACAGGCTGTTACTCCACTAATGCCTAATGGTAATGTATCAATATTTTACTATAAAAGTCAACTTTTTCAATTTCACTATCTTTAAGATTTAAGAATCTGGGTTATGCTACATGTGGCGTGAAGGAGAAGCCAAAAGAGGAGCTAATGAAATATCCATTTGTTTATTTCAGCTGTTAAAGAAGTAAGGCATACGAAAAAAAATGTATTCTTTAGTGATATGTGTACAGCTCAAAATAAAAACAAATTTTTGATGGCTATGTAGAAGAAATTAACCATAAATATCTTATCATTAGACACACGGAAAATGAGGGCGATTCCATGAATTCTTATATTGAAATGAAGAGATCAAGAGTACTTAAAAATGGTCCGCTTAATATTCCATCTTATCTAAATCTAAAACTAAATCTGCTAAAAAACGAGGTACATCATACGAAGTCAATGAGGTGTCAAATGAAGATTATAATGAAAGGAAAAAATAACTAAAATAACGGGCACGGACTTTAATGTAAACAAGAAAAAGAAATAAATGATATTAAAATAATTAAAGTAATAAAAACTGAACCCAATACAAGTTTTTACAAGACCTCATACAAACAGAGAAAGTTCGATAGTATTTATATTAAAAAAAAACAACAAAGTCCCAGCGAGGAAATAATGTAACTTTAAACCCCGGCTTACGACAGAGCACCATTAATTCCCAGTAATGAAAAAAATGATTTAATTAGTTTGTGCAATGACAATTTAATTCCATAAAAGCTTAATAATTTTTTTTAAATCATTGTCAGCATCCGCTGGTACTTACGATGATTCTTATTAACTTTTTTTTAATTAATAGTTTTAACTTTCTCTTTTTTTCCAACTTTTGGGCAAGTTTCGTTGTTTTAAATTTTTTTTTTGAAATTTTTTGTTAAAGAAATTTAATAAATATGTTTTTTTTTTTTTATAAAAAATTTTAAGTGAAAAATGAGTTTTATTTTTGCATTAACAAAAATTATAACATACTTGTAATCATATTTTTTGGTACACTAGGTCATCTAACAAAATACAAATGAATAATCTTTTAATGCAACACTAAGTCAACTTTTTATTAATTTTATTTATAATATTTTTTTTTATTTATCAGTGCATTTATTTGAAGCTTAAAAGCTATGTTAAAAAAAATTTTTCTTAAAATTTATTGAAAATAGGAAATTTATTGAAAAAGTTAATTTTCGTCAAATCATTATTTGCATTTTTTTTAAATGGAGTTTCTTGAGATGTCCTACCGTTGCTCTGAGGTGACGAAATACATAGTATTTTAATAGTAATCAAAATTTTCAATACAATGCCATTTAAAGTACCTTTCTTTAAAATATTAAAAAAACGCCCATTGTATAAAATATTGACCGTTTCTACAAAATTTCATCGATAAAATATCTTTTGCACAAAACAAACCATCGAATGCGATGAAACGTAGAAACGTTTTCAATAATAAAAGCACAGGGCGCACATATGTACAAAAGTCAAAATATTTCATTCCCTCAATTTCTATAACAGTGCATAAAAGCATAGAGATCGAAAAAAGACATCAAAGTGCAAAGATTAATCATTGAAAACATTAATAGTTGAATACCTGTCCACACATTCTAAATATTTGCAGAGAAGGCCTTGCCTGTTGCTTTTTTCCTCCGCCACATTCAATTGTCCTTTTTTCCAGAGATGACTTGATATATTGCACTCTTTTAAATCGTCCGCTTTGTGATGCGCCCCTTTCCGAACGAGCTTTCTTCGATTTGGCCAATGCGGCGTGTATTTTATGGATTAGTTTTTTTTATAAATGCGTGAAATATGACGGTTTTTCTGACGGCAGAAGTGTGTAGTTGTCAGTATTACCTGATATTATTTTTATATTCCTTAGATTCCTACAGTTTTTTTATTTTCTTTTCATTTAACAAAAAAAATATTCTTTTTAAAAATTAAATAATTTTGCGGGAATTTCAAAATATCTGTCAATAGCTGAAAGTATCAGATATGTCCAGTCTTAATTTTTATTCCGAAAATCAACTGACTAAAAAGTGATAAACGATTGAAAATGCAGATAATTTACCACACAGTTCTGCAGCTCCATTTCCCACTTAAATCATCTTAATTTTAAATATCTTAATTTGCAACATTCTATATAAAAATTCGAGAGACGCTAAAATGGTGGTTTCCACCTTATGGAGACTGAGGCCCACAAGGGTAAACTCATAGCGTAACAAAAACAAGAAATGATTTAACTTGGAACGAAATACCGAAAGCCGATAGTAGTATTAGCACGTTAAATTTTTTGGTTTGTGAGGCATTGGCATTACTTAGGTTAAACCATGTGATGAGTTTCACAAGCCTTGATTTTTAAAACCATTCTATATCGCCTTTTAATTAGGGTTTAAAAACTTGTTCGAGCAATTTATCCAATAATAATTGGCCCCTTTACCTCTTAAGTCTGCTCATGTAAAATATTTGGGATTCTTACTTCGCCTATTTATATTCTATTAATAAAGGACAGAAGGATGAGTATTGCAACTATGTTAAAAGAAATAAATTGGCTTTCAGTTCAGAATTATGTTCAGTAAATGACTGATATTTATTTATAAAATAAAAATGACAGTACCATCGCATCAGATCTATTAGAAAAAATTCAATATAATTCGCAATATCACAACTATAATACAAGAAACCAATCTGAGTTTCATCTACGGCAAGCCATCACTAAAAGTTCCTAAAATACAGTTTTTATTAAAGGTTTAAAAAATTTAATAGACTGCCTACAGAAATTAAAAAAAAAAACAATAAATGTATTCAAAAGTAACCTCAAACAATACTCGATAAATAAACAGAACTGATATACTTTCTTGTGATAATACTCTTTAAACCTGCCCTTTTTAAGTATTTCGCTTAATTTATTGTTATTTTACCCCTCGTTTTATCCGCATTTATTATAGATTATTTGTTTTGTGATCATGTACTTTATTTTAAAAAAATACTTGATGTTATATTAATACCACTTACTATGTTTAAATTATTAATAGTTTTGCGAAGATAGGTTATAGCAACTTATAGCCACAAAACTATTTTTGTGTTAAAGTAGATCCATAGAGATCAATGTAATTTATAAAGGCCTTCTTTCAACATACAAATAAATGACAACTTTATAATTAAAATGAAAAACACAACAAAATACCTCGGTATCATAAATGATCCAAATTTGAAATGGGCATTATATCCTACCTCTCTTTTATATAATAAAAAAGTGCTTTGTATAAGAACATTATATTATCTGTCATGCTGTACCTTTATTTATGGAAAGCCTGAATTGAGATATTTATTATTTGCAATAAATATCAGAAGAAGTATACATTTTTAAATAATTTAACATTTAAGGGCCACACACATATCACAGTTGACATCTTGATACTTGACAGGCACAGCCAAGCATTATTTTGATTTTTGCCAAATAAAATAGACGGTTAATTATTCTATAAGGTTGCGACAGAGAACCAGTAAATTTGATGAAGGTGTTTTTGTGGCTAGGGGCGAAATAGTAGTACGCTTAATAGCACCACCATAAAAAGTCATTTTTAAGAAACTGTTTATATATTTTTCATAAATTGAAAGGCTTGGCGACTAATTTCGAACGAAAATAGCCTCCAAAATTTCTATATGGATGCAAGTATGAAGGTCGCAACCCACCTTAGAAATTTCAACTTTACTATCAACAGCTGTTGTTTGACAGGTCATTAGAGAATGTTTGCAATTTATGGAATGTGAAGAATGTTAGGAATTTTGACGTTAGAAATAATTGAAATTCCCAAAATAATCACATATGGAATGCATAGGCAGATTTTAAGAAAATTGTTACTAAAGTAGTTAGGATGAACCGAAAATTCTGAAAATCAATAGTTTTCTAAATTAGAAGTAATTATTCAAGAAAATCAGAACCGCAAGTCAATCAGAACTTTCGTTCTAGAGTTATCGAGTCGGCATACATACATACATGCATACCTATATACAGACGACCAGACGAAAATTTTTTTTGCACGAATGCAATACTGAGACCCCATAGGAACTTTTGAAGGTTTGCTAGTAAAGTTACCCTCTCTAATATTTATATTTGATAATGATGAAAACTTTAATATTGACATTAACTATTTTCAAGGAAAATAATACATTTGTGCGACATTATTACATGGAAAATTGCTATTCTTTTTTAACAAAAAAAAAAAATTAGATTATCTAACAATAACGAACTTATAAGGATTATATCTATATACATTTTTTATTTTATTGAAAGTAACAATATAAGTGCTATTATTAAAAGTTCTATGCACTTGTTTAAAATATGTATTTTTTTTTATTTTATTTTTTATAAATCATAGCAACTATTTATTTATTTAACTAAATAGCTATTGGCTATCTCTCTTACTCATTTTCTAATTGTATTATTAATTCATTATACATACTCATTCAAGACTACTTTCAACCCGGGCCCGGGGTATCTCTTTCAAACGATATTCTCACGCATACTCCCAGTCCTGTACTTAATAATTGTAATATTCTCATTTTATGTCGCATTATATTGCTCTTTTTGTTTGTTTTAATTTGTGAACGGCTAGACACTGAGAATTATTTATTTATAGTTATTATTTAAGCTTCTTCGTTTTCGCTTGCCGATTTAATAGTACAGCGATGTTCTTTTCCATCTGTCCATATCCCTTCGTTTTCCATTTCCAGAAATATAGTTTTGTTTTTTTTTTGATTTTTGTACGTGGGCTGATGATCTATATTCTGACCAGTGCTGATACAATTTGAACCCAATGTATAGTAGGAATACCATCAAAGCTACTACTAGCGTCCCAAATTAAATTGTGGCATATTTTGGTGAGCCTGTATCTGCTGCTACTGTCTGAGGTACTGCGGTGGCCATAAATATATTACCCCTATGGAAAAATAAATATATGAGTCATATGCTTATAATAATATTCCAAACAAAAAAGAATGAATCAATATGGTTTCTATCTAAGTAATTGGTAGAATAGGGGGTCGTTTCTTGAAGATGAGATAAAACTTCCTGAATTGTGTCCTTGGTAGATGAATAGTTTAAATGGGGAGTATTTAAGGTCCAATTTGGATTAAGACATTCGGATATATTTAAAAATGTGAGGGACCAGTTTTTACTCTGGGATTGATAATGAAGGACTAAAGAGTGGTCCAGGATGCAGGGAGGATATGTACTACTTGGGCCTTGTAGATTATGACTTCCGGTAGCGTTCTCCAATAGGCTCCAGCTGTAACTTCTACTAAGCCATTTACCATCAATGGTTGGATACTGAATAATAGTACGAGAAACATTCTTTTGAGGGCACCCTTTGTTCACTGATTAGACATAACCTAACTTTTTATCTAATTTCACTTAACCCCTAGGCCGACGCCCCAAGCCAGCATGACCCCGTATTTTTCTCGCATTCCGCACGGTGTTTTTAATATTGACCAGTTGTTTAGATAATAATAAACTGCTGATAATTAAAATATTTTGTTAGATGGATTTTATAATATACTGGGCGTCATTTAATTTATTTATTTAGATATTTATTATTTATTTTATAACGTAACAATATACTTATGACATATTGAAAAAGTAAAGATGTTTTTAATTAGACTATTCAATGTTCTATTATATTTCTACAAGCATAACGATCTACAGATATTATTACTGATTTTTTAATTTTTTTTTAAGTTGTCAAATGTCTCTTTTTTTTATACAAAATGGAAGAAATTTACAAATACTAAAGCAATAAATGTTCCATTTCCTAGAATGTGACTGTTTTATTCGCTATCTTTATAATTAATGCTTCCATTTAAGCAACAAAATGCATCAACCTCGTAATAGAGATAATAAGGTGGAAACTCGTATACACCTTCAATTTGGCATTATAAAAGTTGTCTCAAAAGTCCCATAAAATCTCGTGTATGCGTCGTAAGTTGGTAAAAGGTCACAAAAATCGTTTTTTTTGTGATTATCTAGGTTTCTATAGCTCCAATGATATTAACATATTGTTACGTAGGTTTTGGTATCTCAATTTATTTTAACACAACTTTTACAATAACTTGTAACTGATAACATTAATGTATAACATAAAACTGCCTGTCTTACGTCAGGATCACCGACTTATATAGCTTGATTTGACCTTCTAGAACCTTCTCGAACGGTCCCGATTTTTTTGACGTGGAATGACATTTCTCGAATATTCCCCCTTCCTCTTTTACTCGTACCTTTACTTGTGACGACCGCAACACGCTGCAGGGTGCTGCATAACATTGCTCCATCCTCTCTAGTTATTCGTCCCGAATAACTTGATTACTAGGACATGGTTGGAGCTAACGGTGAGGATCTGGACCACGGTATAGCACTAACTTTCCAATGTGAACTACCTTAGATTTACTTCCCGCTGACAACTAAATGCGGTAGATCAGCAGTGGAATTCTCATCTTTCAATACGGCAGCACGTATTGAGAACGTCTATCTTCATTCAACAAAATGCGATTCTTATGTAATGTCTCTCTCTAATTAACAGAAAACGTGTTGAGTTCGCACATAAGAATCCTTGTCCATGTCGTTGATTTTCCATAAGGATGGCGTAGGAGCCTTCCAGATCCGTTGCATTTTCTGACAAAGTCCTTCTCGTTGCTTGGGATTATACAGCCGTACTGGGTCACGTCCTTCAAAATGTGTGTGTCTCTGTGGCACGCCTATCGATTCTAGCTCGATTCTAGATTATCGTTGGTGGCTTTCAGTCTTTCTCGAGCGAATCCTTAGACATTTGTCCTTCTATTACATACATCACTTCCCGTCGGCAACCGACCCAATAAAATCTTTCCTGAACTCGTGCCAGTGTCCTTTTAGTACCAAAATGTCCTCCCGAACTGCTGCTATGAAGCTCCTTCAACACACTTCTGACATGTGATTTTGGCAGGACCACTGGGCGGGCTACATGTACTCCTTTGGGGCTCTCTCACTTCCGATGCAATAGGGCCCAGGGGTCAGCAAACCGCGGCTCGCGAGCCGCATGCGGCTCTTTGACTGTGGCTTTTTCACAAACTGCAACGTACGAGCTTACACATACAGTACAATTTAAACTTCGTGATGGCTGTTTTTCTTATTTGTGTTTTTTCATACTTAGTTGGTCTTTATGTGTCTTTATATTTAGGCGAGTACTCGGAAGCGACTTATTTAAAAAAATTCTAGAAAGATTAAATATCAACGCGTATCGTACAATATATTACCCTTGAGCACGTATCCCCACAAGAAAGACTAGAATTGTAGTAAAAATCTGAACCCCTGCAGTTATCATTTTCATCTGCCTCTGTCCGAAGCGCTTTGCCTTCCTTCCAAGGTTCCATTTTGAATTACTTTCCAAGCTGTTGAGATTGTGATATTGACATTTTCTGTTTCAAATATGATACAGTTTAATTTTATCAATTAATAATATCGTTATTAAGTATGATATACAGTTTTATTAAATGCACCTATAATTGAACTAAAACTTAAAAGTTTAAAGTGTATTAAGTTAATTTTAAGAAAGCAAGTAAAAGAAGATGTAGTTTCAAATATTTAGGAAGGTATGTTGAGATAGTTTGGATATACATGTTAGGAAAAAATTATACGAGCCATACGGTATAGGTACACCGAGATAAACATACTCGTTACTTGTTACAATAATTATAGCTTAATTTTCTTACTTTTTTTGTATAGTTTTACGAAATTCTGACGAATCGGCGGGGCCTCTAGTTAAAATAAAAACTTTTTAAAATAAATTGCTTTTACCGACAAGTCAACTTTTCATTGCACAATCAACAATCAAGAGACATTATGCTCGAAAAAATAAACATTTAAATATTCCGACATGCACACAGTATCCTCAGAAATTAAATATTTGCACTGGTACTTTATGGGACCACATTATTTGCCCTTTTTCAATGATGGTAAACTTAATGGTCAAAAATATTAAGATTTAATGCAAACTCAAGTTATTATTTTTCACTTGCATATATTTCCTAATTCTAGCGTCAGATAATTACGTATTTCTTGTATTTATTTAATTAGAGAGAACGATATCCCACAATAGTTCATGCATTACTAAATCAAAACCTTCTATGAGCTCGCACGCTCGCAGGTCACAGAAAAGGTGGTAGTCATTGTACATCAAATATAGAGATGCAATGCCTATAGCTTATGGCTCGTATAATTTTTTCCTTATCCGTATAAAGTGGATGAAAGATAGGAGAGATAGACGAAGCAAGTTAACAAGACGAGTGTGAATGAGAAAGTTGAAAAAGATCGACCTCATTGAACGTACTTCAATCAGATTTAGGACGATATTAACAATAGCCAGCTTAGCAGTACTCTAATTAAGTTAACAATAATGTTCCTACTTATATAGTTTAAGTTAGAAAAATTTGACTCTCAAACAAAATTTCAGGCGGTATACTTTTGGTATTTGGCTCTGTTGACTAATGAGTTCACCGATCATTGCAATAGGCTATCGTGAAGATACAGGGAATCCTACTGAGTCCAGTACCCTTTAATAGCTCCACTGTATTTGGATATCTCTTGCCAAGTAGGTATGACTTTATTTTTGAGCCATTCTCGGACAACCTTCAAGTTATTGTCTTTCTTCTGTCCCTTTTGAGGGTGAATTTTTCTTCTTTGCCCTCTGGCTTGATGATGGTTGCCCAAAGAGTAAATTTATCAACCGGTTCCTCTCGTTTTTCGAGCCCTTTACTGTACCGGCATTCTCGATCTAAACAGGGTCGCCTGGAGAGAATGTCTGCGTTGCTATGAAGACGGCTGCTTCAATGCTTCCTGGTTATTGTTAGAAAGCCGCAGAGGTGTGGGTGATTAACTTTTCCAGGACGCATAGCTGCTGTAATTATTTCTTGTTAGACTTCGTGACGGGCTTCGGGACAATGTTCTATGTGACTTTCTGGTCTTATTTCCTGATTCTTGATATATAGAGCGAGCCTTGCTTCTACAGGTCCTTGATAGGTGCCCCATTCTTCCGCAATTAAAGCATCTCCTGCTTTCATTTTGGGTATTTCGTTGTATATTTTGCAGGATATTTAAGATTTCTGAAATAACTGTAAAACTGTTGCTGCCTGTCCTTGCAGCAACACTATCAATAAAGCCGTCATCTCTTTTTCGGTCCAGCCATTGGCTCTAGTTGCAGCTTTAAATTGAAGTCGATACGTTTCCTATGTCGTCTGGTTATCAAACGTGGGTGGTTCAAGGATCTTGCTAATATGATTCTGTGTAACTGGGGTTTGAATGTGACTTGGTTCGGCTGTAGATGAAGACGAGTTAGTGTTTTCAGCTTCAATGTTGCTTATCGAAACTTAGCTACAAATTATTTTTTCTAATTCTACCATTTCAGCTCTAATTTACCTTTCGAACTCTACTCTTGCCTTTTCCTCTTGTTTTTCTAAACTGGCAATTCTGTAATAGTTATGGAGAATGACAGTTACCATTCAAGATTAAAGGAACCGTTACCTAACACTAAATAAAAAAAGCAATGTAAACAATATTCACCAAAATTTAAAAATTACAGTGTAGATAAAATAGAAAAGGAAGATGTAGTTAAAGTGTTACGGTTATCACCTTATCACTGTGAACCTAACCCCATTAAACGAATCTGGGCTCAAATGAAGGGATATATCGCGAGAAACAATACAACATTTAAACTTCAAGGTGTTTGTCAACTATTATGTGACGCCATATCAAAAATTTCACCAGACAATTGGCAAAACGCTATGAGACATGACATAGCAGAGGAAGAGACATTCTCGAAACTTGATATGTTAATAGAGGTAATAATAGAACCAATTATTATTTCTGTGGGAAGTAAGCAAACTGATAATGATCAGTCCTTATCGGGAGAAAACGACTTATTTATTTAGGTATATTTATATTAATTATAACAAGTTTATATGACGTTAGTAACCGAAATACAAACAAAGAAACTTACATGAAATCACCCCGTATTTCTAAAAACGAAATGAGTGTTTTATGAGAAAACAGTTTTTTTTGCAAAAATTTTTTTAGTATATCATATAAATTTGCTGTGTATATTTAATATAAAATTTTAAGGAAATTCTTTAACCTAATATCTAGGATAATATTTTTATAAAAATAAACGTTAATATTGACAGTTTACTATTTTTTATATTAAAGTAATTTCGTGTTCCCCGTCACTAAGGTATATAATTATTAGTTAGTCCTTAGGGTTTACTCATTTACATTTTATGATGTATTGTATTCGAGATTTTTCTGGGTGGTCATACTAAAATCTGATGAAAATTTACTTTTTCTCTGCTTTGAACAATCCTGCATACAGACCTTTGCCATATTAACTGTGCTATTAAGCATTTTCAAATAAACTATAACTTTTATATAATTTTTGACAAGTTTGCTAACAGAAAGGTCACTGCCTCCTTAGGCAAAGTACATAAATAAAAATCTCTACCTACTTTTAAATAGACATAAACCATCGCATCGGAGTAATCACAGTTTTCGGAGCTGATTCCTTTGACCCACTTGCCGCAATAGAAATAAAAAGTATAATAAACCGCAGCGGTCAAGAGTACAATTGCCCTTTTTTATTGCCGAGCTACCCTTATATAACCCAATAAAAATTAAAAGGGATTTGCAAATTTTATTGCAGATTTCTGAGGTAGTTCAGTTGAAAACAAAAATAAAGCTATAGCAAGCGTCGAAAATGTTTTTCATTAAATTTTTCAACCTTTTCTCTCATTCGCAAACTTATTTCTTTTGCTTTATTTCAGTATCTACTCTCTTTTTCTTCTTATCAATTCTATTAGTACTCACTCTCATTTCATAGATTAGTTTCTTTTTGTCTGATATACAGGGTAGGGTGTTCCGTTAGTATACCAACAAACTTTTAGGGGTGGTAGGGAATAACAAAATAATTTTTTTTTCTCAATACACATATATTTCCGAGAAACAAGGTGATAAAGTAAAAAAACTATCTATTTTTAATCAAAATGTTAGAAAGAAGGTGCAAAGATGCTAGGAATCCTTAAGCTACCATTTCGCAAGCCGAGACAGAGACCGACTTCAAAACGCGCCGCGACACTAAACGGTCGCTTCACGTCTCAACCCATGTAATTACAAGAAACACATTTCAGTAGAGGCGACAGACGACATCAGATTTAGTATGGCATTATTTGCCGTTTCACTGGTGTCTCGGTCTCCTGTCGCGGGTCGCGCGTTCCCAGTTGGTACCTTTAAAGTTGTCCTGACACAACGCAAACAAGTACTTGAATATGACTAGACCAAATAAGGCATTCTGACTAGTCATTGCCGAGTACGGAAGCATCTTCATAGCGTAGGGCTTTCATAAGCCGCACTTAGAAAAAGGTGCAAATCAAACGTTGTCAACTACATCAAATCTGTAAGCTGACTGACCAGTTAAGATGGGCCTATCAATTTAGACGGATATATAACAGACCTAACTGAAGCCTAACTGCCGTGATGACAACCCATCCTATACAAGTTGTAGGCAGATGAGCATGTAGATTTACACTAAGAGTCGTGATGCAAAAATGTTAAAAACTGGTAGCAAGTTAGACAAGATACAAGAAAAGTATGGAATTATTCACAAAAAAAGTTTCTACGTTAATCCTTGGAAAAATTAACGCATGTTGAATTGTACAATTCTTTTTCTTAATAAGTGTCACTCGACCATTCACTGTTGGGTTATAATTAACAGTGCTGTTCCTAAAGTGGCGCTGGGAAACAGTAACAAGGCCTACACAGAACACGAGGCTAATGACCTTAGCAGTCGATGCCGATGACACCAAATTAAAAAAAAAAAAAAAAAAAAAAAAGTGTCAATTTATATTTAGTTCAGAGCCGTGCGTAGTTATCACGGACATTACTGTCTTTGTCGGTTATGGCCTGCATTAGAAATATGTTTAGTAAATCACTTTGTATTTCTCTGTTAATAACTAAACGGCTACGCCGCTGGTGATTGACAAACTCCTGGTAATTAGGCTTTGGGAGTCCTCAGCAGCTTCACAATTGAACTAATCACTAATCAAGTTAGCCTACCTGGTCAATCAACCCCTGCAAATATTGGCGGCTTTGCACTCGTGTAATGAATCGATTTTTATACCTTTTTACTCGCATTTTAGTTTTGTGTTTGCCGGGAACTTCACGGGCGTGCAAAAAAATCAAAAAGATAATTTAAATATTGTGATCGTGCAAAAATTATATCTGAGTTTTTACCATATTTACGTATCTATTATTTACGATTCTGATCCAGATTAATTGTATTTAGAAGCTAACAATTGTTTTTACAAAAATATCGTATATTTAACAGGATTTTTTCTGTAAAAATCCGTAGGAAGATTAATATTTAAACAAAATGTATATACATATTCGAAAAACATATAAACAATACATCTTTGGTATATAATTTTAACAGTAATACTAAAAAAAATGTTTGAAGTATAATGGTATACAACGTTATATAATGCAAAATAGAGTGGCGTGCTAAAGGGTAATTTTTTTAATTTATAACTTTCTGGTATTTCCCTTAACACTTTCACTGCCGACTTGCTGAAATATATCATCGCAAGAAGCTGACAACTGTCATACGATGCTACATCTGCGTCACCGGCCTCTGCACAATTTTTTTTGCCGGAGGCCAATGACGCAAAGTGACGTAAAACTGTACATGTTAGAAAAATACTTTATTTGACGTCAATAACAAGAAACGAAAGTAGTAATAAACAAAAAATAGGAATTACAACATAAAATCAGTTCCTGTCAAAATGACATATTGCTTAAAATTAATAAAACAGACAATAACAGTCAAAATAAAGATACAAATAAACACAAAAAATGTAAAATCATGTAAAATAACAAAATTTGTCCAAAAAACTAAAAAACACGCTTTTATAATACATCGAACTAAAAAGTAAAAAATAATTTTTCAAATAAACTTAAAGCAATTCTTTGTCCATATTTCTCGTACATCGAGCGCCCGAAGCTTTTTTCACAATAATACTAGTATTTTCCATTTTTTAGTTTTTTAAACTATATTTATTGTCAAATTGCAAACATCTTATTATAAACAAAAAGCGATTTCTGCTCAAGTGCTGTTGAAAATAAAGGAAGCTGAACAAGTCGTCTGTTTTCCAATAGTCTTGCCAACGGCTATTTGTATATTGCCCATATGCAACCACAATCCAAGAACAATTTTAAATCTTATTTAGCATACAAATTTGTTTGTATAATTATTTGTCATAAAAAATCATTAGTTACCAACAGTAAAAAAATTAAATGATTATCTCCTGGAACTGCCCAAGTCATAATTTGATATTTTATAAAAGCTGAAAATATGTTTACAGAACAAAATTTATGAAACAGAATATTAGCTAAGAACATTTCCGGAATATTCTTTTAACAGCAATAAACACAAAATGGGTGCAGTATTACAGAACTATTTGGTTCTTTCGTAAATTCTGTAAGATTTGTGGAATGCAGTTACCGGACAGTTATTACACATTTACACAGACTTTAAACAAATGTTTTTTTTTTAACTTTTATAACTGCTTTATAAATTTTCAATTTTGATGTTGAATATCAAAATCACTGACATTTTAGTTTCTTAAATGTATCTGGTGAAAACAAATTAATTCTAGATTTATCATAAGAAACGGTTATATTTGTATAACCAAAAAGTTTTAAAGATGATCCAGAACAACAATATAGAAGCACTATAAAGCAATTTTATTTTATAAACTGAAATGTTGTATAGAACAGTTGTATAAATGTTAATGTAACAATTTTATAGTTATCGTGAAAACTATTTTATAATTTTGCTGCAAGAATATTGTAAAAACAATATAACAATTTAATTTCAGAGAACAAAATAGTGGTTTCCGCAACTTTAGTACAACAAATTAGCATTCCAGAAACAGCAACATAATATCAATAAAATATAATAGTCTTGTAAATTAAAAATTATAAAGCTACTTTGTTAGTTGGATGGAACAATCAAACCAAGATTATCAGTAAATTCAATGTTTTTTAAATCGAGCACATCAGACCATTTTAATATTTCGGGATTATCAATAGTGCTTGAGCCGCCTGAATATCTAAAACTGGCGTGTCAAAATCAGAAATGAATCTGAATCCAAATCAGAAAGTTCCAACTCACTTTCATTATCTGAAAATGTTTCCACAAGTTCTTCCAACTCCTCGTCCGGCAGTAGTTGTCAATTCTTTCTGTCTGTACACTTTGACTTAAGCCTAGATGGCCCTGAAATTTGTTTGTATATCTCACAACCTCAAAATAATAAAAATTGGAAACCGTTACAATCTGTACGTGGTCTAGTATGTACTAATGCACTCTTCAACGACACAATTAGGCATTCCAACGACCTGTCCAAATGGCTACCACTGGGTAATGACAGTTTAGATATGGCAACCCTGTTGTCATTAACAGGGTCAATGGTACATATATAGTTATATAGATTGCTCAAAGCTGGTCGTTTACGAGCGGCCATATTCCCTGGCAAATATTTATTAATTTGAATCGGTTTAGCAAAAATGTGTTTTAAAAACCAATTTTTAGCCTTTAAATATTAAAAAAAATAATTGCTTACATGTTTACTTTAAGGCATAAGCTTATGTTTATTTTGAAAAATATGGATGATCAATCTATTTCATTGACCTTGTCAAATCACCAGCCTACAGGGTTGCCATAATTTTGCCATATCATAACCCGTCAAAACCCACTGGTAGCCATTCAGTTTGGAATGCCTAATAGTCAACAGCAAAAGCTGATCATCTACTAGCATTTAACCGTAACGAGATGCGGGTGTTGCCACATCTGCTAAATCAAATTCAGATTCGGACTAAGTCTGATTCAAAATCAGAAAGTTGAAACTAATTTTCAATATCTGCAAATATTTCTACAAGTTGATTCAACTTACTGTACATTTGTGCTTAGGCCAATATGGTCCAGCAATTTGTTCATCCATTTCATAAGCTATGTGAGATATCTATTCCTATGTAAAGTTCCAATTTAACTGTAATTTTATCACAATATGTTTTGTAGATTTACCATGTAAATAGTATTTACATTATCCTATATTTATTGGGTATGTTCCAACAAACGCGAAAACCATATTATTGTAGTACAAATCATGCGCTCTACACAATTTTTACGTAAAGCGCATAGACAGAAAGGCAAAGGCGCTGAAATAAATTTTACAGACAATAATACAATAAACTTTTCTTCTTTATGCAACAAACCTAAAACTAAAGTTACTAGTTGCATGGATACATATTTTTCAAAATCTAAAAAAACTATTTATAGTTGGAGGGGATTTCAATTGTCACAATAGATTTTGAGGATGAGACATAACAGATGCTGCGGGTAGAGACCTGAAAAGCTTTTTTTAAATAACTTTTCATAGGCGCGGATTTTACTTTCTCACGAACAAAATAAATCAGCCGTGTTCAACAGATCTAATTACTTCTTGTTAATGGGAAATAATTAAATACCCTCTAGGAACCTCAGATCATTGCCCACTGATTATAACACTGAAGGTAAATTGTAAAATACAATACACAAATTGACATAAATGTGCACATAAATTAACTCTTTTCACATTTAATAGAAACAAAATTAAATGATAATGAACTCCAAGAAGCCGAATTTGAATCACTTTTAATTATGATAAATATACCAAACAAAAATGGAATTCCTAAAAAAAGTAACCAATTAAAATTTCAACAAGACTAGAGAAATAATGAATGTTAGGAAGCTATTTAAAACTCAAATCTCAATGGGCCATGTGCACATGTGAGATGCTGTTTTATAAATTATATTGTAATAGTTAGTCGCTATACAAGTTATTCTAAACATTCAGTTTGTTAAAAAAGCCAAAAGTTTTTAAATTAAAACCAATTTAAATTTAAAATTTGACACATGTACGTCATCAGGAATAGGCCAATCAGCTTGTGTCGAAGTTTTTTTGTTATACAAAACCAAGCCAACGAACAAACCATAGCATGTCGAAGTGAACGCACATCAAGTGACACTTAAAATTGACACTACCTAGACCACCTAACCTAACATTCGTTGTTTTTTTTTCTCAATTCTCGAATTATTTCTATTGTCTTTGCTAATTGGTTTAATTTTATTATTAATATGAGTTTGTCAGCTTTGATTTATAAAAGCTGATTCAAGTATTTTACCCATTGTAAATCAAGATATGATTACTGATTTTTTTTAACAATACTCAGTGCCATAATTAAAGTTGTTATTTATAATTTGTTTTAATAGTACTTACAGTTTATATAGAGCAATACACCTTATAGTAAAAAAATTTATCTCAGGTCATTAGGGTTGTCGAACAGTAACAGTTTTTCAACAATAAACATTTTACCTTTACCCTTTACCTCATTTATATGTATAAGAAAAATATATTTTTCTTATAATATATTAGCGTACACTAATATCCACAAATATAACACTAGAAATTTGGATGATAAATCTGTACCTTGAAGCAACAAGGGCCAATCTCTAATTTGAGTAAGAGAGTAACGTTTAAAGCTGTCCTGTTGGTATTAGAGAGTTGAAAAGTGATGCTATGAACGTAAAAGTATACGTAAAAATTGACATTTACGCATGCGTATTTAAATATCCTTCACGTTCACGTCTACGTACATACGTAAACTTAATAACTTTGGCGTATGTACGCAACGCAAACAAAATAACTTTTTTCTACACCCGTATTATAATAATGCACTTATATGCCCATAATCCGTTTCATAATGATACCCATTATGATACAGATTTTTCATTACGATACAGATTTTTAATCAATAGAAACCTACAATTTTTCAATCAAGCATGCTGTTTGACGTTTGTCCTAGGTTCCTATGTAATTATTTTAGTTGTCAAAACGTATTAAATTTTCGTAGGTAGCTAAACTTCGATAATTATAATATTAAAATGTCTGATATTAGCGATATAGAAGACTCCTCCACACATATCGGAGAAAGCAGAAAATACAGTACAAAATATTTTACCGCAAAAATCTATACGAGTAATTACTGTTATTGTGTTCAATACCAATATAAATATAATATTTATAGGTCTTGATTATTTATCGGGTGTAGAAAAAATAGCGTATGCAACTCTCATGTGATGGTTATTAAAACACTCGCATAAACCATACGAAACTCGCCTTTGGCTCGTTTCGTATCCCGGTTAATGCTCGTGTATTAATAACCATCATTACATGATCGTTGCATAATATACTATTTTTAATTAGGAAAGAAGGAATTCTGATATTAATTGTCATTATCCATCATGACACGTAAATGTCACGATGCGTTTAACAACTTTAATTCAGATTTTGGACTTTAACGTAAACAAGGGGGCAATGTAAAGCCTTGGTTTCTTTGAACACTTCGTCGCGGTGAGTGGACAGTCCGTCAACCGTCGCGTTTTGACGATTTTATCCAACCAGAGTATTTAAATGGTAATGGTTTTCTTTAATCTGCTTAGCTGAGCAGGACGGCATCATGCCGCTAATTTGTCGCGAAGAGTCGGTTGATATCTGTTGAGTTTGATATCAGCGGAATCGTCGGCGTGTGCGCAGACTATATTGTTATTAATTTTAAAACAATGAGTGACAAATTCACACATACAGATGACATCATGACTTTATTTTTAGGTTTCTTGGAAATTATGTCCTTTATAAAACTCAACACGAATTCAAAAAGATCTGTAGAAAGTCTAAAATACTCCCTAAATTTGGTTTCATTTCCAAAAAACCTCAGCTGCACAATGATATGAAAGGCACCTTCTGTATCGCGACACAAAAACAACTCATCCACTGGCTTATTGGAAACTTTGACGGTTGCAATTGCCAGTTCCTCTTGTTCTTCCTCTTCCAACAATAATAGCAACGCAAACAATTTATTTGCATCCATTTTAGTACCTTTCGTTTACATTCATAATACATAAACAGCACGTACAGACCTAGAGAAAGTATCATTTTCTATATTTTTTAACAAACCACCTCGGGCGAAAATTGCTGTCCTCAGCGGTCGACGGACTGTCCGCTCACCGCGACGGAGTGTTCAAAGAAACCAAGGCTTTAGAAATTGCTGCTGCGTCTTGAAGATCCGGTATATTTTTATTAAATAGAGACGAAAAACGCCTCTAGTAGGAGGTTATTTTCCAATCAACTTTTTAGAAGACTTTTGTTTGTTTTCTGTTTTTGTTTTTGGTAGAATCAATGAGCTGGCCCTTGTGTGGTGAATAACAAGAACTGTGGAGACATTAGTGTGGTACTACCCACTTCTTATATGTAATGGCTTATCCATCATTTAAAAAATGAACGGCTTTCGAAATCATCTGGTATCTAAAAAAAAGAGAAAAACATTGTTACTACAATGGTAGATAATTGAAGTCTAATAAATTATAATAAAACATTTTCATTTTAATAGAGTATAGATTATAGATACAAAGCTTAAAATAATTTAGCTGTTGCTTGAAGCATTTCTGTGTATTATTAATTTTCTTCTTTTCATATTTCTAGCAACACTTATAAATATTTTTAATAATGAATGTAAAATGTAAATCATTATCAAATCATGGAAGGAAACATTTTTTTCGTACTCATAATAGTCATAATATTTTTTAAAACTTGAAAATTAAATAATTATCGATTGACACAACATACAAATTTTTGATTGACAGATGACACAGGCAGTGTTGTCGCATTGCCATTTTCTTGTTTATTAGTTGTTGTTTTTTAATACAATAAAACTATAAATATGGTTAAATAATACTTTTAAAAACATTTGATATTTTATATTCAAAAGATATTTGTTTAACGATATTTTAGAAGTCTAAAAGTAAGACGGTGCACACAAACGAACGTATATTACTTTTCGTATACCGACTAACTGGCAACGTTGTGTGGCTAGTTCCTATTGGTCTATTCTCGGTTACGTCATAAATTTTAAAAAATTAATAACATGCAAAAAAAAATTTTAATGTAGCTTTATTTTGAACTGTATTATTCATAAAAAAAAATTCAACATTTTTGAACATGCCCCATTACGAAAGAATAGCATTTAATACCAGAAGAATAATAAAAAAATTCAAGAAATAATCGTGGAAATTGTTTTGCAACAAATTGAACAAACATACACCAGTTAAAGAGATTTGAAGATAAGAAAAAAAAATAAATAAAAATGTGTATTTTAATTCTGAATCTATAAACGAAATTAATTATATCTGTTACTGCCTATTAAAACCATTCACTAAGGAAAATAAAAAATAATTTCAAAGTTAATACAAATTCGGCTCCAGGTCTCGTTAACGTGCATTATAAAGGGTGTTCCGCATAAATACCGATAAGGAACAGGTGCGAGGTGAGCACCCGAAAATATGATGATTTAACGCAATTTACCTCTATACCAAGTTGTACCCCTAAAGAGTTACGGAGGCCTACAGTGGAGCCATACATTTCTAAACAAATTTATATCTCTGCAATCATTTAACTTAAAAAATCTATATTCGGTAAATGATCTAATATAAATTAAGACTTATGAAGCGCGTTAATAATTTACCGAATATAGATTTTTTAAGTTGCAGAGACATTATTTACAATATTTACTGAATATATTTAATAACATTTGGAGAAGCGGAAGGTTCCCTCCTAGTTGGAAAGGATATATTTTTAGTCCCACTATTAAATTTAATCTAAAAAACCTCCCATATTTCCGGAATCGTACAGGGCGATATCGTTAGCAGTATGCGTATTAAAAACGTTTGAAAGATTCATGAAACCGAGGTTATAAAAATGGGTGAAAGTAAAAAATTCCAGAAACGCAATTACCTACCGACATTTATAGTTGAATACCTACCCTTGCTAATAGTATATTATGCAACGATCATGTATTAATAGCCATTACATGAGAGTAGCATACGCTATTTTTTTACACCCGATAAATAATCAAGAACTATAAATATTATATTTATATTTATATTGAACACAATAACAGTAAATACTCGTATTTCTATAAAAAATTGTAATTAATGGTATTACCTCGGCTATTGGTATTATCATAGAATTTTGGGGCAAAATATTTTGTACCTACTGCATTTTCTGCTTTCTCCGATATGTGTGGAGGAGTCGATGGTAAGTCTTCTATATCGCTGATATCAGACATTTTGATAATATAATTATTGAAGTTTAGCTATCTACGAAAATTAAATACGTACTAAGTTTGACAACTAAAAAAATTACATAGGAACCTAGGGCAAACGTCAAATCCACAGCATGCTTGATTGAAAACACCGGCACACAAAAAAAAAAGTGCTCTGTTCTTTTGACCGGACCCATCTATCTCTATGTATTTTGACCCGCTGAATCCGAATCTGAGGTCAGTTTGGCCAATACACCTCCAAAATTTCGAGAAAACTTTAAAAAACCGAAAAAAATGACGAAAATCGGCAATTTTGGTGATAGAAAAATTTTTTTTTCGAAATGTTTCATGATTCTCATTTCGAAAAATTGGAGTTTTCATGATGAAAGAAATAGAACTTATTCATGATTTTTATTTATTTTGATCGACTGAATCTCAATCTCGAGCGTAGCAATTATACGTAATAGTCCTAGAATGAAATCTAAATTTAAGGTCCATTGAGAATTCCTTTTTCTAATTTGAGGAAGCGAAAAAGGAACCCTTTACGTAGGTCATTTGAAGACAAAAGGATTCGATATAAGCGAAGAAGGGATTGAAATCATGAAGACAAAAGTTTTAGAATAGATTTTTTGAAAAAAATAAATCAAGTACAATCAATTTTTTGAATTATTTTAAGTGCAATTTTTATAATTTTTTATAGATTTTTTGGAATTAACTAAAATCTTTTTAGGGCTCCGGGCCAAATAAACTTTAAATTTATACTCTACAGATCAAAAAAACATTTAAAATACATTTTGTTTGTATTTAAAATGTGATTTTCATCATAAAAACAATTTTTCGAAATTTTTGGAGATTTTTGCTGTTTACGTACGTTTTTAAGTATGTATGGGCTAAATATGCTCGAGATTCGTATTCAGCGGATCGAAATATATGAGAATCATGAAAGATTTCGAAAAAAAATTTTTCTTCATAAAAATGGCAATTTTCAGCAATTTTTGAGAGTTTTTTGGAATTTACTTATGTATTAAAGGGCTTATGGTCTAAGTAAACTTTAGATTCATATTCAGCGGATCGAAATACATAAAAATCATGCTTGGTTTAAGTCCTTAAAATTTTTTCTATCACCAAAATTGCCGATTTTCGTAATTTTTTTCGGTTTTTTAAAGTTTTCTCGAAATTTCGGAGGTCTATTGGCCAAACTGACCTCAGATTCGGATTCAGCGGGTCAAAATACATAGAGATAGATGGATCCGGTCAAAAGAACAGAGCACTTTTTTTGTGTGCCGGTGAAATTTATGGGTTTCTACTGATTAAAAATCTGTATCGTTATAAAAAATCTGTATCATAATGGGTATCATTATGAAACGGATTATAGACATATAAGTGCATTATTATAATACGGGTGTAGAAAAAGTACATAAAAGATGCATTGATTTTTAATAACAATAAGTGGTACATATTTAAAACCCTAAAGTTAAACCAAAAATTCTCGAAATCAATAGGTTCTAAGTTAGAAGAAATATTATTCAACGAGTGGGAAATAGGTAGGTATACATTTTTTTTATGAACCGTTATCAGAATAGTATTAAATTAATAGCGGATTTGCCTAACTGTTAGGGTTACATGATAAATAAAATGTATTTAAAATAAATATAAACTGTAATACAGTCATATTTTTTCAAAAAAATAGACTAGAAAACCCTTATCAGGATTTAAACTTGGGTTACAAAAGCAGAAGGTAAGTGCGCTAGCCACTGGGCCAACATGGTGAAGTTAATTTATTTTTCTAATCAAGTATATACACACACAACCAAACTTATATGGAATCACTGTATATTTCTGAATAAGCTTTTTGCAAGAAAAAATTTCGTATCCAACTTTAAGATAAGGCTTTTTGTTCAAAACAAACATATTAATAAAGAAGAAACGACTGGGGCGATTTATTATTTTGTGAATTTTGTGTTTAGAAGTAAAATCACGATCCTCCTGTAATGTTATTTCGGTCCAAAAAAACAACATATCTTCTGTTGGACTAATAGAGTTGCAGAGGGGAAGAATTATTGCTCTTATTGAACAAGAAATATCCCAATGAGACATAGCAGAGGTAGTAGGCGATATCCAGGGTATTGTATAGAAGACATATGTAAGGTACTTGGAACTAGAAACTCTCAAGAACAGGTCCAAACAAAGTCGACAAAGAGGTCCAACTGAAAAACAGGGCCGCTTTGTGTGCCAAATTGCTAGAAGAAATCCCAGTGTTTCTTTTTCAGAGCTACAACAATAACTTCTGAAGCTACAGGTGTACACGTTTCAGTTGAAACCTTAAGAAAAAGACTTCGTGCTTGACGGTTGTAGAGTAGAAGAGAGTAACGGGTCCCACCGTTATCTAGGCAAAATAAAATTTACCGTCTAAATTGGTGTCTTCAACACCAAAACTGGACAATTGAGAAAGCAAAATGTTCTTTTTTCGGATGAGACCAGAATTGGCTTGAGATCAGATGACCATCGAATTTGGGTTCTCAGAGCTCCAGGAAGATGAGCCAGACTCCACGCTGCCAGATCTGTCCCAAGATATCAAGGAGGAACTGTAATGTTCTATATAGGTATTATGCTCAGAGCAAAAACTCCATTGTTACCACCTTAACACACTTTAACCGGTCCGAGGTATATTGGAAAGCTGCAATTGAGGATAATTTAATTGTTTATACACGATAATGCACCTCCTCATATTAGCAGAGTGGCTAGAGAATGTCTTGAAACGAAAGGTGATACAGTTTTAGACTGGCCTGCATGTTCACCAGACCTAAATCTTATCGAACACTTGTAAGACCAGCTCAAAAAAAGGGTTAGAGCTCGTCGAAACAATGCAGGAAATGGCGCACAGTTTATTGATGTAGTATTAGCATAATGGGATAACATACCCCAAGAAAATGTTGATAATTTAATAAAAAGCGTGCCAAGGCGAATAGAAGCTTGCATAAGGGCTAAAGGTGGTAAAATGGATTGTTAAAATTACCAATTTTTTTTCTTTTTTCTTTTCGGCTATTAAAAAGTTAAATCTTATTTTATTTCAGAAACCAAAAAATACCAATGTGTTTATTTTGTCAACTAATTGATTATTTTTATTGCCATTTGGGTTATTTGTCATTAAAAATCTTTGGTAATGACTGAGTGTTATTCATAAACAAAAACTGTTTATTTACCTCAAAATTATGAAAAATTTTAGATGATTCCATATAAGTGGGGGGGTGTGTATGTAAGCCTTGGTGTTTCTACAACAGCCTTTTCAAGACGTTTTTAACAAATGCTTTAACATTGCGAGGACGGCAGTAAAGTAGGTATAACTCTTGCATTAAAATTTTAATCTGTACCTACGTGTGATATGTAAGCTGGAAGAGCCAGTAGGTGCGTTGCTTGCGCAAGCTAAATACTAAGTTATGTGCATATTTTTCGTTCATTCTTTTGTACAACATGGAAATATACCTAGTGATTGACCAGATAAAAATTATATTATTGACTAAAAATTGTTAATAGTAAATATATATCAAAATACATATTCAATCGTCAATCTTTTAATTGACGTCCAAACATTTTTAAATAATTTGACATTTAAGAGCGACACCAATATAGAAAATATTATCTGAGGTTTTACAGTTGAGAGGCATGGCATTATTTTGATTTTACTATACTTAAATGATTTGAATGCGTAAAATAAGTCCCATAAGAAATGCATGGGATTTTAAAAACATTGATATTAAAGTAGTTAGGTTGAACCGAAAATTCTGAAAATTAATTAGAAGCAATTATTCAAGAAAATCAAAACCGCAAGTCAATCGGATCTTTTATTCTGGAGTTATCGTGCCGGCACAAATACGCACAGACGACCGAAAAAAAATATTTTTTTTTGCATCATCGGAAACGTATAAAAAGGTCTTAAAAAATGGGAGTAATAATATTTTTTCGTATGTACGAGTGCACTAAGGAAGGGCCTCAGTAATATTCCTCATTTGTATTTTTTATTTTATAAATATGTAATCAGTTGTTTTCCCTAGACCAGCAAAGTGTTTTTTCTTCCCAGGAGCCGAAAGATAAACTTTTTTGACATTGACAGACGCCAAAAAGCGAGTTACAAAACTCTTAGTATAGAGTGATCCACGAAAAAGTAGATCATCGGAAAAAAAATCACGTATGTCGAAGAGTACAAATCTTATTTCCAAATGACAGTGTGGATTTAACCCAGAGGCGTTCCTATTTATCACGAGCGTAACTCGTATCTCTGTCTTTGTCAGTCTTGGCCTACTTTAGAAACTTTTTTTAACACTCGTTAGATATTAAATACTTGAAGGTATTGTTTTTTATCTGAACTGCATTACAGACATTTTGAATAACATATCAATTTTTTTACAAGTACCTACATACTTTATGCATTTTCATGCGGTTCTTTCCTTTGTGTCAAATAAAAGATAAGTAATGATACTTGTTATTTACGTGTAAATAATAATAATAACATGTCAAAACGTCCTCTTATTTCATTCATAAAAAAAATATATTCAATCTTGAAGTACCTTGTAGGTACATAAAAACAAGAACTACGCTACATTGAGCTTCGATAATAGACTCAAGCCTGGCTGAGGATTTTTTGAGTGGCACTTTTTAGATTTCTAAAAAAGGGATCGGTGTAACAAACGGTCGACATAAACTAAAACAGTTGACAGATGGTTGGAATTGATATCACACAGGGTGGCTATGATCGATCAACCGCCCACAGTTGTTTTCATGAATAAGTAATTCATTTGTTGGCCAAACGCGGTGTATTCGGATTGATAGTAAGGTTAGTCAAATAAAACTACCTTGTTTTAATTTTTTAAAACACAACCACAAGGGTTTGATTAATTTTCTGCCAAAAAATATAAAAATATATCGGGATTATTGTCCGTCGCAATTAACTCTTGTGAATGATTGATGGATATAATTGATGTGATCTGTATCTCTAAGGTGGAGAGGGTAGATTGCTCCGTCTCACTGGGCCAATTTTAAATTATCCAGATATAACGCCGTTTTTTTTTTTAGTTGCCTATTAATATTTAACTATCAGCAACTCCTCAAACTATTGTTCAAAATAGTCGGCGCCTGGTAAAAATCCACCTTTAAATCCTGCATGAACAATAACGAAACGTGGCGGACTTTTTTGTGTAGGTACGTTGAGACCTATGGTTTAACCCTTTATAAAAGCATCTCTACAATTTTTTATGGTGTTATCACACCATGCATAGTTAACCATTTGACCCACGTTGACACAAGTCTCAGCTAAATAGATATAATATTATAAATTACATTCAAAGTTGGCGGAAGGTTTAAAAAAATCATTGTGCACAATTCCTTTCAATAGGCTCTTAAAATCATCATATGTATTTTCGCAAGAATTTGACTGCCTTATCCGATTTTTTTGGCTCTAATAATGATATTTTCGGTAATTGGTTTAAATTAATCATGACGCTTTCCTTTATCATTTGGCTGAAATATCATTTGTAAATGCTCTGTATTTATTTTGGTAGTTGTTACTTGTTCAGGTTCTGTCTGCATTAATATGTGGGTTTTGAATGTATGTAGTATGGGCCTTTTAATTCTTTTATATTATTTGGTGATATCGTTATTAGTTAACTCAAGTAGTTAACAATTGACTCTTGTTTAATACGATGAATGTCTCGTTTTAATCGCTGAGTTGCATTGTTCAACACTGTTTTATCAACAGGGGCTCTAGTTTGTTGTCTTTTCTCTTTTAATGTCCTTTTTTTCCTTCATTTCTTTCGGATAATTGTTTCGTTTTACCCTCTGGGTAATTTCTGGGTACTTTCCCATGCTACTAGCTGAAATATTTTTAACTAATGTGAAGATTGTTTAATTTAAAAATAGATAAATTATTTAAAACAATTTATTGATTTATGCTATTAATATTTTATGTATTTATAACACATAAGCACTATTATAATTCACACTTTCTAATTTATTTATACGTTATATATACAGTTATATTGAAACTTCTGTATTTAAACTTTAACTAAACTACTAAACAATGTCGCAGCCCTGCTCTAGAAGATTCGATGCTAGTCTAGAAGCTTCTAGAACTTCTTCATCCACGCGCCGAAATGTGAGAGATAACATTCGAGTTGAATTCTTGAGTATCGAGGCAGACCTAGATATGCCTAACGCTAGACTTCATCTCGCGGGTACGGTAAACAAAGTACAGAGTCGACTTTAGGCGATCTCACGATACTAATAACTCAACCTCATTATATAGTTGCTCTTCAGTTTATAGTGGTAGATAGAAAATAGCAAAAACCGACAACGCAAACTTTTAATTATTTAAAATATAGGATTGTGTCTGGCTGGATATAGGACGAAATAAAATAACTACATAACCCATGTTCTTCTTACAAATCAGAAATACTTCATTTAGTATTGGCCATTTACAACACAACCCGTTTAGTAACTTTTTATGTACCATTTATACCATGTTTGAAAAACATTTTCAGTGAATAAGTTAAATAAAATATTTCAGAAATATTTCAGAAATTTGTGCTGAAATAATGTGTGCTCTATGGGAACTTAGTACATTAAGACTGTAAATGATTGAGCTGTTATATTTTATTAATTCCTAATATTATCCATTGAATACAACTTTTGATACCTATCGGTTCTACGGATAATCACATATATTAATGCAATCAGCCTGTTATTTTTGACAACACTTTTAATGCATTAGCTTATGCCGTTATCAATAGTCCCGATACCACTCGTTTTATTTTATGAAGACTAGAGGTATATTATCATGTACAGATAATTCATTAACTATTTTACACCGTTTTTCCTACATCCATTGTTTTTTCTGTTTTAGTTTCTTTACTGTATTGAATTTATTATATTAAATTAACTAAAATAAGGTTGGTAAACATCTTGATAGCTACTTGTCAGCTGGGATTATCACATTATTAAATTTAATATTATAGCCCAATTTATAATATGTTAACCGCTGCTATTTACAATAAGCATGAACTATAACAAAAGGAACATGGTCATAAGACTAGAAAAAATCCTAATCGAAATGTTATTACCTAAAGTTACCTAAAGCTGCTTTTGACATAATGGACTAAAACATATAATATATAAAATAATATACTATAAAAGAAATCACCTTATAAAATAAAAGTTATATATTCAAAATGATTACTTAGAAAACTAGTCATAAAATTGATTAAAGATTGATCGAGAATTAATATTTTTCATGTTCTTTTCTTTTACTTACAGATACAAAACTACTTTAAAAGGTTATTTTAAACAATTTCTGTCCCTGTCAAAAAAAATCTTATTCACAAAAAACAAGGCTCCCCTCTGTTTTCTCCTCTCAAGAATCGTGCTTGAGTGCAAGCAGATGTTTTAGCATTTGTTGAATTGAAAATATTTATATCAAATGACCACTGGAGATCGATGGTTCACAATCATTTGTTAAATGTTTTGAAAAGCAGACTTGCGTAAAAATTATTCGACTAGAAATGATTTGCCCGCCCACCGATATTGCCGTTCTATTGCCGTTCAACGGCCAAAACGAGCGCACTAAAATATAAATAAGCTGCAGTAAAATATTTCACAGTCGATGCCGATTCGCATTTGCAAAACATCTTGCTGACTAAAACTGACGGTTAATTTAATAAATAAAATTTTAATTCATTATGATTCATATTTTTTAAAGAATGATCAACACAGAAGCTTTCTTAAGTAAGCCATAACCGACAAAAACAGGTTATACCCGTGTTAACTAAGTACGGCTCTGAATTAAATTCAAAACCTCCTTTTTTTAGATTACTCCATACATCTGTTTAGTTTTAAAGTCAGTTTTATTGTATCTTCCTTTGCTATTGTGATTAATTTAAAAGACTAGTGACTAGTGACTAGTGACTAGTAACTAGTGACTAGTGACTAGTAACTAGTAACTAGTGACTAATGACTAGTGACTAGTGACTAGTGACTAGTGACTAGTGACTAGTGACTAGTGACTAGTGACTAGTGACTAGTGACTAGTGACTAGTGACTAGTGACTAGTGACTAGTGACTAGTGACTAGTGACTAGTGACTAGTGACTAGTGACTAGTGACTAGTGACTAGTGACTAGTGACTAGTGACTAGTGACTAGTGACTAGTGACTAGTGACTAGTGACTAGTGACTAGTGACTAGTGACTAGTGACTAGTGACTAGTGACTAGTGACTAGTGACTAGTGACTAGTGACTAGTGACTAGTGACTAGTGACTAGTGACTAGTGACTAGTTACTAGTGACTAGTGACTAGTGACTACTGACTAGTGACTAGTGACTAGCGACTAGTGACTAGGGACTAGTGACTAGTGACTAGTGATCAGTGACTAGTGATCAGTGACTAGTGACTAGTGACTAGTGACTAGTGACAAGTGACTAGTGACTAGTGACTAGTGACTAGTGACTAGTGACTAGTGACTAGTGACTAGTGACTAGTGACTAGTGATCAGTGACTAGTGACTAGTGACTAGTGACTAGTGACTAGTGACTAGTGACTAGTGACTAGTGACTAGTGACTAGTGACTAGTGACTAGTGACTAGTGACTAGTGACTAGTGACTAGTGACTAGTGACTAGTGACTAGTGACTAGTGACTAGTGACTAGTGACTAGTGACTAGTGACTAGTGACTAGTGACTAGTGACTAGTGACTAATGACTAGTGACTAGTGATTAGTGATTAGTGACTAGTGACTAGTGACTAGTGACTAGTGACTAGTGACTAGTGACTAGTGACTGTATGCATGTGCAGCAGATTTGAGTTACTCCTAGAGCGTCATCATCCTAATTGATGTTAAAAACGCATTTAACACAGCCGTATCGAGTAAGATAATCGAGAAGCTTCAAGAGATTGGTATTAGTCAGTACATAATCAACATCATAGCAAGTTATCTAAGTGATAGAATTTTAAAAATAAGACGGCAGCAGCTGTAAGCCACACAAGGAGTCCCACAGGGGTCGGTCTTGGGCCCAACTTTGTGGAATGTTCTTTACGACGGAGTAATCAGACTGGAGTTAGTAGAAAGCTCTAGGACAGTGGCATATGCAGATGACCTTGCTCTGGTGGTAGGCGCAAACTCAAAAGACGATCTAACACATATTGTAAATTCTGCGCTAAGACGTATTGAAGAATGGATGACCAATAACAATCTTACTTTGGCCCCAGAGAAAACAGAAGTGGTCATAGTCAAGGGAAAAAGAAACAGGACGGGAATAGGACTTCAACTAAGAGGTAAAACAATCACCCCAAGCAAGGAAGTCAAATATTTGGGAGTGTGGCTACATAAACGACTGATTTTTGGAAAATATGTCAAAAATGCCGAAAAACAGATAGCAGCCCTATCTAAAATAATGCCTAACGTGGATGGACCTAGTGGACTAAAGAGGACGTTGTTAAATGGCATCATGCAATCTGCAGTGCTGTACGCAGCACCGATTTGGAAAGGAGAAATGTATGCAGAAAAGTACAGGGGCCTACTTCTTAAAGTACAGCGGAAAATGCTACTCAGATTAGCGTCAGCTTACCACACCGTATCTGCAGAGGCTATACAGGTCATCACAGGATACATTCCTATTGATATTCTAGTGAATGAAAGGGGAAGACTACACAACAGAGAACCGACAAGTGTGATAAGGAACAGAGAAAGAATAGAAAGCATAAGAATGTGGCAGCACAGATGGGAAGCAAATAATCTGAAGGCATCCTGGACAAAAAGACTGATTCCTGATATTGATCAGTGGCTAAAATGTTCATACAGAAACACAAACTACTGTATTTTGCCATTTCTGACGGGACATAGTTCTTTCGGCGAATACACTTTCAGGTATAAAATCTTAAATAATAATCGGTGTAGATACTGTCAAGAATTAGAATCGGTGAAACACATATTTTTTAGTACCTCAGATGGCAGCAGGAAAGAAGGGCACTTGAATACACTCTAGAACCTCTGTTAACTCCGGAGAATATTATAGAAAAGCTCATAGAGAGTATGGAGAAAAGGCAACGAAAAGGCTGACGAACTTGCAAAAAGAGGGTCAGAAGAAACACCGGAACCAGACACAAACCCAAGAGTACCAAAAAGTACAGTCCGGGGTTTTATAAATGACTGGATTCGGGAACAACATATTAACTATTAGGGAAGCACCCCAAAACAGGCACATGGAAAAGCCTTCATAGGAAGACCATGTCCCAAAAGAACTGGAGAACTACTCTTAATAAATAGGAATCAGTTGAAAGTGATAACAGGGTTCATGACTGGGCACGCCCCAGTAAAGGGACATTTAAACAAAATTGGCATGTACAATGGGGAACTCATGTGCCGACTATGTCACAAGAAACCAGAAACGGCCAAACACATACTGTGCAAAGTGCGAAGTGCAAAGTGCAAAGTGCGAAGGTGCAAAGGCTTCAGTGTTATTCGGAGATACATAGTCAGACGAGCCCAGGAAAAAAAATGGAGAAATGGCAGTCTGGCTCTATAATAATAGCGAGGTTAATGGCCGAGAAAGAGGAGGAAGAATGGGAGTACAAAGCAACACAGAACTGAAAATAGAAGACCGCAGCAGGTACATGAAGTAATATCCTCTGCAGGATAGTTCTGGTACCTGTAGAGCAGGAAGTAGTTTTAGTGGGGTATACTGGACTTGCACACTTGAGCCAGGTGTCCACCACACTACCAGGGGAAGGAGAAATCTGTACCTGGTCTCCGTAAAGTATTTCCACCCGACAAGAAAAAAATTTACTGTGACTGTAACTACATTTGCTGACGATACTACTCACTTGGAAATTGATCCGGACCAATAAAGATCATTAAGAAAACTCTAAACTCCAAAATGCTAGCAATTCTTTAGTTAGAAGGACCAATCAATGAAGAATTAGGTTTAATGAACTAAAGTTTATTCATGTGCACTTCACTAATAAAAAAATATTAGAACCTCTCTCTCTAAATATCAACGGAAAGACTGTACCTCATGAGCTTAATGCAAAGTGCCTTGGCATGATACTTGATGCCAAGTTACGATGTAAAGTACATGTTATGAAGAAAAGAACTGAATTGGGATTAAAATATAAAGAGCACTATTATCTCTTAGACAGGAAAATAAAACTGTCAATACATAATAAAATTTTAATCTACAACCAGGTTATATGACCGGTGTGGCTTTACGGCATTTAATTATTGGGATGTGTCAAATATAGCAACATTATGTCTATCCAAACCTTTCAGAATAAAGTATTGCGCAACATAGTGAACGCTCCTTGGTATGTGCGTAATGCAGATCTTCATCGAGATTTTAAAATTCCAATAGTGAAAGAAGAAATCAAAACGTTTGCTTCAGATGCTGAACAACAGGACTATGTCCAACGATTGAACAGTACTAAGTCATTTGATCTCGTGTAGTATATTGTATATTTGTGAAAGCAGAGCAAAGTGTGCGAGTGACTTGTGTAGTAGTCAGAACGATCTAATGAATATCGATGAATTGACTTTAGCTGATAAGTACTTAGTTTGAGATTGTTTCAAAACAAAATTAATGGTTAGCTCATGAGACTAATTTTAATGGCAGGCACCATAAGGTGTCAAAGGGAAAAAAATTACCTAGGTTTAAAATATGATTTCCAATACAATATTTTTAATGTACTGAGGAAAATTTACCTACCAAATTTGAAAATTTAGTGGTTGTTGAGTTTTGGCCAAATACAAAATTATTACGAAATCCTTAAAACACCCTGTGTATAGTTAATGAGATATGATAGACCCGTTAATATCGGGTGATTTCGATATTTTACTCTAAAATCTATTATTTAAATTATCCAATAAATGGTGAACTGTGTTTTTAGATAGTCTACACCTATGAAACCGGATGAAATGTTAACAGAGCTTGAGAATGTGATTCGTTTGAATGATATTAATTTCAAATTACTCACAGTTTCAACATTTGTCAAATTCTATCAGGTAAGTCAGTTTTTATAGTTTAATTAAAGTTCTGATGATTGACCCCTAAAATTTCTATTGCTTTGTTTTTCAAGTAAGATCTAAGTTCTCTTTACGGTGTATTTGTGGAACTTGTATTTTCAATTTCAATAGTTGAATAGAAAAAGTTATTTGTCCCGGATACAGTAAAAAACAAATTATATTAATTTATTATTTTCGTAATAATATCTGACAAAAGCAAGTACACGAAATACAAAAGGGATGTTCAAAAGGAACAAACATAATATCGAAGTCAAGAAAACTAAACCGGGTACATAAAATATCTCCCCTTCTGTCAACAGTAGCAGAACCCCTCAAATTTAACGCATTTCATTTTTCGCACATTCGATCCCTTACAAAAAGGTCACATGTCCCGTAACGTCTCTATTACGATTTCTAAACAGCATACACGAAATGAAACCCACTCTGCCACAGTATAAAAATTTGTAAACCGTGAAAAATCTGGTTAGGCCGTTTTATTGTGTCCCATTTGCATTTTGATGACTCAATTTTGATAATGAAAAGCGTATGACATGTGAATTTGTCAAAAAGGTTTTATAGCTGATGTTCTACAAAAAAAAAAATGTTATTGTTGTAATATTGCGATTTTTGAACCCGTCGCGATAAAAAGTAAATTGTATATGTTGAAGTTTTCACAAAAGTAGGCATCTGCAATGTACACACTGTAGAAAATGTTATAATGACTAATGACAAGATTACGATATGGTAACAATATCATAATTTAGTTAATTAGGGTAAATTGAAAAATAGGATAGTAGTGCCACATTGGTGCCACATAGATATATAACCAAGACAGGGATGAACCTCGACAGAAATACAATATTTGGATAAAACATTGATGCCAAGTTTGCGATGTTTTGAACTGTAGTACTGTAATTACGTTTGCTTGCAATACTGTTAAGTCTTTAAATTATCCAAAAAAATTTACGTCTGATAACAGCGTAACTAGACTCGACCGTTACTGTAGTATTTGTAAGTAGGGTCATAATTTGTTTCCTTCAAAACAGTACTAGTCCAGGAGCCAGTTAATTTTTTCGTCCTTGTTTTCCCGGTCGGTGTATATTTAATTAATATTTTTCCAGTGAACTGTATATTTAAAATAGAACGCTAGTCTATATTAACAAAAGTAAGCCAAATTGAGTTTACGCTTTACGTCACATTGATACAGGTGAAATTGCGCACAAAGTGCATTTGCAGGCCTATTTTGTCCATTTTATGTATTTGTTTTTAAATCATGATAAATTTTTATTTTTGAAACTCAACAATAAAAAAATCCAATTAACTCTTCCAATCACATGTTTTACCATATATGTCAAAAAATAGAAATTAGGGCAGTTATTTATTTTTAAAAATTTGAAAACATTTTATATGGAATCAGATCCACCTTTCTCAAAAAACAAAATTGATATACAATAAGAATCGACAGATTTTATTATTTCTTACTCTAAGAGTAACAAACGTTTGTTTTGAAAGTCATTTTTAATAGATAAACCAATATATAAATTTGGTAAAATTTACCTTTAGATAGTCTGGAGGCTTTTTTCAAGAAGGATCTAATAGAGAATGTTAAGCCTGATAGAAACAATAGATCTCTTTACATACACATATCAACTGGTAGCATAAAAATGTTTAAGTGACGAGGCCTAAAACCTTAATTAGCGGCATTAATTTTATTGGGGTAATAGATTTACATTTAAATAAAACGCGCTGAGATAAATTAACTGTAGTTTTATTAGTAAAGTATTAATACTAAATTTTCCATAAAAACGACACCATCTGAAGCAACTTATTTTTAGTGATTTAAGTTATCGATTCAGGTTTTATTTTTGTTTTAACAAATTAAAAGTATTCTTTATTGTTAATAACAATTTAATAGATGAAAAATACGTTTTTTACATTTTTATTGTCATTTACAGAAAATAGCTAGGTATGTATGTTTTTAATTTGACAATTTATGAAAAAAAGGAGTAAAAGTGGAGTGGCCAGCGTTTCAGTCTTAGGATCTCTTCCTAAAGCCCTCATTCAAGCTGCATACCTATTAAAAGTTTATTAAAAAAACATGATTTATAACTATATAGTTTTCGATTCTGGGTGCCCCAAAAGAGGACACTTAGCCGACAATTTGGCTCAGATAGCTAAAACGAAACAGTCGCACCCTGAACCAGGACGTATTGCTATCCTTTTAAGTAAAAAATATTAGTCATCCTAACCTAAAAAATAAAGGCGTCTGACTTTTACACCAAAAAACAATACATTTTTTTCCATTGTTGCAAGAACCCGATGACGATTAGGTAGATATTAACCAAAAGCAGGTACTTAATAGTTATAGAGCTTATTTTAACACAAAAAGAACAAAGCATTAATCGAAGAGCAGCAATCAAATATAAATAGACCACCCAAAATTCAAATTTAAAACTATAACTATAAAAGACAGGTACTCTTAAAGCGCAAAAGATCTGAACTAAATAAAACGAATAACCGTAATAACCTTAAAATCATACTCAAAATTGCAAAAACTAGTACTGTAAAATCATGAGATTGCATCAATAATACATATGCGTCGGAGTATCGCAAATGTCAAAAGTACAGTGTTTTCATGAAAATTTAACTATGTTTTTAGCAGCCCGTGCACCCAACAATATTGGCGTTCCATAGTTCACTGTCTTTTCCTCCTAGTATAAATGATTTGACATAACGAAACTAAAAATAATTATATAATTAATTTAGAATAGGCTTGTGACAAAACTGTAAAGATATTCTAAAACTAAAGAGTAATAAGTGTTTCGTGACTTCTAAATAAAATAAATATTATATACAAGTGTAAAAGGAAATGTAATTTATCTCCCTATTTTCTTTTGTAATTTCTTCAATTATTATGTTTTATTTCTATAAATAAACCAACTGGTGAGGTGAAACATTGTGATTTCATTTATGTGTCCTATGCGTACACTTTAATATACAAAACACCTGGAACATTCTTTAAATAGTTGTGGTCGTAGGAAAAATTGTGTACATAACTCGTTAGAAAGTGTTATTTTATGCACTTGTCAAATATATTATCCATACTTACAGATTATTCATACTAATTTTTTACTTAATCTCAGTATACCTCTTACTACTAGAACTACAGTGCAACCTCGATAATCCGAACCCACGCTAATCCGAATTGCGCTAATCTGAACGCAAATCGTGATGCGAGATAGTCCGAACGCCGCCTCTGTAATCCGAACGCTGGCATGAAAAGAACTGCAGCACGGCCCGCGTAGTCGCCCATATGTAGTTTGATAATGCATTTAAATGTATAAAAATCAATATACATACATAGATCTAAAGGTCTAAAAATGTGTAAGAGGTGTTTTATTGTATATTCGTTAATCCGAACAATTCGATAATCCGAACAATTCGATAATCCGAACAAGGTCTGACAATTATGTGTTCGGATTAAAGAGGTTGCACTGTATTTATATCAATGGAAAAAAGAGGCCGTGTTTTTGTATGTACTGACGCATTTTCGGCCTCAACCCATCGGACCCCCCTCTAAATATACATAAATTTTACTTAGAATTGTTAACCCTACAATTCTTTATCCGTATTTGCTGACTGGAAAAATAAATACCGAAAACCGTCACTGTCTCCTGGACTATACAGTTAGTAGATGATGATGAGGCGCTGTCAGTAAGATAATCGGTCCTCTCACTCCAATTTAGATATGGCGTGATGACTTCACAACAAATACACTTTTATCAATGGCTAGTTGGGGATGTGGAGTGCCAGTCTTATTAAGTAAAAATAAGGACTGTACGAAGAGAGTTCTATTAATAAATGGAGCTTGAAAATTAGATCATAGGTTTTACCTATTAAAGCATAGAATATACAAAAGTAATGTAATGAGTGCTGTCCGTACATCCAAATATACGTGAAATCCCAACTTAACTTCTCACCTTTGGTACGCTACACGATTCTGTCAATCTAATCAAAAATGGAACAACCACAGAGAAGCAACAAAGTCGTTCCCGAAAAAAAATTAAGTGGGGGTAATCCGGCCAACTGTCATTTCAATTTCAACGCGCTTACCACATACATAGCTTGCCAGCTTTTTTGGTACACATTTCCACAAGGCATTTTCTAAACAGGCTTCTTTAGGACATCGTCGTCGAAGACTCCATCGCTGCAGAGACTAGCAGAGTATTTCCATGTTCTACGAGGTAAGAATGAACGAAATATTTGTAATTTTTTTCTTGCGCAAATAACACACCTAAAAGTTAAAAAAATATATATAAGGTAATTTGAACAATTTAACAATTAAAAGAGAACAAACAGAGTGACATAACCCAGTGTTGGGAATAGTGAGTGTGTGATAAGTCCCTAAAAAATCATATCTGATCTCCAGAAGCAAGTTAGCTTGTGTAAAACTAAAGAATTCGCATTGAGTAAAATTGAAAACAAGTTAACAAATTAATTAATTTTTTTTTTTAAATTTACAATATTTACAATATTTATGAGAATATTTATTGTAAATTAGTCATAATACGTATCTTACGTATATTTTATTAGAAGTTTCTATATTATAAAATATTACAGTCATAGATCCTGACTTACAAACAACAATAATTATACATTAGATTTAACTTACTAAAAAAGAAAACTTGTTTTTTTATAGAGTTGTAACATGATACTTGATATTTTATCTATTTGATATAGTGTTTTAAGCTCATTTGATTTTGGGAGTGGGTCAGGTTATTAAATAACTCGAATTACCTTGAAAAAGAAGTTGGGCACCACTATATTTAAAACTTACTATACTTGACTTTAGATTAGTGATAAAAATATAGAAAATCACTAACCATTAACAAATTATATTTAAACCAAGTTTTAGATAAGGTAGTAATAAATTCTAATTCACAGAGATTTACTTAATTCAAATTTAGATGATTTATTTAAAAAAAAAAAAACACTTATCTATTATTAACAGGAGGTAGTAATATAAGGAGTGATTTGCATGGAATTCTAGGCCTTCTTCAAAGGGATTCGGGATCCTTATTCTTAATTCTGGACTTGAACGACATTGTGTCGATCTTCTATAGGTGAACCAACCCTCGGTCTTCAGATGACACCAAACTCTTAGGTATAAAAACCATAAAACTTCTAATATAAATTCCAATAAACCGTTTAGATACAAATCTCCATAAACCGTCTAGATATAGCCAATGCTAAAAAGAAAAGGTTAAAATGTTAAGAGAGGAAATAGGAAATTTGAACAGGATTTAGATAAAATGTTTTTAACTAATAAATGAACAATTTAAAACTATTAAGTGAATAATTTCACAAAGACTAAAATTAATATGAAAAGGAAAAATCTTATTTAACATATTTAAACATAGTAAAGCATAATCTCTTATTCCAAACAAAATAATATATAATATTATATAAAACAAACATGTGATATCCATTGTTGATACTGAGGTTATGTACAATATTTGACATTTTAATTAAGAAATCTTTGTACAAAATATATATTTTTAACAATATATCAGTATTAAAGCTTACCTTACAAAATCAGACGGAATATACGAATATTAAAAATCAATTAGTACATCGAATGTCCAAGATAATTAAAAATCAAAATCAACTTGATTCGTTGACATCCAAATCAAAAGTAATTCTCGCAAGGCGAATAAAAAAGAAGAAGTCGAAAAATGACGAGTAAAGGTGAATGTGTCAAAATAAGAATAACGGTTCCAACCGTTACAGAGTTTTAATGTTAAATAGTTGCTACTGTTATTTTTTTGTTGAACCCCAATTTTGTGAATGTCACGAGGAGGGGAGCACGTCATTTCGGCGACAGAGTCCATCAGCTATTAGTAGCAACATGTCTGAGCAGGAGGTGCACCCGTCTGTTGCGCAATGCGTTATTATCAAATTTTTGACGCGGGAGGACGTAAAACCTTCCGAAATTTTGCGTCGACTAACTGCACAGTTTGGTGATTAAACACTTTCAAAGACCCAAGTCTACGACTGGCACAAAAAATTTTTAGACGACCAAAAAGCTGTGGAAAACGTGACTCATGCACGCCGACCCAGGACAAGCATCAATGAGGCGAATATTCGTGCAATTCGTGAATTGATTGAAGACGACCGCCACCTTACAGTCCTGAAAATTGCTGAGCACGACGGAATATCATACAAGAGTGCGCAATCAATTATTTTCGATGATTTGGGTTACCGAAAAGTGTGTGCAAGATGGGCTTCTTGCCTTTTGATAGAAGAACACAAAGCAAATCATCTTGCCGTGTTTGAAAGGCCGTTGGCACGATATCGAGCAGAGAGGGATGACTGGTTGCGACATATTGTAACCTGTGATGAAACATGGGTGCATCATTACACCCCGGAGTCGAAGTGGGCAAGTTTGGAGTGTTGAAAACCTGGAGAGGCAGCACCACGGAAATCCAAGACCCGTCTTTATGCAGGGAAAGTTCTTGCAACAGTTTTCTGGGATTACAAAGGTGTACTGCTGCTTGATTTTCTACACAAATGCCGTATAATTAATGCTGAGTACTACTATCAACTGCTGGATGCAGTGAAACTTGTCTATCGGTAAAAAAGGCGAGACATGTCTATCCGAAGTGCGATTCTGCTTCATCACAACGCTCAGCCGCACACAGCTGCATTGACTCAGGAAAAATTGCGCATGATGCATTTGGAACACCAGCCTTATAGTCTTAATTTGTCGCCATGTAATTACCACATGTTTGGACCACTTAAAGAAGAACTGGGAGATCACCACTCTGAGGACCATAAAGGTATAGAAACGTTCGTCCGCAATTGGCTACTGACACGACCAGATTCAAATTTATTCTTTGATACAGGAAATAAAAAAATTCTAACCAGGTGGAAAAAATGTGTAACCAAGGGAGGAGATTATGTAGAAAAATAAGGTGTTCAAACTTTTATTTACTTACCAATAAAATTTTTGAAAACGAAATTCCGGTTCATATTTGATTCATCCTCGTAAATGTTTTTTTATAGGATACTAAACGCTTAGAACAGTGGCAGCATATATCTTTCCTAGGGCCGATAAAGCACTTTCTAGAGATGATGCTGTTCTACACTTTTTAGAAGATATTTACAAATATTATGAAACTCTTTTTACTGATGGTACCGTTAACAAAATAAAAAGGGGTAAGTTGAAATTAAAGGATGATGCAATATCATGTACATTCCCAAATATCCCTTTATGCTTGTATTATAACAATAAAAAATCTGTTTAACTGTGTTTTGTTTTGCTCTTAAAACTATATTTAGGTATGATTCAAAAAAATTTAGACACAAAATTGTACATCACTTCACCAAAATTTCACCATATAACAAACCTTTTAGAATTTGGTCATACCTACCTAATTTGCATTTTATATAAAAATAATTAAATAATTATCAATTAAAACATGCGAGACTTATTTAGAAATACAACAGTATGATATGTGCTATATCTGGTAATAAACATGGTTATTTTTATTATTTTGACAAAATTATGTAAAATTTCCATAAGAAGCCATGTATTTTAAACAGCGCTAGCAACATCAGCGCCCTAGCGGTGAATTAAAAAAGCTCAATTAGCGATCGTTTTTTGGATTCGGCCGATTCGTCTCCTTATCTCTAGTCTTCATAGGTAATATAACGCTTGCACATTATGTTGTGTTTGAAGAAAATCCATCGAATATGCGCCATTGGTTGCATATTACGAGTATATCAATAATTATCAGAACTGAATTGCCTCGCCGCGCGCCGGCCCTGATATTTCTGGCTTGATTGAGAGTTCACAGTGTTTTTGTGATTATTTAGTGATTATCCACAACCTAAGTATATATTTGCTTTGGTTATTTGTTTGTGTGTTATTATAATAATATTAATACTCTCCTTAATTCATCCGCTTACGACTTACGAGTGAATTTTAACCCCAGAAGTCGACTGAGCGACTTGTGTATGAGAAGAGACGGCTATTATTATTATTTTCTGTGGCACTCCGGACCGACTTAAAGATGATTAATGACGCCATTTGACTTGCATGGTTTTCCGTAGAATTCGAAGCCGCAGTGTCTATTACCACAAATTTGATCACAAATTAATGCGAGTGCGTTAAACACCAACGCCTACTCCACCGATCCAAATGTTACGTTTGATTATGGATTTCCATTTATGATGCAGAATATTTTGTCAATCATTGTTCTAAAACTTTAAGAAAAACACTTTATACCATATAATTAATATATTTTGTATTTCTACCATTTCCTTTTGTTAAAATAATTGAAGCATTCAAATTTATAAAACGTACACTTTCGTTACTTTTAATTTAACTTAACAAGTTTTATTTTGTAGGTAGGTACAAAGATATTTACAAATATACTTCTGATTCTTTTTTTTTTTTTGTCAATTTTGATTTGTTTACTAAGAGGATGTAATCTAATTAAGAACCATTTATTTATTTGAAGAATAATTCAGTTTTATATCAAACTGGAAGTAGTAAATATTATGAATAAGAAACACCAACAACAATTAGTCACAATTTACAGTATGAAAAAGACATTTTAAAATATTTACAATTCTTACAATCAGATATTTCAATGCTGCAGCTATAAATTAGCCAGCCGTCAACATATCTCTTTGAAATTTCTATATTTTCGTAAATATTGTGTATTTTCGTGGCATAAGACACCAATTTATCCAACAAAAGCGAAAACGAAGTAATCTAAAATCCAGAACGAATGCGTAACGAAAAGTATAATGATTCTTCTGTAGAGTGTTTATGGTACGTTTCAAATGCAGAATTACCGTGATTGTGCTGGGCCCTGGTCGCGTGGAGAATTTTTACTGGGGGGTTGTAAATTTAGAAAGTAGGTCATATCTGTATATAAATGGACCCAAATTGTAAGTTGTTCCCAGGAACGCTTGCTAAATAGAGAATGAGAATATACCAAGTAAAAATGTAATACTTTATTATAAGTAGGTACAGGTTTTATTAATATTATTCAATAAATTATGTCAGGTTCCTTGTCTCAAAATATGTCCGGAAATGCTTAAATTCTAAGATACCGTGTATTGAATTTCCGTTTAAAATCGATTTTTAATCAAATTCTAACAAAATCCTTCCAGAGATCTAATGATATTTAGTTTGTTGATATCTTAATATGGTATCTTTTAAACCTAATTCAGTTTATCACCTATTACCAGGGGAGTGTCTAAGGGGCAAATAGGTTTGTTTTTTACAAACAAAAAATAGCACCTAATAGAAATTTGCAGTTTTAATTTTTTTTATTCATTATTCTACATTTTTGTTGGTGAAATAGGATATTATAGGTTATTTTAAGATGTCCTACTGCTTTCTCTAATTATCTAAAAAGTGTAGAACAATACAAAGACTGTTTTAACACAAAATGTGTTTTTTCTAGAATAAGGACATCTTACAAAATAATTATTAAAAAAAAGTCGGCACCTAATAACATTGACGAAAGGTTTTTATATTAAATACAAATCACAACGACCTACACAAAATGACATTATTAATAATTTAAGTAATAAAAAAGTACAATGATGACATTAAAATTTGATTTTCTCGAAATTCCTTTTTTTAATTGTCCCAATACCTACCTACTATTCTTCTAGCACAATGATATTATATGAATGTGCATTGTATGATATCTTATATTTTAGGAATAAAATAAGTAATATTTTTTGCAGGTTTATGTTAACGATTCCAAGAACTTTTGTAAAACGGCCTTCACAAATATAATTCTCAATTAAGATCTTTTGATCTCCAACAGGTTACAGCTATCTAAGAAAAAAGTTTAACAAGACTTACCTCTTACAAGACCCAAAATATCAAAATGTAACCAACCAATTGATGGTTCTCCTGGTTTCCATAGTGAAATTCTCCTCGAAACTACTAAAAGAAAAGTGTCAGAGGAAACCGAAGAAGGTAAAAAAGTGCTTTGCGAAACAAAAACAAGAAATTTGTTTAAGAATCTAATTATTGTTTGAAGTTTTACCATTATTAATTTTTGATAACGTTTTAGAAGAAGAAAAAAAAAGAAGAAGAAGAAGAAAAAGAAAAAGAAGAAGAAGAAGAAGAAGAAGAAGAAGAAGAAGAAGAAGAAGAAGAAGAAGAAGAAGAAGAAGAAGAAGAAGAAGAAGAAGAAGAAGAAGAAGAAGAAGAAGAAGAAGAAGAAGAAGAAGAAGAAGAAGAAGAAGAAGAAGAAGAAGAAGAGGAAGAAGAATAAGAAGAAGAAGAAGAAGAATACTTTATTGACTATTTTATGAAAAACATGTGTAGCAAGTCTAATACAATTTAGAAATTCTAAATAAATAATAAAGGTAACATACGATATAAATGTATATAAATTTTAGACAAATAGAATAATTTCATTGATCTGAATTTAATTATTAAAACGCAGAATAGTCTAGTAACGCCATTGACTATTCAAATAATCACTGAAGTCGTAAAAACAGAGCAAAAGTTATATATTGAGAATATAATAGACTCTTTTATGATACAAATGAATTATCTTTGCATAATAAATATTTTTACTTTATAAATAGGAGTAAAACCTTATTATTGTTGTTATTTAAGGTAGCTTTAGTGTAGGCTTCAGTCCAGAGTTGTCTTAGATATCCATTTAAGTAACTTTTAATATTACGTTTAAAAGTGTGTCCCACTTTAGACCGCTGTCGAGTGTTATTCCCAGAAGAGTGGCACAATTTGCGTTATTATGTTTCAGGTTAGTACTAAATATTAAACATTTGGTTTTTCCTCATTAAGTTTTAATTTGCTTGCAGTAAACCATTCCCCAGCCTTAGCGACTGTCATTTTAATGACATTTTCAAGAGTGTCGATATCTCTGTGAGAATTCAAAAGTGAGAATGCAAAGAGGAAGTAGGCATTAGGTTGAAGACAGTAAAATATGTCATTCACGTAAAGATTAAGAAGTTCTATATGTATTTTATTCTTTGATAACCTATATTTTAAGTTTTTTAGGACCAAAAATAAATTATAATTTTCATTTCAACTACAAAAACCATCATAATATTAAAAAGGGGAAAAACGTCAGATTAGTTATGTTCAGGCATCAACAATTCTTTAAACATTTATCCACTTAAAATGTGTTACTATTAGAAGGTATGTTATTAACTTCCCATTTGTAAATGTATTAATTTATTTCATTTTATCTCTGTTGTATTTTCAAATTGATTATTTGATATTAATCTTATGTATTTCAATTTTTTTTTTATTAGCTTATTAAACTTAATGAATTCACGTTGTTTTATTATATGTTTACATGAATGATTACTTTTACTTCTTATTGAAAATTAATTTCGAAGATAAAGCCAAAACGGTGATTGAGAATAAAAAGTTAGACGAAAATACGATATTTACTTTTGTCTACACTTCTTTTTCTAGCCGATCTACATACAACTAAGCCAGCAAAATTTGTCTTCCCTCCATCCTTACATTCTCAAGATTTACAGAAAAAACGGCGAGTCCTCTTTCACATATCTGGACCTTCTTTGATGGGGACTATACCACTACTTTACATTATCAGCCTTTTTTTGTTATCCCGAGCAATTTAAATGCATTTATAATTGCTCATTCTCACCTCTTCTCTTGTAGATTCCGTACACATTTTTCGTATTTTCAGTTTTTTTATTTTATTTTTCCCTTTCCACAGTTTTAATTCCACAATACTGTAACGCTACAATATGGATCCATTCTTGTGATTTATACTAATGCCTTAATATTTTCATTTGAAGAAACCATAAAATAACTAAAATTGAGTTATCCTCAGAGAAAAAATTCAATGAATTTAGATCAGGAGATCGCAGAGGCCAGGGTTGTGGATCTCTGCGACCTATCCAACGATTGGATTCGAGTAATTTAGGACAATATTTTGTAATTTTGGAGTATCAAATACAGGTTTCTTTTTTAATACTTATAAACAATACAATAAATAATCGGAATTGCTGTGTTGTAAATTAAAAAATCATGCTATACGTTCCTTATCTATATAGGGTGAGCATTAAAGAATGGGCCAAACTTCAGATGTGTTTAGTATGGATACAAATAAATTCATTCAAGCTAATTTACCATAGTAGAATTTTGCTTGCTTAAGAGAAGTTACAATGTGAAGAAAATAATTTTTTTTTTAATTTTTACGATAATTCAAATATTCTTTGTGTAAATATACCCAAATTTTGTGAAAGTAATTTTTTTTGGGTTACACAAATGAATATTAATTTTTTTTTGCATTACATGTACAGGGTTTTTCATTATATTTTGACCGCTACTTATTTTCATTATTATTGCGAACACAAAAAATTTTTTTAAGTAAAAGCTTTGTTGTTTTACCTGTATCGACTAAAAATGGAATAACTGGCAAAATTGTATATACAGGGCGCTTCCAACAAAATATAATTTCATTTTTTTAATGGGACACCCTACATAGTTTTGTCATTTTATGTAGACTTGCATTTCCTGATTACAAAAATATAAAATATTTTAATTATTTAGTGACTTATTGCACTATGAAAGTGTAACACATAGATGGCTATAAAAATGATGTTTCCAATTGAATTAGTTGTTTGTTTAATAAAAGTTTTCAATTGATTGCTTGGAATGGGCGAAAAAGTTGAAGTAAAACAACAAAGCTTTTCCCAGGCAGCACACATTAGTATAACTAACGTATTTTATACGTAATACTCGTTTAATTTTAGTATTGGTTGATTCCGTATACGTTTACAGTTTACGATTATTATACAGGCCGTGTTTTAAACGATATATTATACGTTTTTCATATACATCCTATGGTATATAATTGTAAATTTTTCTATGTTTGAATATAGTTAACAATATACGACTATTTTTAGTTTGCGATGAACTATTTATATACAGTGGGCCTAAATATACGTTTAGGTTTATTTAAATTAAATTCGTATAAATTTACATTATATTACAATATGTTTTCTTCGTTTATAATTCCCGTTTAAATTTCGTCTTGGTTGATTTTTTAAACGTTTACCACCTACCATTTTTATACTTAACGTTTTTTAACAGATAAATTAAACGCTTTTGTTTGTCGATTATTATTCTACGTTTAAATATAAGTCACCAAACGCATAATACCAGTTTACGATGAACTAGTAGACAGAACTAAATAATATGTACCGTCAAATTGATTACACATATAGACAAGCAAATTTCGGACATAAAAGAGAGAGTTGAAAAAGAGGCGAATAGAACAGATGCACTAGAAGAACAATTGAAGAAAGAAAAAATTAAAAATTCAACGCTTAGTAAGCAGATTAGAAAAAATAACGTTATAATATTTAACTTAGAATTTAAAGAAGGGAATCTGTTAGAATACGCAATTGATAAATTATACAAGGTACTAAATATAAAATTGGAAAAGCGTGACATAAATAACATATATACTATAGGAAATAAAATTGAAAACAAACCTATAATCATACAATTTGTTAGCTTCCTCAAAAAACAAGAATTGTATAGTAACTGTCCGAAGCTTAAAGGGACACAAATCAGAATCTCTGAAGTTTTAAACCAGGAAGAAAGAATAGAACAAAAAGCTTTAATTCCTTATTTGAAAAAGGCCAAACAAGAAAACAAAAAATCACACTTAATTGGAAATCTATTAAAAATAGAGAACAAGCACTACACTGTTAAAGATTTAGAAACCTTAAAATTCGAATTTGAACAGCAAACTAGCTTGATTGCAATTTCACCCACCTCGATTCCAGGTACAGTCAATACAGCAAGCCACACTCTACCACCGAATATATCTGAACATAAGCAGAAAGAACCAAAAACTGAAGAAACAAAAAAAAGAAAAATTGAAAACGACTCACTGCAAACAGAAGAACAAGAAAAGGACAAAAACCAAAGAAAGTCAAAGAAAACCAGACACAAATTCCCCAAGACAAGCGAGAAACAAGGTCAACTGCTACTGCTTCCTCATTAAATATTAATTTAGATAAGTAGACATATTTTTACTTTAAATTTTAGAGAATAAATTAGTGTATTTTTTTTTTCTTTTTTTATTGAACTATCAGTTAAGAAGGTGCGTTAAATTTTAATTTCTGAACGTAATTATTTGGTAATTAATCTTAATCTACTTTACTTTACTTCTAAAATCAAATATTTTTCATACATCTATATGCTCGTACTCATACACTCAATTTGCCTATTTAATATTCTAAAAATAAAAATTATATGGATTCGTTTATCCGTGATTATAACTACACAGAATTTTGTACTACTGTTTTGCGAAATGTTGAAGAATATAATATTTTAAATACATTAGGTTTCAATATAATTCATCAAAATATTAGAAGTGTAAACAGTAACATGGATCAGTTTGAAGTTTATCTAAACCAATTTCAAAAACCATTTGACGTTATAGTTCTAACTGAAACGTGGAACAATTTTGATGAAAAAATGTTTACTAAAGAGGGATATGACATGATTTATAATTACGGGGATTTTAATAAAGCTGACGGCACCATTGTATATATAAAAAAATATATTAATTACACATTTGAAATAAAATACATTGACCACTGTAAAGTAATAATTATTCATATTAACATAGATAAATACAAAATTGCACTGTCATGTATCTATAGGTCACCATCCACTGATGAAGAAAATTTTGTAACAGAATTAAATAACTTCTTCCATTCTTCAAATTTAAATAGTGATATGAATATTATAATCGGAGACATAAATATAGATATTTTCTCAAATGATAGAGTAACAGCAGAATACTTAAATACTATGAGTGAATTTGGATTTATATCCACAATAAATAAATACACAAGAGTGCCCTCTGAAACCTGTATTGACCATGCCTTCATCCGAGTAAAAAAAGATTGTTTAAAAGATATTTGTAATACTTATGTCTTAGATCCACATATTAATGACCATCGCAGCGAAATATTAAATTTACGTATTCCAGCAATGGACCCAGCTGTAAAGTCAGTACAATTCAAACAAATAATAAACTTTAAGAACATTAAAAATGAATTAGCTAACTTTAACTGGACCAAACTCTATAAAATTACCAATCCACAAGAAGCTTGGACGTCATTCTTAAACTTAATTTTTAACTTTCTCAAAGAAAATACTATACGTGTCAAGATTAATAAAAAAAACAACAAAAAGAAAAGTTGGATAACTAACGGATTAATGAAATCCATTGCACACAGAGATAAGTTATATAAAATATTTCAAAGAAAGCAAGATGATATATCTAAAAGAGAATTTATTGCATACAGAAACCATTTAAATACATTGATTAAAAAAACAAAAATTGACTTTCACAAAAAAAACATAGAAAACAATAAAAATAATTCTAGTAATCTCTGGAAAGCTATAAATAAAATTAGCGGTAACACAATAAAAAAACAAGAAATTAGACAAATTTTGAAAACGGATAATACAAAAACAAATGTTGAATCCGAAATAGCGGAAATTTTTATCAATTATTATACAAATGTTGGACCGAATTTAGCTAGAAAAATAAACATATCTGGTGCACCACCTGCACCTAGAATCACTTGTAAACAATCAATTTTTCTTAAACCTACAAACGTAAATGAAGTTTTAGATGTAATTAATAATTTAAAAAATAAAAAGGCACCAGGTGTAGATTGTATTACAGCAGAAACTATTAAAGAATTAAAAACGGAAATTGTAATAGCTTTGACTCACCTCATTAATTTGTCATTAGAAAAATCAGTTTTTCCAGAAGAATTTAAAATTGCAATAGTTAAGCCTCTGTACAAAAATGGTGACAAATGTAAACCATCCAATTATAGACCAGTATCACTTACCAACAATTTTACAAAAATTTTAGAAAAAATAATAAAAATCAGACTTGAATCTTTTTTGAACAAAAATAACATAATTTCAAAAAAGCAATTCGGCTTCCAAAGTAACAAATCAACTGATGATTCTATAGCGGAGCTTACAAAACAAATGTACACATCAATGGACCAGAGTAGACCATCAATCGCTGTGTTCCTGGATCTTGCCAAGGCATTTGACACTGTTGACCATCAACAGTTGTTGGAAGCCTTGGCAGATGCAGGAGTAAGGGGTAGTGCTTTTGAGCTTTTTAAAAGTTATCTGTTGAATAGAAAGCAATGCGTACAAATAGAAGAACACATGAGTAGTGTAAAGAATGTAAAATGCGGGATACCCCAAGGCACAGTACTTGGCCCAATTCTGTTTAATATATATATTAATGATTTATTATCATTAAATAATAAGGGCCAGGTACTTAGCTTTGCCGATGATACCGTTGTTTTCTATTCGGCAGATACGTGGAAGGACTTAAAGGTATTAGTTGAGGATGACTTAAAATTCCTTTTTAATTGGTTTGATCATAGGCTTCTTACTGTTAATTATAATAAAACACACTTTTTATCTCTAACAAGTTACGAAAACAATCTTCCTAACTATAATACTCTAAACATAATATATAATAGCAAAAATATTGAAATTAAATCAGAAAAAAAAGTTAAGTATTTGGGTATCACAATTGATTGTCACCTAAGGTGGAATCATCATATAAATAAGGTAGTTAATACATTAAGAACATTTCTATATAAATTTAAATATCTTACAAATATCCTGGATTTACCTTACCTAAAAATGTTATATTATGCTTTGGTGGAATCGAGAATAAACTATGGAATCATTGGCTGGGGTGGAGCAACTAATGTTTATCTAGAAAAAATTGAAACTATTCAAAAATTATTCTTAAAAATTATTTATAAAAAAAATCGTACTTACCCCTCGGACCAACTATACAAAGAATTAAAAATATTAGATCCTAAAAAACACTTTTTCCTTAAAATTGCCAACTACTACTATAAAAACCCAACTAGCCTTAATATTGTTACTCATGAACACGAAACAAGACGAAAAAACAAAATTAAATATAAAGACTTAGCATCTCGCAAAACTGTAGGCCAAAAATGCCACTTCTTCTTAGCATCAAAAGTGTTAAATTATTTACCTCCAAAAATTCTAAAATCAAAATCATTATCGCAATTTAAAACAAGAACAAAAAAATTTTTATTAGAAGAATATAGAGCAAATATCAGAAATATTATTGATATGAATATCGATAGATAAATGAAAAATAAAAAAAAGAATAAAAAAATTTATTAAAAAAAAAATAAATAAAATAAAAAATAATGAAAATTAAAAAAAAAGCGGCAAATTTCTCTATTATTATTATTATATGTCAGTATTTGTATTATATTAATTAATTGTAAAATAAAACATAAAATAGTACTTAACATATCTCTACACACGCCACGGACAGTTTTTATACTTTGTGGCAATGGGTAGTTTATTTGTATGTACCTAAAAAAAAAAAAATATTTATATTATTAAAAAAAAAGGTATTTAAAAAAAAATTTATTATATTTAATTTTTTGTACATTTTTCAAATAAACTTTTATTATTATTATTATTAAGTTGGGTGACTTGAGACAGTTTCAAAATTCAAAGGACTGTAAAATTGTATTCCAGCAAATTAAAATTATGAAACAAGGACACATTTTTGAGTCTACATACATTCTTCAAAATTCAATAATAAAAATGACCTAAAATTTATCAGAAAATATTTTTTTTTTGTTTTTTTGGGTGTCTCAAGTCAGCTTCACAGGGGCGGTGACTTGAGACAGTAATTTGTTTTCATTATAAACTCAAGACGGACCGTCAATTTGCGGACTTGAGACATTAATAGTCTTTAAAAACGTAATAGAACATATTATTTCATAAACACAACTCTTATTTGGAAAAATATAATTATTTTAAACATTTTACATTTTTAATACAAAACTAAAGTTTTAATTCTTAAAAAATAAGTAGGAACTTGAAAAACTTTGGTAGAAACTAATCTAAATAAAACATAACTCTTAAAAAACAAATAAAAAACTCATTTTAACGAAAAAAAAAAATGTTTTAAACAATTGTGCCAGGTTTTTAAAGTTCAATAGAAAAAGTAAATCTTCCTCGTCGAACAAACACAGGAACCAGCTTTGACAGAATTTGATTTTTATTAATATCTGTGACGTCCTCAATATCTGGAAATACGTAAATATTTTTTCCTTGTGGTGATTTGCGCATAAATTTACACAAAACTAAATCCGGCTTTAGTTCAATAATTTGTCCAATGAATTTCTTCAAAATAGCTGGCTTATGGGGAGCCTCATATGAAAATTGCACCAAAATAAAGTCATCAACTTTTATATCCGAAGGATCAACCATATCCACGTCTTCTTCAAAATCTTCAGGGCTATCATATGACGATTGCGTGGAAAAGGAATCATTACTGTCACTGGAGGAATCTACGCTTTTTTTATTTTTTCGAGAAATAATAGGTTTTGCTTTTGATGTTGACGGTGTCGGGTTATTAAATTGAGTAAAATCAGGTAGCTCTTCTTCAATTTCTTCCTGGTTTCCATGGACTCCATTTTCATTTACCGTCTGTTCTACTTCTTCTAGAGTAGTATTTTCAACACTCTCTAGAGTAGTATTTTCAACACTCTTTCCAGGCTCGATTAGAATTTTTTTTCTTTTCCTCGTACCGGTTACTGTTTCCTTCGTATATAGATTGCTTAAAAAGACTTGAAAAGCATTATCTATTGACACTACAAAATTGTTTTCATCATTTGGCTGTTCTAAGCTAGGTGGCAACTTATCTAGTACTTTGTTTCTGTTGATTGGATAAATTCCACTTCCACGGAATCCAGCTATGAGATTTGCTGATGTCTTGTTGTCTACATCAAGTTGATCCAAACAATTTTTTAGCAGTCTGGGAAAAGTATCTTTCGGTACTACCCCCCGATGCTTCAATTTCCAATTTAAAAGAACATCTCTCCATGCGCTTTTGAGTGGTCTGAAATATGCTACGTCTAAGGGTTGGCAGATGTGGGTACTGTTTGGAGGTAGCAGGATAAATCGAATATTATATTTTCTGCATAAGTCAATTACGGATTGTGAAATATGGCTGGCAAGATTGTCGCCTATTACAGCTTTTGGCGACTCAATGGGGAGTTTTTTAAAATACGGTAACGCCGTAGATTTAAACCAATCCTCGAAAATCGCTTCATTAAACCAGGAGCTCTTTGACCTATTGTATCTAGCACCAGCAGGGCCATTTTCTGTCCAAGTTTTATACAAATTTTCGGCCTTATAAACTATGTAAGGTGGCAAAAGTTCACCCGATGCGGATCCTGCAAACATGATGGAATGGCTGCTTCTAGAGTTGTCCATTATACGATGTGCGTGTTTTGCACCTCTTCTGACAAGTACCTTGGTTTTTCCAGGATCGTCAGTTATATTTGTCTCATCATAATTGACCATTGCATTTGGTTCAACCCCTTGCAAACTTACTTCCAGCTCGTCAAAATATTTATTTATTACCTCCCTGTTAACACTTGCCCGTGCCTGTTTTATATTTTCACACCAGCGTTGTGAGAGTATATCCTTATGCCTTTCAATGAACTTTCTCATAAATTCTCTTCCTGGCAAATTCTTTTTAAATTTTGATACCTGTCTACCAGAACTATCTAAATACGACTTAATCAAGTACCTTACATCAATAGATGTTAGTGGAAACCCCCAGACACTGGCTAACTGAATGTTATCCACCATCTTCTTTTCTTCCTCTGACGTGAAAACAGTTTGTCCACCTGCCTTTTTCATATGACGTCCTTTTGCTCTTCGATCTATCGTATCCTTTGAAATACCATATTTCCTTTGAAGTTTTCTCAATGAAACACCTCTATTTCTTTCAGTTACTGCAAGTTCTAAATCTTTTTCGTCATATCTTCTATAGTTGGCGCCTACTTTTTTTTTGTATCGACCCATTCTTGTAAATACCTGCAAAATGAACACGTATTATTTAATTAGGGTGACTTGAGACATGTCTCATATTACCCCTGGGGTGACTTGATACACGTCTCAACTCGCCCCTATAAATCCCATTTTTTATTTTCTTATATAAATCAAAAAAACTGTTTATGTTAACAAAAATGTATATATCAATAATTACTTCCCATATACACTAACATCAATGTAAAATATGACCATTCCCATAAATTTGTCAGTTTGGACTACATACATAAAGTTTTTTAACATACCTATAAATCCCACAAACCCTATTCTTACAATAAAATACTAAAACCGCACTTACCTTTTTAATTAACCAGCAAAAACTATAAAAACAACTTGCATAGACTTGTCGTGAATGAATACCGCGTGGAAAATGAATTCCAGTACAATCTGCGGTGTTGCCAACCCTTCTTATAAATACCTAAAGTTTTGTCTCAAGTCACCAGGCAGTCTCAAGTCACCCAACTTGACGGTATATATTTAGGTTTATTTAAAAGCTTTTAGATATATTTATTTACATTACATCCATATTTTTTTAATTATATTACTTGTAATATTTATAACAAATTCCCCATACACATGGAACTATTTTTAGATGGCGGATGGAGGATGACGTACTAGTGGTACGGTCTTTCCTCATTTCTACTCATGCGTATGTGTACTATTATTGTTCAGTGTAGGGAATGGTTTGTGGGAGCAGGCTCATCGGTCCGTCCATTTTCATTTGTGAACACGTTTTGTTACATGTTGCTTTGGCGTCCTGGCTTTTACGATATTGATTAAAATCATAGGTAAGTTTCTACTAATGTTTTAATTTAGCTACTCCTTTTATAATTGTTGCATTTTACAACAACTACTGTTTTATAGATACGTGCAGTGTGTTAAATGCTTATACAAACTTCAAAACATAACCTTACTTTTGTTTCTTTTATTTTTATACGTATTTTTTAGGTTACCTAATTATTCCAAGCATACTTATTTTTCTGTTTTTTGGTCATTTGTTTTTTATTTAATGAAATGTCTAAATGTCTCTGCGTCATCTACGTAGAAAAATAGTGCAAAATGTTCAAGATGCTTTAAAGTCAAATCAATTTTTTTTATTCCCAATGAAGATAACATTATTAAGGCTTCGGACATTAATATATCATCTGATTCTATTATTTATAATAACTTCCAAGAAAATAATACAAATTTAACTTCGGAGCTTTTAGAAAATATTTAATCTGAAATTGAGTTACATTTTGGTTATAGGAATGAATGGAGGTGAACCAAGCGACTTAACGGTCCAAACGATTAGGTGTGCCATGCAAGATTAGCTTAAGTCTAGGACACACCACATCCAAAGTGTTAAGCTAAGATTTTTATTTTCATATATATTTTTTGTTAGTTAAAGAAAAGTTTCGTTTAGTTTGTTATTCAGTATTTTAGTGTTTCTTTTTTGGATTTATTTATTTTTTAGTATTTTATTGTTTTTTTTTAATTAAATATTGTTCTGTACATATAACAAGTGATCAAAAAAAATTTCTAAATATTTTAGGCCAATTTCAACCAAAATAGAAACACGAGTAATGCCTATTTCTGGTGTATACACACCTGCTATGGATAAAATCCAAACTATCATTTAAGAAATATTAACATTTTTCCATGGCCTCTTTTAGAAATTTTGTTTTGATCACTTTATTTAATTTGTGTTTGAAATACATTTAAAACAATATTAGGTAGACGCATTTTACACATTAATAAAAATCATACAAATATATCTGATATAGACGTATAGTAAAACAAGATAATTAAAGGTAGATAAAGTAGTAATGTTAGACGTATAAAAAATAAAAAAAATATACGTTTATAGGGCGGACATTTTCACGTATATATTGGGTAGCATATCAACAGTATCCATATGTATATTGTAGTACATAAAAAAACGTATTTTATACCAAAGTGAATTCGTATAAATATACTACAACTATACATTTAATATAAACGTATAGTAAAAACGTTTAATTATAGGTGGATAAATTCTTAGTAATCGACGTTTATAAGGCGGACATTTTCACGAATATATTTGGTAGTACATCAACCGTATTTATACGTATGGTAGTACCTAAAAAAATACGTATTTTATACCAAAGTGTGCTGCCTGGGTTACTTGAAACTTTTTTGAGTTCACAAGAATAATGAAAATGCGTAGTGGTCAAAATATAATGAAAAACCCTGTACAGGGCATTCTAAACTGGCATACCAATCAAGTATTTACTTCAGATTTTTTTTAAGAATAGACATTTTTGAAAAATTATTAATTATTTTAAAAAAGCGTTCAGTTTGCTTTAAAAAAGGTATACTTGTTGCATGTCGCTAAAATGCATCATTTGAAAAAACACTTAATTTAAAGTTAGTACTGCAAATGTATGGATTACTCCATAATTTCTTAATTTGATAATGTTAAATTTAGTAGGCAGTTGTCAAATGTAGTAACACTGTCAGGATTAGTCTTACATACAAGCATCAGAGTTTTGAGTGATAAAATTCGTTATTTTTATACAATGCCGCGACATAACTTTTTCTGAAACAGTGAAATGACCGATATGATATCAGTTTACCCAACAAGGTTTTAATGCACGCACTTCAGCAAGAAGTTACACAGATTTGTATCCTACTCGTAGACAGCCCAACCGAAAATTGCTTTTATTTCTATCCAGCAGATTAAGAAAAACTGGAAGCTTTCGCCCAAAAAGAGTCAATGGACGACCACCTATGTTTCGAGATTTATAGCAGCAGGAACAGGTATTAAATCTTGTTGAAGATGACCCAGCAACAAGTATCCGTCGTATATCTGCCAATGTTGGTTTGTGTCCGGGTACTGTGTCTAACATTTTAAATGAACAACAATTATACTTGTACCATTTAACTCCAGTCTAAAATCTACTGCCAGATTATCTTTTAGCGAGAATAAATTTTAGTCAGTCTGTCTTAAATAAAAATAGACAAGATCCATTTTTTGTAAACAAAATTTTCAACTACAAAAAAATGGGCTGTAGAAATTCCAAACTGTACGATAGTGCTGCACTTTCAGCCTGAATTTAAATTAAACATTTATTTTTTTGGTATAGTAGAAGATAACCTTATAGGACCTTTTGAAATTATAGCAAAAATGACTGGAAATGATTTCCTTGAGTACAACTTATTTGATCTGCTAGATGTTGCCCCTGCTCGTTATTCCATAGCAGTTCTAAATCATTTAAATAACGTATTCCCCCATTGATGGATTGGACGAGGAAGTGAACATCCATGGCATGCACGTAGTTTAGATTTGAAACCCTCTGGATTTTTATTTCTGGGGTTATATTAAGACTCTAGTTTATTCTGGCCCTACTGTTAATACCAGAAATGAATTGTAGCAAAAAATAGTAATAGCGGCTAATGTTATTCGACAACACCATTCATTCTTCGCAGTTAGAAGAAATTTCTTAAAAAGATGTAGAAAACGCATTGAAGTAAATGGCGGAAATTTAGAACAAATAATTTGAAATTAATTTTTCGCTTTTGCTATTGTTCTTAGTTTGAAATAGTTTTTCAATTTATTTTTAAATATTATTTATCATTTATGTTGTCATATTTTTGCGTTGTTTAAGTATCTAATAAATATTTATTATCTTTAGATTAAACATTATCAAATTGAGTAATTTTGTAATAATCCATACATTTGCAGTACTAACTTTAAATTAAGTTTTCCTCCAAATGATGCATTTAAGCGACATGCAACAGGTACACATTTTTTTAAAGCAAATTGAACGCTTTTTTAAAATAAATAATCATTTTTCAAAACTGTCCATTCTTAAAAAAAATCTGAAGTAAATACTAGATTGGCACGCTAATTTAGAAAGCCATGTACATGTAATGCAACAAAAAATCTGGTATTTGTCTGTATCACCCAAAAAACCATATTTTCACAAAATTTGGGTATATTTACTCAGAAAATATTTGAATTATCTTAAAAATATTAAAAAAAAAAATTGTTTTACCCTGTAACTTCTTAAGCAAGAAAATTTCTACTAAGATAAATTGGCTTAAATGAACTTATTTTCGTTTAAACTGAAGTTTGGCCCATTCTTTAATGAACATAGGTAGTAAGTAAAAATACCTGTCAAAAAAAAAACAGTAATACTGGAAATTGAAATTGATGTTCAGCAAGGACTAGATTTTTGCCTTTGATTATTGCCTGTGGCTGGAATGCAATTTTATGACTGATTGATTGGAAATCAGTTTTAATAATAATTCCACTTTTTTTCAAATTAAAAATAAAGAATAGTAGCTTGTGCAACAAGAGTGGATATGATGGCTATATCGCACGAAGACCAAATTTGAGCACGACGCCGTAGGCGGAGTGCTCAATCGTCTGAGTGCGATGTGGACAATCCACTCGAGATGTACAGTATATTTTTTCTACGACCCACTAACGAAAATGTACAAATAAAAAAAGTATTTATGTTATTAAGACAAAATAACTAATTTTAAAATAATTTATACCTTTTAATAATTTTTAAAATAAAAAAGTGCAATAATTTTTCCCATCCGAGAATCGAACTCTAATCTAATTTGTGGAAGGTAGGAACCCTGACCACAGGACCACCTATTCTTTTTACTTTCCTATCTGTATACAGATATAAGGAAAGTATAGGAATCATGATTTTTTTCGACCTCGAGTTTTCGACGGATTTTTACGTTTTGAGGTCCCCTGAATCCGTTTTGACTATTTGACTATTTGACTATTCGCGATGATGTGTGTGTGTGTGTGTGTGTGTGTGTGTGTGTGTGTGTGTGTGTGTGTGTGTGTGTGTGTGTGTGTGTGTGTGTGTGTGTGTGTGTGTGTGTGTGTGTGTGTGTGTGTGTGTGTGTGTGTGTGTGTGTGTGTGTGTGTGTGTGTGTGTGTGTGTGTGTGTGTGTGTGTGTGTGTGTGTGTGTGTGTGTGTGTGTGTGTGTGTGTGTGTGTGTGTGTGTGTGTGTGTGTGTGTGTGTGTGTGTGTGTGTGTGTGTGTGTGTGTGTGTGTGTGTGTGTGTGTGTGTGTGTGTGTGTGTGTGTGTGTGTGTGTGTGTGTGTGTGTGTGTGTGTGTGTGTGTGTGTGTGTGTGTGTGTGTGTGTGTGTGTGTGTGTGTGTGTGTGTGTGTGTGTGTGTGTGTGTGTGTGTGTGTGTGTGTGTGTGTGTGTGTGTGTGTGTGTGTGTGTGTGTGTGTGTGTGTGTGTGTGTGTGTGTGTGTGTGTGTGTGTGTGTGTGTGTGTGTGTGTGTGTGTGTGTGTGTGTGTGTGTGTGTGTGTGTGTGTGTGTGTGTGTGTGTGTGTGTGTGTGTGTGTGTGTGTGTGTGTGTGTGTGTGTGTGTGTGTGTGTGTGTGTGTGTGTGTGTGTGTGTGTGTGTGTGTGTGTGTGTGTGTGTGTGTGTGTGTGTGTGTGTGTGTGTGTGTGTGTGTGTGTGTGTGTGTGTGTGTGTGTGTGTGTGTGTGTGTGTGTGTGTGTGTGTGTGTGTGTGTGTGTGTGTGTGTGTGTGTGTGTGTGTGTGTGTATAACGCATAACTCATGAACCGATACACGGAAAAACACCAAATTTTAAACTTAAGCTTTGTTCTAGCGTTTAATGAGCTGATTAGATTTTGGGCAGAGTCGGAACATCTGGGGGGTACTTTATAGGTGGTCATTTTTATATTTTATGGAATATATCTTTTATTTACGTTTGGGGAAGAAAATTCTTTAAATAAAAGTTACTTGTTATTTTATTATCTATAATTTTTGTTATATACAAAATTGTCCTAAAATGGTCCGTATTCGAGAAATTTGACAAAATGTAAAAAAATATTTTTTTTTTATAAAAATTGTTTAAACAAAAGTTGTTTGTAATATAATTCTCTATAATTTTTATCCCATAGATAATTTCTCTAAAATGGACCGTATTCGAGATATTTGAGAAAATGTGTAAATTTCGAAATTTGAAGAAAACTCAAAAACGGATAAAGAAAAAATCAATAAATTTTAAACTTAAGTTCTATTTCGGCCTGACGTGAAATGATTAGATTTTGGACAAAGTCGGAACATCTGGGGGGGTACTTTATGGGAGGCCGTTTTTATATTTTATGGAATATATCTGTTATTTACGTTTGGAGAAAAAAATTGTTCAAATAAAAGTTACTTCTAATATTATTATCTATAATTTCTGCTTAATGTAAAAATTTCCTGAAATGGCCCGTATTCGAGAAATTTAACAAAATGTGCAAAATTCTGATTTTTATGAAAATTGTTAAAATAAAAGTTGTTTGCGATATCGATCTCTGTAATATTTTTTCATACATGATTTTTTTTAAATGGACCGTAATAGAAAAATTGTAAGAAATGTTTCGAGGTAGATGTATGTGGACAATGTATATATTTAGTTTATCCTCTAAACATTTATAGAGATGCTGCAATAGGTTGTACAAAATAACCGGAAAAAGCCTGTAATAACTAGATAGGAAAGTCATGTGTTGGACACATCAGATTTTTGTTGTTGCTTTAATACTCCTAATTAAATTAAGTTATTATTTATCGATTCTACACAAGAATAACCCATTTTATCTATGTTTAATCTCAATAACTAAAAAAATATACTGACAATTAGCTTGACAGAATTGTCACTTATTTAAAATGTTTAAAATAATAGCAGTCGATTGATCAAAATATGAACGGTGATTGGTGGATTTAATTTTTTTGCAATGTTCTCACTACCTAGAATGGACATGAAATATATTCGTTCAGTTGAAGGCAATAGCATACTTTTTCGTTTTGTAATCTGCGCGTAGATAAGCTAATATCCATGTAGGTGTAGAAAAAAATAAATTACATTCGAAAATAGAGGGTGTCCGCCGGGAAGGTATACTACTTTATTTGTTTATAATTTTTGAATGGATCTTATATTAATAAATGTTTTATTTATTGTCGGCAATTATGTATGGAATACAATATCAGATAAATGTCCGCCTTTGTTAGCCTCACAAATGCGAGCCCTTCTGAGCACATTTTTTATTGCATTCTCACACATTTCACGCGGTATTTCATTAATTTTATCACGAATATTTTGTTTGAGTTGCTCGAACGTTTCTGGTTTGTTTACATAAACCTTGCTTTTCAGATATCCCCACAAAAAGACCTTGGAAGCCAATCAACTTCACCATTTCTTGAAATAACTTGTTGTGGAAAGAGGTCTCGCGGTAATTCCATTGTAATTATGGCTGTATGCGATGTGAAACCGTCTTGTTGATACCACATGTTAATCAAGCCCAAAGCATGCAGTTGTTGCGTTAAAAAGTTTTCAATCATATCACGATATCACTCCCCATCCACAGTTACCATTACGCCGTTTTCATTTTCAAAGAAGTAAGGTCCAATGATTCCTCCTGACCAAATTGCACACCAGACTGTCACTTTTAACAGATGTAAAGGTGACTGATGAATAATTTGAGGGTTTTCCATTGCCCAGAACCGACTATTTTGTTTATTCACATATCCATTCAAATGAAAATGTGCCTCGTCACTCATTATGATTTTTTCATGAAAATCGGGGTTGCCATGGGCGAGCTGTAACATCCTATTGGCATATGTACGGCTGCGTAAATGGTCTTGTGGAAGAAGCTCTTGTGTCAACTGATTCTTATATGGAAACAAATGCAAATCCTTATGCAAAATTGTGGCCAAAGTTGTTCTTTGAAGACCAAGCTCCTGAGCACGGCGTCAAATTGAGGTTCATGGTTTTGAACACTTTCTTGAGCAGCAGTAATGTTTTCAGCCGTTCTTGCAGTACGTTGTGGTCCATGCTTGGGCCTATCACCTACAGACCCCCTTTCTTCAAAATCATTCACTACACGATAAATAGTGCGTTTTGTTGGCACGTTGTTTCTCCCAAAAATTTCACGTAACTTTCTCATCGTCACAGTAATCGATGATTGATTTTGATAATATGTTTTAACGATTAAAACACGTTGGTTTATCGAATATTTTTCCATAATAAATTTGCCACGTGTCTACTTCACGACTGCCAAATATAAACTGTCAATGTTTACCAAAATGGCGGTAAAACAAAGTAGTATACCTTCCCGGCACACCCTGTATATACAATTTACTCTAGACAATTTTTTTTGTCAATCAATTTTAATTCCACGTTATTAGTGGTATGTTTTAGTTATTTTTTTATTGATTATACTTACGTTTTGTAGATGAAGTATTAAAAATACTTATTTATAATATTAAATGGACTATTTCACTTATTTATATCAAAGGCAGAAAGGTTGATTATATGCAAATATATTGAGTTTGAAGGAGAACTTCTTTTCTCAAGTGATTTACTACGAGTAATTAGCAACCAGAGTGGCAGAATGGGAAAGCTATTAATTGTTTTTAATAGGTATTTTTGTCAGGTATTATTACTATATACTTATTATTTTTTTACCATTTGCTGAAATTTAATAGTAGGTTAATGTTTACTACCTACGATTATAATAAACCTTTTTTGCTCTTTTCTTTTGTTTCTCATGAACCGATGAATTTAACTATAATATTCAGTAAAATTAGCATAAAATAATGCAATTTACCTCAGTAATGTTTGTGGATGCTAGCAAATTATGTACTTGTATTCAATATAAACATTAATATTGCAAATCATGTATACAATATGTTTATGTGCTCCATATTCCGAGTAATATCTAGTGAATCTTCGTTTCATTTAATGGACTCAGTCATTTACAAGAATTCTTTTATCAATTCTTTCAATTCACCCAAACGTCAAAAATTCTAACGTCTTAATCACAAACACGACAACAATATCCTTACAAGGTAAGAAAACTATAAATTTTCTTTTACAAAAAAATCATAATGTGTCGGTAACGCCTTTTGCCCAAACTAAATGGTTCGGATAAACAAAAATTTCACGTCTTTATCTAGGAAGAGGCTGAATTCACACCTGAATAGTTAAAGACGTCAGCTCTAAAATAAATATTTGGGGATATGCGATAATAAATCTCATTACACTTGTGGTCGGGATTCACCGGCCATTCATGCATTCTTGTGAGTTTTCTATAGCTGGTCAGTTTGACGAAATCGAGGTGATGTAGAAAGTCGGCATATTCAGTTTTGTATATCTATAAATTTCAGGCAAAGCATAAACTCGACAAATGTTTATATTCATCACTCAATTTATGTGTTATCGTAAATACGCTATTTCTGGTAATACCCAATCATACTATGAAAACTAGTTTTAAATATCCTCTTTATTTAATTTAAATTTGACTGGTCAAAACTAGAAATATGTCTGTCAATCTTAGTTAAAAATATGAAGACTAGAGAGAAAGAGGCGAATCGGCAATGGTCAAATTTCAAATTTCCATCTTTCTTTTTATAAAGTTTGCGAAATTGACTGTAGTTGGCATGTCGAATGACAGCGGTGTCAATTTTCTATGTAAGTCAATGTAAAATGAAGTGATTTTTTAAAAAATTAGTGACAAGAATCAAAATAATGTGAAAAAAGGTACCTGAGTATAAGAAACATGAGTGACAAAAAACATCAAAGCAAGATTTACGTCATTCCAGATTGTAAAATAGGATAAAAATCAAATGTAAAACTAAAGAAAACACAAGAAGAAATCAATTCAATGCTTTTTAAAGCTTCTAATGATAATATTTATTGTAAACTAGTCACAATATGTATCTTATGATATGTTATGTTGGGAATGGGGTGTTAATACACTGCGACCTAAAATATCTATTGTGTCCCCTTCTGTTGCCAATGCACTAAGGACATGTCTCAACGCCTATAACCACTCTTCCAATCCTATTTTCTCAAGAAAGAATATGTATCTTACGAAGTGTAGTTTATTTTATTACAAGTTTCTATAATATAAAATTTTACAGTCATAAATGCTGACTTACAAACAACAATAATTATGCATTAAATTTAACTTACTTGGAAAGAAAATTTATTTTTTATAGTTTTAATATTAGATAAAGAGTTGCTACTGTTATTTGTATTAGGACCCCAATTGTGTCATTGTAAATGTTTTTTATAGGATACTAAACGTTTAGGACAGTGGCAGCATATATATATCGTTCCTAGTGCCGATAAAGCACTTTCTAGAGATGATGCTGTTCTATACTTTTTAGAAGATATTAAATATTATTATGAGAATATTTTTACTGATGGTACTGTTAGCAAAATAAAAAAGGGGAAAGGGGAAAGCTGAAATTAAAGGATGAGGTAATTCCAAATCACCCTTTATACTTGTATTAAAACAATAAAAAAATCTGTTAACTGTTATTTTACTCTTAAAACTATATATTAATTCAATTAAAAAAAAAAAATTGCCAAAATTGTACTTATCAAATTTCGGCATTAAAGAAACTTTTTTGAACTTGGTCATACATACCTAATTTGTATTTTATCTATAAAATGAAATAATTTATTAATTAAAACATGCAAGACTTGTTTAAAAATAAATACATTAGTATGTTCTGTGCTTTATTTAGCTATAAACAAGTTTATTTTTATTATATTGACAAAATTATATATAATTCCCATAAGTAGTCATGTATTTTGAACACCGTATGCAGTACGAGCGCCCATGGGCTTAATTATAGAAGCTCAATTAGCATGCGTTTTTTGAGACCGTATCTTAAGTAAGTCGAGTCGCCTCCTTATCTCTAGTCTTCATAGTTAAAAATCATAATTCCAAATATTTTTAACTTAAAACAGCTGTTACTAGTTTAAATGAATATTAGCTAAATGTGATCAAATTTAAACTAATCTAACTTTTTTCTGGTTGAGAGGAAATCTTTAATGTATACCAGGCACTAGCTTCAGTAGTACCTGATAGTGTGGACTCTAGAGTAGAAAGTGCAGGCACAGTTTACTCATTGAAACCACTAATTTTGCATCTGTGAGAAATACTGATACCGCCTAAAGCATAGCTTTGGTGTCTTCTCTTTTGATTGGATCCTTCCATCTTCTTCTTCGTCATAATTATATTTATCAATTTTGTTAATATTATGTTGTTTCCCTTTCTGTCGTATATCTTGAGCAGTACATTGTTATGTGTTGCTGTATAGATTTTATTCCAGTTCATTTTGTATTGATTTTCATGCCAATTATATATAGATGTAAGCCAAATAATCCATATCCTGTGAAATCCGATGTTGTATTTTACATTATCTTTTATAATTCCTTGCCGTTATATCTTTGATGAAGGTTTTTTGTATATCCATCAAATTGGACCAGTTGGTTTACCATTATGTCAAGAACTTTTTTCTGGCCGTTACTCCATGTTCTTATTACTTCTCTATTTCTTCCAATTTTTCTTCTACCTTAAGATTTATTAGCTAATGTAGGCGTTGTCGGGGTTGTCCTGAACGAAGATGTGATTATTGGAAAAAAATTTCTATTTAGACTCTTCATCATCTTTTCTAGCCCACTTTTCTGTATTTGTGATCCATATAATAACATAGATACTAAACCTAACCTAATATAACCTAGAATTTGCTAAAGGATAGATTATAAAATAATTTTAACTAAATTATGTTTAGATCTAGAATCAAATAAAAATATTTGCTATTTCTAGCTAAATCCAGCATGTTAGTTAAAACTACTTATTCTGTAAATACTTACTTGGACTAATGGACTAGATTTCATACTTTTACTGGCTACAGTCCTGCTATTTACGTGCCTCGCTATCACTATGGCACTCTTAACCGCATCATTGGAGCTATGGAAAGCATGCTGGACCTAACCCTTATCTGTATTTTGCTGGAATAAAGGCCAGGGTGATCTTCTATAGACTTCTGAAGGAGAGCAGTCAATGCAATAAAGAACTGCGATGGTACAAAATGGGGCCGATGAGTGAGATTAATAAGCATTATATCTTCGGCATGGTCTCAGACTCACTAGTTCTTTAACGACACAGAATAGTCATGCTGCGTCTTGATTTTAGAGAGACACGTATAGAGCAGCGGGTTAAAACCTTCTCTCAGGTGGACTGTGCGCTGTAAACAAATGTCCCCAAAACTGAAAATGGAGTAGAAGCGAGAGTTTTTGGACAGAAACCAAGTGTTGACATATCAATAAACCTGGGCTCTCTGGCCAAGCAGAAATTATTGCTATAGAATTGGGAGCGAGAGAGTTGATTAATTTTCTCTCCGCTAACAAGACTATACAGATCTTCTTGGGTATTAAGGCAGCCTTCAAGGCCCTGAGCTCCAATCGAGTTGACTCGAAGCTGCTTTGGAATAACATAAAGACCCTTTAGTATCTCGGTACCCAGAAAAAAGTTACTTTGATTTGAGTTCTGGTACACAGCGATGTGGAGGGCAATGAAAAAGCCGATATGTTTGCTAAAAGGGAAACCAAATCTAAGATCATAGGACCAAAACCACTCCTGGGCATTGCAAAATGGAGCAATACCACAGGGCTAACTCATTCAAAGGCATTTATATTCAGCCCCTTCAAGCACGCCTCTGCTCAGATCCGGGAATAAAGTATGAAAGATCTACGTATTTTCACGAAACTGAAGACAGGGCATTATCGTCTTGGTAACCTAATGTGAAGGCTATGTTTCAAACAAATATAGAACTGTCGATTAAGCAGCGTGGAAGATGAATCTGCAGAGCATATACTCTGTACCTGCTCCGTTTTGGGAAGAACTAGGTTCCAGATCTTCAGATTTACATAACATGAACCTGGCGACTTTAAACAGGTTTTACCTAATTCAGTCATAGCCTTCATCAAAAGGCGTGGCTTGTACGATGAACTATAAATGAGACAGGAACTAAAACAGTTTCATCTGTGTCGTTGCTAAAGGCGATGAGATCATCCAACTCATTTTCAACCTAACCTTTACTGTCACATAAGTACTATTTTTACTTTTCATAACAATACCCTGTAGGTTGTAACAGTTGGAACTGTTATTTCGACACATTCACCTCTTACTCAAATGTCATTTGTCCTCTATGCCTTGTGAGATTTTATTTGATTTGACTGACAGGACGATCAACTTGATTTTATTTTAATCTAGGTCATTCGATGAATTAAATGATATTTATTTATGTTAATGGCCGTCTGATTTTTTAAGGTATGTTTTGTTAATAATATGTTATTAAATATATATATTTTGTGCAAGGATTTCTCGAACAAATTGTCAGATTTTAAACATAACCTCAATATCAGTGATACATGTGTGAGTTTTATATAAAATTATATAATATTTTTTTTGGAATATTATGCTTTACTATATTTATATATATTAAATAAAATTTTTCCTTTTCATATTAATTTTAGTCTCTGTGAAATTATTGATTTAATAGTTTGAAATTATTAATTTAATAGTTAAAACATTTTATCTAAATCCTTTTTAAATTTCTTTTCTTCTATCATAACGTTTTAACCATTTTTAGCTGATGGCTATCTATAGATGGTTTCATCTCTAGACGGTTTTAGTCTCATCTATAGATAGTTTCGAGTTCAAGTTCGAATACTGAAGATTATTCAGGTTTCATCTCTAGACATTTTTGGGTTCAAATACAATAAGAACCATTTATCTTGAAGATCGAAGATCATTCACGTTTCATCTCTAGACGTTTTGAGTTCGAATACCATTTTTGCAGTCACAAATGGGAATTGTGAATAGGGGTCCCGAATCCCTTGGTGGAAGTTGCCTGACCGGACTGAAATGTTGTGTACCTCTACATTTTGGAGTGAAGAAATACCTAATTTTACCCTTAACTTACCTTATGTACCTACAGATAAGTGCAATTCATTTAATCAGTAAATTGTTTTAAATTTGAATTATGTGCAAACTTATGTGAATTAGAATTTGATAACTACCGTATCTAAAGCATGGTTTAAGTATAATTTGTTAGTGGTTAGTGATTTTCTATATTTTTATCACTAACCTAGAGTTAAGTGTATAAGCTTTAAATATAGTAGTGCCCAACTTCTATTTCAAAGTTTTTCGAGTTATTTAAAAACCTATCCCACGCCCTATACATTGAGCTCAAACACATATATCAAAGTAGACAAAAATATTCACGTTACAAGGTTACTTAATAACTACCTTTAAATTCGGGAGGTATATATACATTTTTAAAATTTTGTTTTGACTTACTCTTTAACAGTCATTCTTGTGTTTTTATAGAAAGAGAAATATGGCGTAAAGTTAAAAAATGTTACCGATTTTTCTATTAAGCATAATTAACCCCTCCCGTTTCCCTAAATTAAAAAAAAAACAATTTTTAAATAAAACTAACGACTTTGTAAAGGCTGCGTTTTCATAATAAATCGTTTTTCTCAATTTGGGTCATATGAAAATAATAAAAAAATAATCTTTTTATCTTTTTAAGTATTTCCGCAAATCATTTTATAAATTGTTTCCCATGTTTTAAAACTACACGCTATTTTTATACACTACCTTCATATTGGAGGAGTTTTGTGAAGAAATTTCACTTTACGTAACAGTTTCCGAGCTATTCTCCTTCAACACCACTACAGAATTTGATTTATGAATGTTTTTGTCCGACGCATGGGGGCTTATGTGGTGTGTAACTGGGCTTTTTGGCTTCTTGGCTTTTTAGTTTCATTCACAAGAAACGTGGGATCGCGTGGGATAATTCTGCTAGCCAGCGTGGCACATAAAAATTCATGAATGGAAGGAAAGAATGAGATGTCGTATATCGGATTTATAAGAATTGATGTTTCCTCTGTCGATTTTAAGGTTTGATTGAGTATGTATAGATATATTTTTTTAATATGCGATTCGGAGAAATGTTTACCGAATTGGATAATATAAAATTCCTTTATTAGCGAATTTGACAAATCGGATTTCCGCTGTTTGTTACAATTATGCTTAAACCAAACTCCATACACCAAGATGGTACCTTAGAATAGAGTTCCTCCAAAACTAGTTTTATTTTCTATATTTTTTAAATGAGATGGTACAAAAATATAAATTTTATTTAAAGTGTATGAATATGATCGTTGTGATTTTTCTGTATTGTGTTACAAGTATGTGGTAAGGTATATTTATTAGTAGAAAAAATGAAATTTAGTATTCACACATAGGTAAAATTGTTGGTCTAGATGCAAAATTTGGCTTTTTTTGAATACATTGTTTTGAATACAGGTTAGAATAAATAGTTCCTTCGATTATTGGATAAAATTAATTTCAAAAATCTCTTTTGTAGGATTTCAAGTAGAAGTTAAATTCATTTAACTCGAAAATATTTTTTTTAAGAACAAAAAATTACTTTTGAAAATTAAGGACTTCATTTTTCTGATGTTGACTATATTACAATCAAAGCTGAAATGATTTTGTTACGGGTCAGAAATTAATCTTACCCATATTAATTCAAATAATTATAAAGGGATAGTAAATATTAAATAAATAAAAACTCATCTAATTTGTAAATAGTACGCAGCAAGATTAATATACTTTTATCCATTTATTAAAATTTAACCTATACATATGTAGATTGTTTATTTACATGCTAATGTCAAATCTTGACCATGACCTTGTAATAATTCTTCTCTTCTTCATTCAGGTGTAATTTAATTAGTTAGGTCAATTAGGTTAATTAAGCTGTTTATTGGCAGTTTAGCCTTCTTAATCAGGTAAATGTATCTTCTTGATGTCTGAGGTTCTCTCTGGGTTCTCTGTCATTTACTTTTGGAGGTTGGTTTTTGGGCCATGTGGTCTGCTTTATCTTGAAATGAATATTTCTGATTTTTTACCACCCCTAAAAAGAATTACTTATAATAAGTATTGCTTGTAAAATCAAGACGATTTTTTATTACACGCATTGTAGATTTGCGATAATTAAAAGAAAAGGCCCTACCGTACTCAATAAGTCACCCAGACACAATTTAAATTGCATGCACCTTAATATCTGGCTTACCATTATTGCTATCACCGTCGATTGATTTTATTTACTTGACAAGGTACTCCTGAGCATAATACTACTACTGCTTATTGGCTGTTTTTGGGCTTGTGAATATTGCAGTGCTGTCTGTCGCCCCATCGATACATCTAGGAGACTTTCAAAACTCAAGTAAGATTAAGATCTCTCCATTTTTCTACCTACCCGGTGCATGAAACAAATCCGCTATCTTTTTGGAAGACCCCACACACCCTAAGAGGGAAACGATTTAAGGGTTTATATATAATCAATCATATACATTTTAGCATAGTACATACTTAGGTATTTATTTTAAAGGACTACTTAATAATTTATAAGAATTGCAATAGAAGAATATTTGTATTCACCTACTCGATGTAAACAAGTAGTACTACTTGGGCTTGAGGGGTAATAATCTTGCAAATAGGGAGCCTTGTAGTAAGTAGATAATTTGTAACTAAACGAGTTTATTTCTTGTTCTTGGTAAACTACCAGATTGTAACTCTGATTGTAATTCCGGATACACTTTGTATGTAAGTACATTATTTTCCTGTAACGTAAAACATAATCATCATTTGAATATTTGAGTAAAAACATGAGTAAATAGAGTTAACTGATTTATTTTCCAAGTCCCAAGATAGAATTGACTCTAGAACCGTATCTGCTAGTACCACTTAGTCGATAGGATTTTCATTGCTTATTGTACCATTAACTTTTACAGCATGGGATATATTATTTAAATAGTTTTTTTAACAAAAATAAACATTTTTCTCTAAGACCAATGGATTTAGGAGTATGCAAGAGTTGCTGATGTCGTACCGTGTCAAAGGCCTTCAAAATCAATGAAAATACATAGACAATAGTTTTATTTTTCTAACGAGTGGTGTACTTTATCTGTAAGAGTTAATACTGCATATTCAGTAGGCGTGTTTTCTCTAAAACAATATTGCCATATGTTACGGGTTTTATTTTACCTAAATCTATTCCAGTCTAAAATACCCTACTTTACACTATTCTAACTTATTCTATTTGCTGGCCTATCTAAACTAAACTAGACTAAACTACACTATTCTAAATTATTTTACGCTTAACTATTTACATTATTCTACTTCTAATCTATCCTACGCTTAACTATGTACACTATTCTACTTCTATGTAATTCTAACTTACCCTAAGCTACTCTAATTACTAAACTAATCTATTACTTACCTATTCTACTATAACCTATGCCAATCTCTTTAGTTACCTTTCGATTTAAGGGTGTGCGGTATATAAATGTATACAAATCAATAAAATGGGTCCATTAAATAAATTCATAAAATATCCATTTTTATCAAACATATTTTGTAGTAAAATATAAAATAATGTTTTGTAATAGATTATAATCTCACCTGGAGTATATTCAATAATAATTAATACCTTAATAAATAATTTATAATGTAAGTAAATATTTCGCTACTTTGAACAATAACTCTAGCTCATTTAATTACTAAAAAGCTTTATTTTTATTGTTATTGTTTACATGTCAATTTTAACTCCTTCAGTTGTCAGATTCTTTTAAATTTATAAATAATGACCACAGTCTTACCAGAAATTATCCCATTACCCTTTTGTAGTCAGGGCCTTCTTGCTAAGACATTGACTTTTGTTGGCCATTTTGTGGAACTTCCTTCCTGGCCCAGTTTTTGCTTGGATTCTGATTGTGGCATGTGCCAAGATTTCAACTAGGATTTTCTAGGATTCATTCTTGTGCAAAAACCAGAGATTCCTTTAGTCCGATATATTGTTAGTGATATTTGTGATTCATACACCTAGTGGTGGATATAGTATCGGCTAAAAGTGTGAATTTAATTTAATAACTTAATAACTAAAAGGTCACATACCATCAAGGGTGAGTTTTTCAAAATGAGTTATTAGTTCATTTACCTATATTCCCAACAGCCTTCTGTGTACATAATCGTTACAATCGTCAATGTTTTTCAGACCTCCTTGGTTCGTCCCTTTCATTCATGCGTTCCTTCCTTCGCTCGTTCAGATTTGCAATTCTGCGTAAGGGCTTTTATTAGAGGAGTACTTCTGGGGACTGTGGGCAAGTTCTCTCCACCTCTTCATATAGAATAGGGCTTCTCCACTTCACCGTTGGCGTGCTAGCAACAGAGTACAGACAATTAGATAACCGAATACGAAGTAATTTTCATAGCGGTCTGCCTATCGACATCAAGAGGAAGCTACCTAACTGGACATCGTCCTTCATTGAGTTTACTTAATCACAAGTAAGACGGTTCCTTTTTCTAACTCTATATTTCGGAGGGCCCCCATCTACTAACGAGATTAGGTTGTTTGAGACAGCCTACAACAAACAGAGTTAAATACCTGATTAAATACTCAATTTCTTTTGTATATATACTTATTAATTGTAATATCCACCTACCGGGTTTTCTTTTGTTATACGAAGAGTACTCTACGTAACCGCACTTTTACCACCCACTTGGAGGGTTATATATTATAAGGGTATGTAAGTTAAACGTAAGAATAGTTGTGGGAACGCCTTGTACATAATAATTTTCTTTTGTTCCTAATAATAGTCCACATTTGTTGGTTATCATTTCAATTTTGACAACACGAGGTTATAAGATAATAAAGGCCCGTTCACATTCTATCAATCATTTTCTTCTCTCTATTTACAGGAACCCGACCCTGAGGTTACTAGTCAACCTGATTAGGGGAGTTCGATAATTTGAACCCCTTTATCAGGCTACCCGTAATACATATTGAAATTAGACCTGTTTGTTTAGCAATTTTTTGAAAATCTTTAAAAAGTTGGTAATAAGGGATATTGGACGATTATTCGTGACTACAGTTTTATCTTCTTTTTTAAAAACAACTGCCAAATTCCATTCTTTAAGCAAAGATTTATATTATAGGTAAGCAGAACTACTATATAATCGGTCACTGCTTTGATAGTTTCTGAACGAATTTCATCCATATTAATATTATCTGTAGATTTATTATTTTTCAGTTCGTGTATTATAACTTTGAGTTCTGATGGTAAAGTAGCAAATCAACTCATACTAGGTGTTTTTTTCTCCTGTAATTTAAATTTTGGGTCTCGTTTTATTTTTTCAGCAAGATTTTTCCCCATTTCCTTAAATTAGAAAATACATCTCCGTCTCCATGTTTTTTTTTTTTATTTTTTTGATGATACTTTCTTTGTTATTGAAATTACTTAAGGATTTTTTATAACGAATTATTAGCATTTCTTTCTATCTGTTCTTTGTAGAAATTGCTCCTCTTTCCTTTCATTTATTAAGAAACTATGCACGTAGGGCTTTGCACATTCAATGTCATATGAGGAGATGCCTTGTCATGTAAAAACTACATAGGTATTATTTCTATGCAATGGCAAATTCAAAATAAGCCCGATAATGAAGCTTGTAGAAAATTTAAGTATATTTATATTTTACCATTTAATTTAGCAGATAAAACTACGGAACCTGTGAACTATTCGCCAGTTATTTCTATCTATATATTAAATTGAAACACATGTTGAAAATAGCGTTCTCTGATAGCAAGTCTCTACACATATTCGTTGTATAAATTTGTTGTACCTTCCTTTTCTCGTAAAAAAACGCTTCATCGATAAACAGAAATTTTCTATAAAAGTAAATATCTTTAGCCTTTTTTCTCAATTAACTCTACATACTCTAAACAAACAAATGTCATTGGTAAAGTTTTTATTTCGTTAGGTTGAGAGCTGGTTGCTATAGGTTTTCAATCCTCTTCAGGGATGGAGTCGAAGGAATGGTGATATCTGAAAGGATGTAATTAACTTAGTACTTGCCTACTGCTATGAGAAATCCTCTTAGAAAAACTCATATCAGGAGAGGCAGTAGTGAGACCGAACCACTACCTTCCGAAGCGAGGCAGATGTGTTGCCGCTGAGCCACCTAGCTCAAAGTTGTGTTATGTTGTTGCATATGAGTCCTCTATTTTAATCAAGCAATCCAAATCACGTGATTTTAATTGGTGAACGATTGGCAAAAACAAAAGTGTTTTGTGATAACAACGTTTCTAGTGAGGTTATTAATTATTAGTATAAGCGTGTATATAATCGTTTTTGGGTTTATAAGGGTTTTTTCGTTAATAAATTAAAAAATCATAAATAAAATTGTTGATATTGTAAAGATTTTTAATAACAAATATATGCAGCCAATTAGTTACAAGTGGGTGAGCTTAACTTTTAGCTTCCATTAAGCTAAGTTTGACGTATGGTGTCGAGATAAGGTGATAATACACACAAGGTGCTATAAAAATGGTGAAACATATAATAATATCTATTAAGAATGTATAAATATTAAATAATATGATTTTCAAAAAAAGTCAAAAGTAAACCATCGGCCTATCTGGCAGGACGTTGTATTACCTTATTGTGTAAGTCAAATACGCTCTCAGTGAAACGTCATTGAGTGACAGAAGGACAGACACCGAGGTGATTCCATAAGTATTCTTTTTGCCTAATTGTGAACGGGTCACTAAAAATTTCAAAGTGGTTCTGCTTTTCTACATTGTTGTAGTTTACACTAAACCTTAATTCCAAATAACTTTAATCAACATTTTCTTGTGTTTTAAAAAATAAAGATAGTTTATTCTTATTTATAAAAAAAATACTTTTAAAACACCCACCGTATATTAGCAATTTCAGTCATATTAAGTGACGTAATATTTTCATACGAAGCAGAGTTAATCCCCATCAGAAAAATGTCCAACTCAATAAGTTTTATTATTTAGATACAAGTTTGATTTGAAATGCAAATAAATAAGATTTGTTTTTCCTCTTGCCAAAACCTTATGAATATTAACTAATTTTAAGGTCAACAACCAACCACTTTGAAAAATCCTCGGCTAGGTAAATGTAAATGCACAAGCAAAATCGTCCCTTTACAATCCCAATTGCATTATCCTGGATTACGGTACCATTACATGCCATAAAAGAACCAACAAAAGTTTTATTGATCCGACAACGGCTTTGAATCCTCAAATCCCAGACAGGCTGCAACCTTTAATCCAATTCCACACCATGGGATGTCGACACTAATTATCAAAATATTTTCACAAAATCTTGTTAATTTTATTACCAGTCGTTTCACACAAATTACTAACTCAGGGAAACGTTTGAATAATTGTAATATAGCTACGGTTTTCCAATTATGTTCAGATTTCTAAGTTTTTAAAATACCTAGTATTATCATTAATTTCATTGAATGAAAATTTGCTGTGGTTTATATTAATTTTATATTTTTTGTTAAATATATAATAAAAGTACTTGATAAATTTAAACAATTTTTTAAAATAATTTTAATCCATAGGCACTTTTTAAATGTATTTTGGGGAAAATGAGGTAGTTTTTAGCATAATTTATTTATAAATAATTTTCTATTTCTTCTGTTTTTCTTAGGTTATAATTCAATGCATTTTGCCGCAATAGCCAAAGGAGTAGTTGTTTTCCGGAGGAAAACGGTCGCTTGCATTATTTAGTGACAGATTTTTTTTTAATTTTAAGCCTTTGTGATCATATTATAAATATAATTTCTATAAAAATGTAATAAACTATGAGATTGACTAAAATAGTACTTTTACGAACAACTTTAAAGAAAAAAGATATAATTTTAAACGAATAAATATAAAAATATTATAATACCAGTGGTACTTTTTTTTTATTAATTACTACTATTTAAAAAGGGAGACACAGAAGAAGTAAAAGCTATCGCACAAAATAAAATTGAAAAACTCAACTATTTATTTACCTAAATATACCTAAGTAAAGAAGTAAATAGAGAAAATTAAACTGCAGAAATTAAAATTTTAAAAACAAGACGGAAAAACTTATTTGAATACCTACTAAAAAGTAAGAAATATCTTCAAAATTTAAAAACATGAGCGACATTGAAAAAATTATTAAAAAAGACTATGTGGATTTATATTTAATTAGTTTAGACTCTGAGCTATGTAGTCTCGCCGAACTCGACCTTTTTAAATCTATTGTCTATATACTTTAATGTTGTTTAGAGTACCTTGTCTAGTTTGGTAGTTTGGTGTAGTAGACCCGACTAGAAAGTAGTTATTTGGCGTAGCTAGTTACCCTTTGGATTCTTCTCCAAGTCTTCATAGCCCTTCGTAGTAGCATAATACATATAGTGAAGTTTCCTCTTCTTCCTATCAGAATCGACACAAATTCTCTTTTTTCAGTACGATATTATACATGTTTGTTAAGCCTAACATGCCCTGTTAATAGGCTTACTACTACTCTAGAATTTTTACTATTATGGCTTAGTAGATGCTGGATGAGTTTGGCGATGGTCCATTTAAGAACTCTTCGACCTGTCGTTGTTCTGGTGAATTGTACCACCAATCCTGTAGTTTTCTGAGTACTAAATTATTTTGGATCGTCAATATGGCTTCCGAGAGGGCAAGTTTACAGAAGATGCTATTATCAAGCTAATTTTATTTAAGAATCACTAGATAAAACAATGCCTTTGATGAGTATTTTCCTTAACCCCTTTGACACTGTCGCAAATTCAAGATTACGAAATTAGAGGAAAAATTATATTCTTAAAAGTTATTTATCGGGTTGTGAAGAGCAAGTTGAAATAGCCAGACTCACAAGGGAAACTAAAAATACAACTTTTAGTGTACAACTTGTACTACAATACTAGTTCTCATTTTATTCACTCTGTACCTAAATAATCTGCTCTCTTTTGGCACTTGTGATTAATTTATTAGTTTAGCAGATTGTTACAAGTGATGTGCACGTCTTCCTAAAGAAAAATTAAAACTCATTTTTAGGAAAGACATTATCTTCTCGAGCCGTCTATTATGTGATGAACAAAATATGAAAGATATATTATTTTAGAATGCTGTGATATGGAAACATCCAGTATCCAAAAATTAGAAAAAAAACTTCCCGAGACTCTCAAAGGGGTGGTTCTGTATCTAAAATTGACGCAATATTTAATACCAATAATATAATTTTAGGTAAAAACAAAATAAATACTAAATAAATAAAAAATCTTAATAAATAAAAAAAATCGTAGGTATTCTCTTTTCTACTCTCTGATAACACTACCTGCGTTTATAACGTCCTCTATTAGTAAAATGGCAGTATCTACCGAAGAGATATCTATAGCGCGGTTTAGACATTATGCATAACCCACAATAAAGTCGTTTTTGGATGCCCAGCAGGAATTACTGTTAATTATATAGCACATACAATACTAAATTTTTAAGCGCCAAGTTTAATTAGCCTTTTTCCTGGGAAGATTTAAAAAAGATACGCTAGGGGCAGCATCGATGGGGAGGTACATATGTTTTGAATTTTCTTTTAACAACAAAGTCAAATGTATAGATTTATAATGGAAATGAACGGAAAATGATGTACCTGGAGCGAAATTGAAAGTTGCAAAAGTGCAAGATCAGAGGCTAAATCATTATTTAATTGGGATTCTTGATTACTATTAGCATTTTTATTACTAATTTGTAGTGATTCAACATCAGTAACAGTAGAACAGATAAGTTTTTGATGTTTATTTTTTCCAGTGCTTGAGTTCTCTTCAATACATCGTTGCTGTCTTTTATATTTCATACACAATTAAAAAGAAGTTTAAGTTCATTATTTACTATCAATAATGATAATAATATGTAAACTGATATAAAATATAACCTCTTTAAATAAACAATTACTAACCTTTGAAACTGTCGCTGGCAATGGATTTGGGTTTTCTATTGTTGGTCCATTTAAATTAATAAAATGTCTTGTACAAATAAAAGTATGTTTTTTTATTTTTTCAACTGTTAAATCTGCCCTTCGTGATAAATGTATCCACTCCAAACACTTTTTTTTGTCAACTTGTGGTTTTATAAAAGGCACAAATTTTACACCATCTTGCTTGATCTTGCTTGTAACGATTGTCAGACGTACAATTTGCAAACGCACAATGTTTTGTAGGCATGACAATTTGTTTTTAATTTTATTTATCACAATATTTATTTATTCGAATAATAATAAAACGTACGTTTAACGTTGTTGTCAATAGAGAATTCGAAATATATGTACCCCCCCCACCGGTGCTGCCCCTAGCGGATCTTTTTTAAATCTTCCCAGGAAAAAGGCTAATTCATATTTCTAATATTTTTTCAGTATGAAACAAAAATTAAATTTATGCAATTCGATTAATAAGAATATGCTAATATTACTAATGATAAAAAAATCTTTAATAAACTTTGGTTTTGTATTATAAACTAGTTAATACCTAGTCTTAGATTTTTGTTAAATATGGCGGCTATTCAAAGGTATTGGTATTAGGAAGTTATTTTAAGACAGAATCATATTTATAAAATATTATTGTAATAAAAACAACTGTGATACAATAATTAAGTTGTATAAATCATTCCTACAAAACAAGTTCACCATGGTTTGTTGTATAATAGTTTCAAATTGCTGCACTGTATGACTTAAAATATAACATAACCTTACTAAATCGTTTGCAATTTAAGTATTTAAGAATTGAAATGATAAAATTTGTTTCTACAGCTTTATAGAGTAACCATGATTTATAATATTGCTAGAATAAATAAGTTTAACATGGACATACCCAAAAATATGACTTTAACTATTCTCTAAAAAGAAGGTACAATTTATTTTTTTTATATTTCTTCACTTATATAAATCTGACATTTTCAGACCATATACTCACATGCAAATGGTATGGGAAGTAGTTGAACAAATATAAAATAAAAAACATTATTGTGTAGGTACTACCAAACGTAGTTGCTTTAATTTTTTTTATAAATATTTTTAAAGGCCATAATACTATTCTTAAGTAAAATTATTGATTAATAATAGCTCTATATAGTTTTCTGATTTGCATAAATGTATTTCGACACTACATTACAGTTATTTTAGAATTTTTATCACAAACAAATTGCTATTGATGCGGAATTATCTCACACTAATATTTATAAAACTATTTTTTAAAGCGTTATTAGGCGTTTAAGAAACAGTTTCATTTGTGTAGCCAAAAAGTTGTAAAGATGATACAAAGCAACAGTATACAATCAATATAAAGCAATTTAATTTCCTTAGCTGAAATGTTGTATAAAATAGTTGTATAAATGTTTTTTAACAATGTTATAGTTATCCAGGAAACTATTTTATAATTTTGCTGTAAAAATATATTAAAAACTAATTTATATAACAATTTAGTTTCAGAGAACAAAATAGTGGTTTCTACAATTTTAGTACAAGAAATTAGCATTTCAGAAACAGCAATATAATATCAATAAAATATAATAGTTTTGTAAACAAAAAATTATAAAGCTACTTTGTTAGTAGGGCTGTATCCTGTACCTATGCCCTCTTATTTTTCTTGTATTTTATATACAATAAATAATTATTTCCAAATCAGTTTCCAAGTTCTGTTCTACTTTTATTTTAAAATTTTTCCGTCCACATTTTTAAATTTATATTTTCCTTTTAACCCTAGAACGGTATCATTTAATTTCTACCGCTTGTTGGTATGGATATGTAAAATTTACGCATTCGCAAATTTTTACATGTACACTTTGTAAAATTACCTGTTTCATTAGTTTTTTTTATCGGAACATAAAATAGTGTTTTTAACATATTTTAATAACAAAACAATATTTAAAAATGAAAAAATTACAGTAACTGAATTTAAAAATAAAGATAACATTTTTTCTTTTGATTTTTTTGAAACACGTGCATATTTTTATTTGGTATTCCCATAGCCCTCAGAAAGTCTAGATACCGCTTGGCGTATGCTGACAATACAAAAAAATGACCCCATTCAAGCTTGTCGCCATGTTAGGTAAATTTATGTTTTGGCTACACTGATTTTTAGTTTGTGTGTTCTGTAATACGTGAACACCGATAATCTGCACTTTGTTATTAGTTATAAGTGAGTGAGACGCACAATTTCTAATTTCAAATTAAGAACAAAACTTTGACAAACCTATTTGATTTTCCTAGATCTGTTCAGACAGGACCGGTTTTATAAAATTTCTCGTTCTTAAAATGTTATTTTTACATGGTTATATATTATTGGATAAGTGGTTTGTGTACATATTGCTATGAGAATTATAGAGAAATTCAGTGAGATTTATGTAATATAATTCAAATTACAAGTAAACCATCTGTTCCTGTTTGGCAATATGGAGAAAATACCTACTTCAATGTCAAATGTACTATTTAAAAGAATGTGATTGTTAACCGGTCATTTATTTATATTATGAAAATAAAAACTCGAATTTTTTAACTAGGGAAAGATATACTTACATCGGTAACAAGGTATTTTTAGAAAAACTAATAGATTACTCCTATTCCTATAGTTTATTTGAAAATGAATAATAGCAAAATTGTATAAAAATATGGACCTTTGCCATAAAAACTGTGCTACCAAGCATTTTCAAATAAACTATAATGATAATTTGATTTAATAGAGCGAGTATAAGATCTCACCTGTTAGAGAAATTGGGGCATAGGGAAGAGATTATGAAGCAGGTAAGCAAAGTCATTGCAAAAGATAAATATATAGAAGTTATTTTAAAAATTTGATAAAAAACTAGTGGAACAACAAATGGAGTTGTCGCTATCGGAGATCCAATCAGCAGAAAGTAAAAAAAAAAACTTTGGGAATGTTGGAAAAGGGCACAGCAATAGGCCCAAAACAATTCCTTGGTTTTTTAATAAATATAATCTGAGATGCAGAAAATACTGCTAGAGTGGAGAAGCAGTATTGTTCCAATGTAGAAAACCCAGGGACATACAGCAGTGCACTAACCATAGGCGAATAGTCACTAAATTATACAAGAGTCCCATCTCGATTTTATTTTTAAATATTTTTGAGAATACCTATTATTATTTGTTACATTGAGTTTAATAAAACCACAGATTTCGAATGTATTGAAAGTTATTTAAAAAGTACCTCTATAAATATAGAGAAAATGTGTATATGACTAACTGGTTTTATTAATCTTTTTTTGGGGTAGGTAAATATATTTTGAAAAATTTACAAACTTCTTTTGAATAAAAGACAAAATATTTCTGTTTTTATTAACTGAACAATATTTTATACGAACATAATATTTAAAAGAAAATATTACATTTTACAAGTATCGCATATTTATATGAAATAACTTACTCAATAAGAAAGAATTAAATGAAACAAATTAATAAACAATGGATATGAAAAATTGCTTTAACAATTTAATCCTTAGATAAACTTATTCTTACATATTGCTTTAATCAATTTATTTACTATAAAAGTATATTTCCTATCATTTATTACATATAATAAAATAAAGCATAAAATATACAAACTATAATATGTACCTACTTAGAACGGAACTAATATTGTTGTATCAAGGTAGTAATAGTGGACATTTTCCGAATAAAAAAAAGTAAAAAAGAAGTAACGGTCGACACGTTTTTCTGACTATTGGTCTTCATCAGTACGGTGCAGCCAAGTTCAAAGGATCATGTAACCTGTGTTGGAAAAATTGTACAATAGGTCACTAACAAGGAGCCAATAACACATTTGCCGTTTCAGCTAGTATCCCCAAATTTTCTGGGCTTATACTAAAGTCACAAAATGATTCAATGGTCTTCCTATGGCTATCAGTTATTCTTTCCTAACATTTTTTGGTATGCTACAACAAAACATACAAATTATTTGATTTTGTACATACACAAATATTTGTGAAAACTTACACATGAAATGTTATTCCTTCCTTGTATCTTCTACCGTTAGATGCATTGTTACATTCACGTACAAAACAAAAAGAGATTTTGAAAATCCTGTAAAAATTTAACACCAAACCACAAATGTTTTTTATTAAAATAAAACACTAAACGACTAAACTAAAAAATAATGTTTTAAATAAAACCTTTACTAGAAGAGCAAAATAAAGAACACAACAGATAATAAAATCGATTATATACGTCGAACGCCGATCTTACGCTTATTACTAAACTTGCGCCGATTCTGTCTTGTCAGTAGTGCCAACTTAAAATTTATTGACATTTATTTATCATGGCGCCCATCATATGGGGGGTCAAAATGTTTTTACGATGCGGTATCTAGACCTTCTGAGGGCTATGGGTATTCCCCACATTCTGTTTTGGTACATTTTACGCAGTACGTAGTTGCCATTCTTTCCTTTAATATAGGACAAAGGTCCCTTTTTTGATCCCCTCCCCTTCGATATTCGTACTGGGTAAAAAGGTTTCTTTAATATCTATTGCATTGCACATACTGTACTTAGGTACTCGTATCCTATTTGTTGACGTTGTGATTGCCATGGTTTAAGACTTTTGTGAAGTACTCTAAACGTTTTAAAGTTTTACCATCTAATTCTTCAACATTGTGTGACTAAATTATGTATGAATTGATGCAAGCCATGTTTATCATATTGTAAAAGACACATAGGGCCATTTGTAGCGACAGTCGTTAAGAAATAAGCGAAGCCTAAAATTTTAAGCTTGGCGACACGTCAGATAAATGTACAACAAATAACTGCTTATTGGTATCGATGCGTATTTCTTACGTGTATACTTTTCAAAATCAAGCCACATCTTCTTTTGCTAAATAGTTGCAACTCTGACACCTAGAAATCTTCACAAGTAGGTGTTTCCTGAGGCACTGCTGAAAGCTCAAGATCACGTCTCAAAATAATTAGTGGAGAGGGCCCTTTCGCTACAAACCACACGTAAATTTTACGTACGATACCGCTCTAGGATTAACTTTAGTCCTTTATATTTGGTCAACTTTTTATTTTTCATTCTTCCCAGTATTTTGTTTTTTCATCTGCCATGTTTTTTTTTTTAATAGTTTTATAAATAATTTGTTATTCCTTTTTCATTTTCTTTCTTGTTTTTCTTTATCTTCTTCTTTTATGCCAAATCCTTTAATAATATTTTTTATTTATCTTCTTTGAATCTTTTGCCATCCTATGTAATTTTTTTAATTTCTTTTTCAATCTTGTGATTTTTACTGAAAAAAGTAAATTAGGCTTTTAAATATTTTATTTTCCTTACTTAGACTAGGTGGTTAATAAATTGAGTGAATAAGTACAGGACCCGCAAGTCGTGTACCAGTACCAAGACCTTTTTAGTCTTAAAGCCCCATTACACATGAAGACCACAAGGGAAAAAGGAGGAATGTCGCAACCCATTTTCGGTATATTTAAAAACATATTTTAATTAATAAAAAATAAGTTTTATCCATTAAACAGATGGGTGAAGGTCGACCCTACTTACGGATCCTGGACTACAAGTATAAGGCATGTGTTACACTTGTAACTAGTTTGTTAATGCCTACTTCTACTTTATAAAATACATCATACAAAGAGTTAAAAAAAAAAATAGAAATATTATTCACTAAAATAAGGTGCATTTTCATGTATTTCCGTAATTAGAACATGAATTCTGATCATTTATTTGTTATATTAAATACTAGATAATATTCAATAATATTAATAATACAGGGTACGACAGAAAGACAAAAATATTATCTAATACAAAAATATAACAATTTCGCGGAGTGGGTGGCTCAGCGGTAGAGTCTCTGCCTGTGGATCCAAGGGTCCCGGGTTCGAATCTCACCGTTGGCCGCGATTTTTTCATTTAATTTATATATTTAAAATTAATTCTGATGCCTTGGTAGGATTCCCCACTCGACCATTCACTGTTGGGTTCTAATTAACAGTGCAGTTCCTAAAGTGGTGCTAGGAAACAGTAACAAAGCCTACACAGAACACGAGGCGAAATAACCCTGGTAGTTAAAGCCGATGACACACCCAAAAAAAAACATTTTCGCACATAGATTTTTAAACCTAATAAATTATAAATCAATATAAAAGAAAAAACAAACTGCATTGTTATAAACCTGTTTTATTACTAACATTAACTATTTACATACTATCAAAATCTGACTCATCTTTCAGCAACATCTAAAATAGCCCTTAATAAAATAGTTTTGAAGGGTACTTTATATAATTTTCGACTCATGGGTACTGCAGGTACCACAAATCACTTATGAGCACACATCCCTATAGTTTTTGAATCAGTGTTACATGAACAGTAATATCTAGTATTCGCTTGAATTTCTTTGTAGCTACTCTATAAATAACATAATTTGAAAATCTCGAAAATATTGCAAAAAAAATGAAGGTACGCTACATAGAAAGTTTCCTAACAAAAATAAACTATCTATTATCAAAAATTTCTAGTAAATTGTTTCTTACAACATAACACAAAAAAGAAGAAAATATTTAATGTAAAATAGAATGTAGTCCGAAATTGCAAAGATTAATTTGATTGATAAACAAAGAAATAAAGAAAAGTTGTCATATGCTTAGAACATAATCTAAAGCTGGCAAGCGTGAACAAACTATATACAAGTATACAAGTATAATATAAGCTTCATGAAAAAAATAAGAATTACTTCTAACAGTTCACCCTGTAGAGTTGCAAACTTGAAGTTCATAAGAAAGATGCCCTTAATGGCCTGAAAAATAACATACTTAAATTTTAACAAATTCTAACAGTACCTAAAATTAATGTAAAAAGTACGGGGCCCTTTCCAACAAAAATTATTGTTTTTGTTTAGGTACCAAAAAGTAAAATAATAAAAAAACCGCATTATTCACGGTAAAAACAGGGAATGTCCCTAAATTAATAAAATATACAATTAAAAATTGCGGAATGTCCCAAAATAAAACCTGAATTTTAATAAAATAAACGGGAAATGTCTAGTCACATTGAATTGTCACTTTCCTTCTGTCAAAATGTTCTTGCTTTTCATCTTTTTTTCTTGCTTTTTTTTGTCAGAATGAGGTAATTTATCGTAGTAGGAATAAACAATTATTAGAAAGTTAAATAATCTTACCTTCATACTTGCGGTCAGGATACAAAAAAGTTACACATGAGAAGCGTTTTGTTGTTCACACTTCAAGTTTTAGCATTTAAAGCTAAGATTTGTGGACGTAGTCAAACATTAAAATATGGACCTAAATATTATGACTTGAATATTAAAATATCAGCAAATTAATGCTGTTTATTATGTTTTTGATTCGTATAACACCCCACGACCTGTCATAATCGAGCTCTACATTTTACTGATAGTAGATGTCGTCTGGCTAGTGCTGATAAATTATATTTGGTGCTGTTTACTAAAAAAAAATCTTTAGATAATTTTTATAACTCGCAGAATCCTCGGTACGAATATTTGTCAATAGTGCAGTTGAAGTTCCTAAATATGGCCAACAAGAAAAATATCACATCGTTAACTATTTGTCTGCTTGCCATAATGCCACTTTCAATTTAGAATTTAAAAGTAACTCGGCCGATATTTATTTGTCTAGTACCAACATAAGTATGACTCTCGATCTAGGCCCAGTAATTAACTTGGGCGATTGCACTAGCATGACGTGTAAAGGGGCCTTTAATCTTGCATCGCTGTGTTGGTCTTGGTCTTGCATTGCCAGTCTTAGTCTCACACCATGACTATTTAAAATGCATGATGAGTGTTCAGTTTCATTTTCTTATATTTTAAACAATATTTATCTTTATAAATTATCTCTGAAAAGTTGCAGGTATAAAACTTGGGTTACAAATTCTGCTCAATATAAATGTTGTCATATTCGATTAAGAAAACAATTGAAGGGCACATGGGAAAAAGAGGCTAAGTCAATTTTTGGTCGAAATGAGATAGCAGCGCCATTCTATGGCAAATTTAGGTACTTATCGAGCCACATATTGATTCAGGGGAAAAACAGGCTAGGTTCCACAAAATAAATTGTTTTAAGATACGCATACACGGGAATAACAGGCTAGTCCTCACGGTTTTGGGGAAAAACAAGTCATGTCGCTCGTGATGATTTAGCTGTTTTACTGTTTTGCTTTTTTTAACATAGGTATATTACTATTTCTCAGTGTTTTGATGTTCGGACAGCGTTCTAATTTGTTGTGTTTGTTTATATTAATTACGGTTAATAATGAAAAGAATACGGAAAGTGTCAGTGTGAAAAACAATACAAAAAAGACCAATACAGGGAAGAATAAGTGATGCAAGCAAGAAATTGCGTTTGCAAAGCCACGAATTGGGAGAGGAGTGCTATTGTAAAAGTTTAAACTGTTCTACAAAAATACCCGAAATAGCTAAACTAAAAATTTTAAGCAACTTTAATAATTTACCGTCGAGAAATTAACAAAACTTGTATTTATGCGACCTAATTAGTGTTCTACCTGTGCAAAATAGGCGCCCAAGACAAACTAAGAATTAGGCATCCCTTAGAGATTGCAGCGTTAAGTACAAGGTAAGATATCCTCTTGAAGATAGTATCACTGAAACTGCTGTATGCCGTAAAGAGTTTATGGCTTTGCACGGAATTACCAAAATGAAAATTGAATATCTTTTAAAATCTTTAAAAGAACGCGGCTCTGCCCCTCGAGACAAAAGAGGTATTCATAAAAGCCGCCCCAAAAAATTAAGCACTGAAACTACTAACAGAATCAAAAATCATATAGCGTCATTTAAAGGCCGTACTAGTCATCATAGTACAAAAAATACTGCTATAACCTATTTACCAGAAGAGTTGAACCTTAAAAAGATGTTTAATTTATTTAAGAAACTTCATACGGAATGCATTGTTTCGTATGAATCATACAGAAAAATCTTTGCAAGTTGCTTTAACATCTCATTTGGATATCCTAGAACGGACACCTGTAGTATTTGCGATACATTTCTAGCTAACGTAAAATGTTTGCAAAATAGTATAGCTAGTGAACAGAATGAGACCACCAAAAAATAGCTGGAATGTGACTTAAAAAAGATTACCACTGAGAATAAAGTACATAAGATTAAAGCACAAGAATTTTATATCAGGAAAAAAGTCTAAAGTTGCTAGTCGCCAGGATCTTAAAAGGGAGTCTGTTTGTATAGACTATGGAAAGAATTTGCCTGTGCCGAATATTACGACAAATGACGTTTACTATAAGAGACAACTCTCTATGTATTTATTCAACGTACATGTCCTTTCTACAGGAGCAAGTTTTTTTTATTTTTACCCAGAAAATATCGGAAAAAAGGGAAGCGATGATGTAGTTTTTCTATTAAACGATTTTCTATACAATTATCTGGATCCTCAAGTTCGAAGGTTGGACATATTTTGTGATTCTTGTGGCGGTCAAAACAAGAACTACACATTTTTCCGTTACCTTGTACATGAACAAAAACGCTTGGATTCTGTAAAAGTTACCTTCCCGATAAGAGGTCATTTATACATGGAAAATGACAAGAATATGGGCATTTTTAACCATAAAGTAAGATTTGAAACACCAGATGACTTATGTGATTTAATAAAAAGCGCAAGAGCTAAACCTTTTCCATTTGAAGTAATTCAAATTAATCAAACAAACCAGTACATTTTTCGGCAGTGGACGAACCACTTGAGTACATATTACAAAAAGAAATGTCCTTTTCCAATTCGTCCAATTAGAGAATTGGAATAAACCAATGAACATCCGAGTTTGATTAAATATAGGTGTTCTTATAATGGTCATTGGGTGAGCGGAGTTGTGAAAAATAAGATTATTAAGAGAGCAGCGCCCGGAGGAAAACCCTTAAAGGATAATGAGTTTGTATTTCCTCCTTCTAGTTATGAAGGTTATTTATAATAAATCAAAAATATTCCTTTTATACATAATGTATTCTTTCAGAAATATTGAACATATCTGCAGTAAAGTTTTTAGATTTCCAATGCCTGAAACGATTTTGTGGTCCAAGGGCTCAAGAATATTTTTCTTCTCTCCCATACACCTGATATGTTTGCTTAAACTATAAGGTGATAATTTGATTTTGTTAACAGAAAATTTTAAAAATTTGCTTGTTTTTTTTTCAGAAAGAAGTCAAAAGGTTGGAGTCTTCGGAATATAAACTATATTTTTTTGTAATTTTTATTATTGTTGTCATTATCCTAAGAATTATGATTATTTTTTTTTTAGTTTAGGTGCTACATTACTTAGTACATATTATTAAAATAAACTTTCATTAAATTTTTTTCTTCAAAAAAAGTTCAAAAACAGGCTAAGTCAATTTTTTTTTGGAAACTGGTTGATCAACAGGCTTCAAACTACACAATTGAATAGTTATACGGTATATAAGAACAATAACGTGAAATTTTTGTAACGATATCATTTCAGAAAAAGAATTACCCAAGATACCAACATTACAACAGCGCTAACTTAAAACTAGAAATTTTGACTTAGCTTTTTTTTCGTGTGTACCCTTCAATTATAAAAATAAAACGCGTGTGGTGTTTTTTGTTTTGTTCCCATTCCCATTGTTTTGATCAATAAATTAAAATGAAATAGGAAATAGTTACCTAACAATAATTTTACAATCAAATATCCTGTTTACCTTAAACAAATTTTAAAACATGCTTTACGACAAAATAACAGAGTAGTAGTAGTAGACTTTTATGAGAACGTGATATTTCATTTGAACGATTTACAGTTTAATGGTACCAATAATTTGGTATAAAGTCAACCAAAAAGTAAACTAGTACTGTAGACTCGTGGCTTCCAGAAACTCGACAATACACACAATAAAATCATTTCGGTCCAATTTTGAACCGTTTTTCGAAATATTCTCCGAAGCGGTAGCAAAAGGTGCGGTGCAATTAAATCATAAAATACTATAAAATTACTTTTGAGAATTTTTATAGAAGCCCTAATTTGCACACAAACAGGCCTTTTGAAACAGGAGAAAGATTTACGATAGTGCACGCTTCGATGTCAGTTTTTCGAAATTCTGGGTCAACCATAAACCGAATTTTGGGACTCTTTGGCCTAGAGCGGTCGTAAACTGGGTTAGAAAGTAGGTTACTTTATTATATCGTTTTGCTAAAAGTTTGGGTCGACGTCTTCTTGAAACTGGAAGTGAATTTGTACAGTTTTACTTTCTGTTATAATTCAACTAACTGTGCTAAATCGATTAGATCCAAGATAGCGTTAATTTCTATAGAAATAATACAAGTCGTCTCTTATTTTCAAAATATTTTTCCTTTTAAGCCCTAGTTTTTATTATTAAACTATTAGAGTGTGAACCAAATCTAAATGTATAATACTTTATTTAAATATTTTATTTACAATAACTTAAATGTATAGCAGTTCAAAAAACAGGAAAGTTAGAAAATAAAGTTACAAACAAAAAACAAAATGTCTACCTATCCAAGATTAACTGACTAACAATAAAATAACGGAAATTCATAAAACCTAACGAACTACAGAAACATACAAAATATTTAATATTAAATAAAAAGAACCAGTAAGAACACACCAATATAAAAATAAATGAAAACTAACGTAATCTATAAATTCAAAAATACAGGGTGTTAATTAATTATGTGCCTTAACTTCAAGGAATGATTCTTTAAGTGACGCTAAGATGAAAAGTTTACATAAACATGGGTCCGCAAATGTTTAATTTTCAAGATACAGGATTAAAACCTAAGTAGATTAAATTTATTGAATCTACTGGCGTCCCGATTGCCTTTTAAGACCCAACTCAATCTCTTTGTGTCAACAAATATGTAACACGATGAATTTAATAAAACGTATGTCGCTAATGAATATGTGGCGGCAATTGACGGCAATACTGTCAGCTACTATTGTACATACAGGTCCGGTATTAGCCATATAAATGGAAAATAATAATTAAAATGTTTTAAGTTATCTGTATCTGTAACGTGTGGAGGGTGGGTTACCCCCACGGCACTTAGGCCTCATTGGGCCCATTGTGCATCCTCCTAATATGATAGGCACCTCCTAGCTCGTGAGCCAGCCTACAGATTTAATGTAGTTGAGAACGTCGCCAAAAGGTGCTTCTCTTATATCTGCCGGTGTTAGCCGATACTCGCCGAACACAAATCTAATAAATGAGAGCGTCAAGCAATCGTAAAGGATATGCTCGATGATCTCATCTTCTTGTTCGCACCCTCTGCAGAGTGCGGATTCTGACAGCCCCATGATATGGAGACACTTCCGTACTTGGCAATGACCCGTCAGAATGCCTGAGACTAGGCGCGAATTCTGTCTAGTCATAGTCAAGTATTTGCTTGCTGCAGTGTTGTCAGGATAACTTAAGAGCTCCCTGGCAACTCTGCAGTTCCTTGTTTCATCCCATCTTTCCATGAATTTCACAAGAGAATGTTCTTTAATTAGGTCTGTCACTACCGATTTTGTCAGGCCAATAGAAGGGCCAGGTCCAAAAAGTATTTGGTTGGCTTCTTCTTAGCTGATGAATCAGCAAGACGGTTATCTTTCAATGTAGCGTGACCGTTGATCCATCTTAAGATGACCACATTGTTGATGGATACCTCGGTCAAAGCTTCGAGACATTCTAGTACTAACCCTGAATAAATTCGTGGTCTGTTCAGGGTGAGTAGTGCTTGTCTGTATAGATGAGCATGTTGCTTCCAGTGATATTGTTTCTGGTTATTTCTTTTGCTGCTATGAGAATCCCCGTTAGCTCTATTTGAACTTCACTGGCACTATTGCACACAGCCCATTTTATGTTTAGGTTTAAGAATTTGGAGTATATTCCACATCCTGAGCCTTGTTTTGTTTTAAAACCGTCGATGTAGATATGAATCGTACCTGCCACTTCTGGCTCTTCTATTTGTTCTATTATAACTTTATATGGCTTATGGAAGATATATCTCGGTGAGATGGAGTCCATGTTTGCTTAAAGCAGTGAGAGCGTATCGAGCGCCTCCTGCCAAAAGTGACGTCTCGCCTCACCATATCCTACATCAGGTTCTATTCCAATAGTGCGGAGGCGTGTCATTGTCATTAGAGCAACCTCCTTGATGTAAATATCAAGGGGAGTGAGACTAAGAATGACTTCCATCGCTCTGGTCGGTGTTATTTTTATGGCTCCTGTTATATTGAGACATGCTGTTCTTTGAATTTGTTCTAGTTTACAGATAGCGGAGGTTTTAATTCCATTTTCATCCTTTTTCTTGTGAAAAGGACCATTTCGGTCTTCTTAGGATTTATAGACAGTGAATGGTCCTTGCACCACTGTTCTCTAATGTTTAAAGCTACTTGCATTATTTCGCAAAATTCACTGTTTGCAGAATGACCAGGTCATCTGCATATGCTATTGTGTAGTGAATGTCATTATTGAGGCGGATGATGAGGGTGTCGAAGACCATATTCCACAGTAGAGGTGATAACATCCTTCTCTGTGGACATCCCTTCGCAACCAAGCCTCTTATATTCACACCTTCTACACTTATGTTTACTGTTATGTATCCACCCACTAACCATTTGTGGAACATTCCTGTTGGTTAGTGAGTGTATTATCTTTAGCAATGTTGTTTTATCAAAATCACCTTCTATTTCTACGAAAACACCCAAGGCGGACTTCTTATTATCCAGGGATCTTTCTATCGGGCCAGCAGCTAGATGAAAGTCTGAATCAGTATATCTGTCTGGGTGTATGCATGTTGGTTTGGGTGAAGTGGTGTTGTTGTAATCACCGCATTCCTTATGTACCTTTGGTATGGCCTTTCCAATGTCTTCATGGAAAACGATGTCAGACTAATTGGTCGGTATGTTTTCTTCTGTTCCAGGCAGTACGCAATCAGATCCTCCATTTCTTTGCTGGGTGGTGGCGTAGTTGGATCGAAAGAGAGGTATGCAGAAGCAATGATTAACCTTTTTTTGATGGCGTATTCCATCCTAACCGCAGTTAAATCGGAGGTGGAAAGGTGCGCCATTAACTGGGCCAATTATTTCCTAGAAATGTAAATGGCTGTGTTAGGTTGTTCGTTGCTGGGAAAGCTAAAAATTGAAAAATTTAGATTTTTAAGACCTGAAATTTTGGTTTTTATTATCCAGGGTTCCTGGATAAGTGCTATTATATCTTGCAGCTCATCAAGGCGGCGGCATAATGTTGCCGTAGCCACCCTTTTGTGCTGCAAGTTACATTGTATGATAGTGACCTCTTTTATTGCTTCCAGGTATTCCGTTAATAAATTGGGCAGCAAGGTGTTTTTTTTTATTCGATCATCCCTTCATTCGAAAGTGAGGAGGGGATCTCTTGTGGCTCCTCGGAGTTTTCATGCTGGAGGTGATCGATTGTCATTTTTTCTATTGTCTTAAATTTGGGGGAAAGAGGGTCCTTTACCAAGGAGTCTTCACTGGGCCCCGCTTCAGCCTCTTTTTCGAACTTTGGCCTTATAGTCAATGAGGTGAACGCATAGCTTTTTCATTTATTGTTAAAAAATATCAATAAATATTAACTTTAGGTATAGGGAATGCTTTATAAAAATGAAAGACTTGGAACAGACGATTTTACTGGTGATATAAAATATTTAAATAAAACAAGAAAATCAAGGGTCTGAGTATTGAGTCTCCCTGTATACAAATAAACAGATAATAAAAATATAACAAAAAAAAGTATAATACATCATATTATAAAAATCGTGTGGGTAAAAAAATTTTTTTTTCTACAGTGTGTAATTGTCTGCTGGACGTTGAATTATGTACGATTTTCTCAAAAAAATGTCAATTCCTTGAAAAGTACCCTATATAACAGACAAACCATATATTAGAAGAATGGAAAAAAGATGTGTAAACAGAATCTGAAATAATATACTGGGGTTATCATTAAAAAAAACATATGTTTGGTTCGTCCACGAGCTATGCAACACCCTATATACCTCCCAATAATTTTAAAATGTTAACCTCAAACATGTCCATAATTTTCTTAATACACTTTTTTAATATCTCTTTCAACAAGGAAGATATCGAACTTTTCCACAAGATTGGTCCACCCTGTATACATTTTTCTCTTTTCTGATTACATCAGGATATTTTTTTATTCTTCGAAAACAGCTCCTCTAGAATATTTATTTCAGAATAACTTTTAATTTTAGAAACGGGCAAAATCGATAGAACATAAAATAAAAAATAAGGGTTGCTGTCACAAAGAATATTTTCTTTAATACCATTATTTACCCAAAATGATTTTCATAATAAAGCCTTCTAGATAACTCAACTTTGATCTCGTCAATTTGCATTATTTAAATATATGATCCTCCTTTTCCTCCATTCCATTGACAGCTGTCGAACGCGTATTGATATTTCCCCCCAAAAATCAAACCCAAACACATTTGTCAAATCAAGTCCAGTGACAATGACAAACCCGTTGCCAAAACTGAAACTCACCCCTCGTTCCGCGCCCCCTTCGAATTTCGGTCTATCCGTGGCACCGCACTCTCGGAGCTTTTGGCCAGCAGGGTGGTTGCTCAGTGGGAACGTTGCGGCCTACCCTGAGGCGACGATGGACGAAGCCACGCGTCCTTTGCGCCCTAATTTAATCGATGGGCCAATGTAGAGAATGAAGACATAAACAACGCGAAATTCAAGGTACAATATTAAAAGGCATACAACAAAACGTATTCAAGATTATAAACAATGACAAATAAAGAAATTTGTGCATTTTCTGGGTCAGATGTGTTCTTTGGAAATTATTTATTTATTTATAAGCTCGAAGGACCATGAAGATTCTTGGAAACTTGAATAAACAAATTTTATAAACTGATGACTTTAATTCATTATAGAATTCAATTAATTTAAACACTACCAGTAAAAAGAAAAGGCGGCTGGAGGCCTAGTATACAAGGGAGGGAGTCTACTTTGAGATTGCAATGTATACAGGGTGTCCCGAAATTAGACGGTCATGTTTTAACAGCGTAATCTACATCCTAAAATAGGATTAAAAGTTTATATAAACATAGGTCCGAAAAAGTTTTGTTTTCGATATACAGGGTGTTAAAAGTGAAGTACTGATGACACATTTTTGTAAATATTTTCTAAACTTTTAAAGATAACTAAGTGAAATTTGGTACAAATGCTAAACTATTTAATAGATTAAACGCCAGTTTCTGATCATCTTCATAGGTGGGTAAATTAGGGGACAGGCTTAGGGTTAAATTGTCCTAAGTAATTTTGTTTACTGTTTTTAACATTTTTGACTACAAACTTGGGAAAATCAATATTTTCTTTATAATAAAGCTACTTTTGTTGTATCTCGCTAGGACGCACCATTTTCAAGAAAATTTCATGAAAATTTCATGATAAGTTGATGTTATTTTATTCGAAAGTGTAAAGAATAATTAGTAGGCCTGTGGAATCAGAAATTTTATTATTTTTTTAACTTTGGAAAACTGGTGACTAAAGAAATTTTAGAAAATATTTTCAAAAATGTGCCATTAGGACTTGTAACACCCTGTATATCGAAAAACAAAAAAAACGTTTTAGGACCTATGTTTATATAAACTTTAACTTCTAGTTTAGGATGTAGATTAGGCTGTTAATATATGACCGTCTAATTTCGGGACACCATGTATATAAAAAATTTCAAAACTTACCTACTAACTTTAGGTGATCCGATAGGTAGTTTTCCTCTAATTTAGCATACTTTTCATTTATCCTAACCTAAGTACTTATGTTCTACCATTTCTTCGTCAAAATTGTTGTAGAATTGTTGTTCGTTTATTTTCCCATTCGGTAAAACATTGAAATAGTAGTTTGTGCAACAAGAATGAATATGGACAATCCACTCAAGTACAGTATATTTTTTATTTTGTCTACGACCCAATAACTAAAATCTACAGATTTAAAAAATATTTTAGGTTATTTAGACAAAATAAGTAATTTAAAATAATTTATGAATTTTAATTAACATAAAAAATAGAGTTTATTTAATTAGTCCCCAGCCGAGATTTGATCCCGGCTTTTCGCGTAGAAGGCAAGCGATCTGTCCTCGCGTCAACGGTCACTTTTAGGATTTAGGTTTAAATACTCGTAATTAAAATAGTTTCATATAGTTTGATTAAAATTTTAATGTTTTTCAAAATATGGACCAAATAAAAATAAAAATGCTATTTTTAATCGAATTTACACAAAAACTACTCATTTTAATGTTTATTTAATTTCAATAACTAAAAAATATACTGACAATTAGTTTTATAGGATTGTAACTTATTTAAAATTTAAAAAATAATAGTATTTGGTTGTCGAAAATATGAACTGTGATTGGTGGAATTCATTTTTACGCAGTGTTCTCTACCTAGAATGGATATGAAATATATTCGTTCAGTTGAACGCAATGACATACTTGTTCGTAGTCTGTGCGTAGATTACCTAATATCCATGTGGGTGTAGAAAAATTAATTTAATCAAAAAATCGCAAATTAAAATCAAAAATTGGCGGGACCGCCTCGACTTATCCAGCGACTTGAACAAACATTAAATGTTTGGTGTGGAATTTTTAAAAAATCACTTAATACCCGAGCACAGTTAAATCATCGTTTCCCAAATTGGCCACCAAGATCTCCAGATCTAACACCTCTAAATTATTTATTATGGGGCTACCTTAAATCAGAGGTGTACAACGAAGAAATGAATACCCGAGCACAGTTATTGGAAAAAATTAACAATGTATGTAACAACATTAGAAATAAACCGAAAATAATTGACAAAGCAGTGAAAAACCTGTTAAAACATTTGCAGAGGTGTATTGACGTTCACGTTGTTCATTTTAAAAATCTACTTTAGCTTTAATTAATTATTTGTTTCTGTTAGTTTGTTCTATTACTTTATTAAATAAAGTGAGCCCGGTCCTGTGTAGATGTTCAATTTCCTAATGGAAAATGCTGTAGTTAAAAAAAAATGAAGTTGGTACCTAATTTGTGTAGAGTTTTAAAAGTACAAGGTAAAATATTTGATTTTAATTTTGTAAATACTGATTTATAATAATGTAGTCGCCATTATAAAAATTTATTGTAAGAACATCAAGATGGTGCCATTAAATATTATTATATTAATTTATTTGTTATTCCTTGTACTATTTAAATGTGCAGTAACATTTATTAAAATCCGATACACAGGGTGATATTCTAGCTAAGAAGAGCAATATAAAAAAAAGAGAGTCCGGTCCTGGAATTTTTTGAAATTAAATTACGGTTTTCATTAACCTAAGAGAGTGCAACTTTTGTACAAAATTTCGTCAAAATAACTCTAGCCTTTCAAACAAAATGGTCGATTTTAGTTTTGGCAAAAAGTCATAAAACACCCTATATCTCAAAAACGAGTGAGATTAAAGGCTAAGTATAGGAGTGTTTTGAACTCAGCTAAGTGTACTCTACCTCTCATTGAGCTGTGTCCGTTTAAATCTGAAACACCCTGTATAAGGTAATTTTGAAGAAATTAACAATTAAAAGATGAAATTCCGAGTTGCTCAGTACAAGCCTTTGAGAGCCATCCCCTCCTAAACTCGATTTCACCCATCAGAGCCTACCTTTGGGACCATGGTACTTTTATGATTATAATTTTTTTGTTCTCTATTTTGTCTCATTCAAACCATGAGTACGCTTGTTGAGTGATTTAGAATTTTAGGACTAAACATCAGATTCACCTCTAGGAACCGCGGGTTCAGTTGTGCCATCTTGGGTTCTCCGAAAAAAGTTCTGCAGAGCCCGGGCTGGCACATCAAAATCACGCAAGTGATATTTTTGTTTTGTCTTGACATTAGGATCATTAAAAAGATCAATTCATACTAAACATTTATTTAAATTTAACTAACAAATAAATCAAATTCGGAAAAATTTTCTTTAAATTCAATACTAACAAATTTTGATTTCCTTTAACCACCTCCAATCACTCGAATCACACTTGGAGAAACATGTTCCAAACTGAGGTAAACGCACCTCCTCTCTGACATTTGACATGTCAACGTCTTTATGTGTCGCTTGTCACCACTGTCATATGGACACGGTTAAACAATATTAATAAAAATGAATGTATAAAGAAATTTAAATTTGAAAATATTACTAATAGTAATAATTATGATTTAGCAAGTTGTGAATATCCTGAAATATCTAATTTTGGGAGCGAAGATGACTAAGAACTTGTTGGATATGTTTGTGGACAGTAGGTAGACTTTTTTACAATTATAATGTAGAAAAAACCTTCAGTTTTTTCCTGTGGCCTTTTGCGTTTAACCTATCATATTAACTATGGTATTCTAAATTTAAATTTTAATATATTTTCCACTATTTGTAAATTTTTTTAAATTTTAACTAATTTGTAAACTTGTATTCAACTGTACTCAATGCGAATAGTGAAGGTGGTATAATTCCTTAGTTCCACACAAGCTAACTTGCTTCTGGAGATCAAATATTATTTTTTAGGGGCCTATCCCACACTCACTATTCCCAGCACTGGATTATGTCACTCTGTTTGTTATCTTTTAATTGTTAATTTGTTCAAAATTACCTTATATATAATTTTAACTTTTGACTTAAAAGTCTTACTCAGATTTAATTTTTACACATATTTATAAATCGTAAGTTTACATCCACAATTTTTGTAGATAAGCATTGATGGCACAATGCTAAAAGGGCTTTGCATTTATTAATTAAAAAGTTTTGCACGAAATACAAGTCTTTCCTTTTGAAAACTGTAAGTATCTACTGGGTGGACATACATTTTTAGGTTTTTACTTAATGCAATAAACAATTTATATTAAATTAAGTTAGTGACTCCTTCTTCGTTTTGATCAGTGTATTTTTAGACTTTAGATGATATATGTATTTTATAAAAATGGAAACAATTTTATATATATTTATAACCTAAGATTTTTATTGTTGTTAAAACAATATAGACCAAGAGCCAGCGATCGCTAGATCTACGTTATAGTATAAAGATTAAGATTTTGCACATTTCAGTGCATAATAATTTTTGGGTGTTATGAATCTTGACTACTAGTGGGTTTGGTAGATAATAGGTCCTCAAGGTACCAACAAATTGTAACGGTTGGAACCATTCTTTCGTTATTTCGACACAACCACCTCTTACTCAAATGACATTTGTCGTCTTGTGAGATTTATTTTTGACTTGGTAGACAGCGACAATCAACTTGATTTTATTTTAATTTATCTTGGTCATCCGAAGTATAGATGATTTTTAATATTCTTACAATCCGTCTAATTTTATAAGGTAAGTTTTAATAATAATATATAATATTAAATATATATTTGGTACAAGGATTTCTTAAATAAATTGTCAAGTTTTAACATAACCTCAATATCAATAATGAATAACATATGTTGGTTTTTTTGGAATAAGATATTATGCTTTACTATCTTTAAATATATTAAATAAGATTTTTTCTTTTCATATTAATTTTATTCTCTGTGAAATTATTCATTTAATAGTTTTAAATTGTTCATTTAATAGTTAAAGCATTTTATCTAAATCCTATTCAAATTTCCTATTTCCTATCTTAACATTTTAACCCTTTTTTAGCATGGCTATATCTAGACGGTTTTTAATTCATCTTTAGACGTGATTTGGATTTATCTCTAGACGTTTTTATTTGGATTCATCCCTAGACGTTTCATCCCAAGTCGGTTGAGTTTGAATACCATATATCTGAAGATCATTCACGTTGCTGAATTATGCAGAATTACGAATATGGATCCCGAATTCCGTGGTGGAAGTTGCCTGATGATACACCTTGAGATATCCTAGTTTTACATTCCGTATATTACCTAACTTACCAAAAAATAAGTGCTTATTCAGTAAATCATCTTAAATTTGAATTTGGTAAAATTTGTGTGAATTAGAATTTGATAGCTACCTTATCTAAAGCATGGTTTAAATATTATTTGTAGCGGTTAGTGATTTTCTATATTTTTATCACTAATCTAGAGTCAAGTGTAGTAAGCTTCAAATATAGTGGTGCTCAACTTCTTTTTCAAAGTTATTAGAGTTATTTAATAACTTAACCCACGCCCTATCAATTGAGCTCAAACACATTATAAAAATGGATAGAATAACTAGATAAAACGTTACAAAATATGGGTCAAAAACGTTATAGCATGGAAGATGATTTTTTAATATGTTCAACAGAAATATATTATAATCTCCAATCAACAATTACCTAACAATTTTCGGGGCGTTACGTCTGCCACACAATTTCAAGGTATCGAAAAATATATGCACTTTATAGAAAAAAATTTTATTTTTAAATTCTCAGGAAAAATTATTCTTGATAGAAGTTAGTACATGACGTAAAACACACTATAAAATTAATAAATATAAAAAAAATTAATCCATATACGAGAAAAGTAAAAAAATATGAATGTAGTAAAGAGCCCTTGTTTTGAAAACAGAGAAAAATGTTAAGTGAAAAACTTGTTTAAAATAATTATTTATCATTAAATGTGAATAGCCTGACACATCCGACGGGTATATCATTAAAACGCCGGTAACTGTAGTGAACGAGCATCATTTGTGCACACAAGTTCTAGTTAGAGTATTAGTTTAGTTTATCAATGAAGTCTATAGGAAATGAACATTTTTCGTATATGGTAAAGTATATTTTTGCATACAGTGTGTCGAAAAACGTCTACACCTAATAAAAATTTATTTGATTGTTAATTTTTTAAAACATTTTATTATTAATAAAAGTTAGTACATGACCTATGATCCGGTACAAATCTTATACATCTTAAATAAGAACTTAAAAAATATGAATAGTAAAGATTTTTGTTAAAATCCGAGCACAGTTTTCTGGCTGGTAATTGTGATTTTTCATATAAATTTTAAAAATTATTTAATTCTCTCATAATGGCATACATATCGAGGAGTTGACGAGTCCTATACACAGGTAAAAAAGTATCAATTTAGGATTCACCCTGTATAAGGTCCTATATATCGAGTAATTTTCTGATATCTGGCTCATGGGCTATCATGGATCTTCGCTGACGCTGCGCTGGCTCTCACGGGGTGACTCATGTTGGCGGACCTCGAGTACGAAGATATGGGAGTACAAAAGGCGGCTGACATATATGAGGGGTGCTGCTTTTGCTGCTGTGAGTTGTTGGATAATCGCAATTGGTAAAAAAGCAGTAGAGATGGAAGAGCCCATAAAAATTAATAAAGGAACTAATAACTAATGTCATTTCATTATTAAATTTGTACCTGTCATAAGACTTTTTATTCAACAACACATATTACAGACAACCAGACGGTTTGGAAATGGAGAACCCTTTTATCTACCTTACTAGCGGACCTTATCTTAGACGAATTAGAAGTTAACAAAATTTTCAATGATAATAATAAATTTAACAACATTTTACACTGGTTTCGTTATCTTGATGATGCTTTCATCTCAGGTATATGCTGATGATGCAGAACGTCTCCTTACCGAACTTAAAAACTTACACCCTTCAATTAAATTTTTTTTGAATTTACACTTACTAAAACTAACAATTGTATTGATTTTTCAATAAACAGGAAATCAACACAAACTGACCACTTAATACTATTCAATTCAAATCACCCTTCTCAACATAAAATGTTAGCTCTCTCTTGTTAAGTACATAGACTCATCAACATCCCTCTTTCAGGGAAAATTTTAAACCAGGAACTAACTTACTTAAACAACTAGCTCTAAATAACGGGTTATCAACAGACATAGTAGGGGAAGGTTGCCTAAAATGATTAACTAAATATGGCAACATCGTGCCATGACGTCAGAATTGTGCGCGTCGCTAGGGTAAAGGCTAACGACAATGAGAGAAATTCATTAGAACAACATCGGCTAATGAAGTAAAGGGTTTTCATTTTTTTATGCCGGAGTTGTACCTTTTTAATGTTATATCTTAAGACCTGAAAGCTAGCAGGAGTAATATATCAATCGTTTCCAGTGATATTTGTGTAGAGTATGATCTTGGTTTTCATTGTTCTTCTAGCATTTACTTAAAAAGTGACACAACAAAAAATTGGTGTGGGTAAAATGGGAAATTAGTATTTAGGGTAAAATGGGATATCCCGTTTTACCTAAATCAAATGAGCGTAGTTTATTTTATTCAATTTTTTTTTAGATGCCACACGTTTACAAAAGAAAGACTGATCGGCCATCGTGGTCCGAGGAGTCAATGGCTAAAGCTTTAGAGGCCTTAGGAAACGGCACTTGTGGGTATTTAAAAGCTGCAAAAAAGTATGTAATGCCAAAATCTACTTTAGAGAGGAGATTTAAGGAGAAGAACAAACATGCCACTGGTTCTTCTAAATCGCTTGGGAGTAGAAAGGTTACATTTGCAATTGAATTGGAACAACAGTTAGTCGAGTATGTTAAAAACATAAAAGGTATGCTGTTTGGATTAAAAACAAGAGGTCTAAGAAGCCTTGCTTATCAGCTTGCTATAAAAAATAATATTGTTTACTACTTTATTAACACAAAACAAATGGCTGGATGGCGTTGGCTTGGTTCTTTTTTAAAACCACACAATCTGTCAATTCGATTACCTGAAGCTACCTCTGCTACACGAGCTAGGGGTTTTAACAAAGAAGCAGTGTCATCATTTTTCAATATTCTTGAGCCTCTTCAAGAAAAAAATAACTTTCCTCCGGCCAGGGTCTTCAATGTGAATGAAACAGGCATAACGACGGTTCAGGGTCGTCCCTTCAAAAGTTATTGTACTTCGAGGTCAGAAACAAGTGGGTACCCTGACGTCTGCCGAACGTGTGGAGCTGTCTACAGCCGTAATTTGCATGAGTGCAAGTGAAATATTTGTCCCTCCTATGTTAATTATTCCTAGAATTCGTATGAAGCCACAGTTTCTTGAGGGTGTTGCTCCAGGAACATTAACAGTTGCTCATAAATCTGGTTGGATGCAATTGGATCTATTTGATAAATGGTTTAATCATTTTCGCTCTCACATACAAACATCAAGAAGTAATCCAGTATTACTTATTCTCGATGGTCATAAAACACATACGCAAAATATTTCTATCATAGATAAAGTACGTGAAAATGGTGTCACAATTTTATGTCTCCCACCATACTGTAGTCATCAACTCCAGCTTTTGGACGTGTCATTTATGGCCCCTCTAAGCACCTTTTATTCACAAGAAATGGAGATTTGGCTTAGTAATCACCCAGAGCAATGCATCACTTTAAGCGAAGTTCCTTCTTTATTTGGCAGAGCATATCTTCGTGCTTTTACTTCGATAAATGTTATTAATGGATTTGAAAAAACTGGACTGTACCCAGTAAACCGCACTGTATTTACCGAGGATATGTTTATTGCAACACTTTCAACAGACAAACCACAAGAACAGAATGATGTACCATCTTCTTAAGATTCCGAAGATGATCCATTCGGAAGGTACACGCGAAATTGAAACTAATAGAGAAGCTACACCAGAAAATGACCCTAATAGAGAATCTCTACCTAAACAAATAATGGCTCTTCCAAAGAAATGTTCCGAGGTTGCCAAAAGAAGTGCTTTCATGATATGCCATCCACGAGCAAAGGTATAACTTTGATAAGTCCTGAAAAAATTGTTCCTTGTCCCAAAGTTCGAAAAACTACAAATAGAAAAATGGAAAAGCTGCCATTCTTACGAGAATTATAAAACAAAAAAAATAGCTTTAAAAACAAACATCAACTTACTGAATAAAGAAAAATCTAAAAAGCCTTTAATCAAAACGAAAAAATTACAAAAAAGAGAATTGAATCATCAGAAAGCGATGATGATGCAGAATGCTTTTATTGCAACAGGTATTCAAAAGTTGGACGTGGCGAAGGATGGATACAATGTGTTAGTTGTAAAAATTGGGCACATGATACCTGTGCAGGAGTCGAAGATAATGAAGATTTCTTTGTTTGCGATTTATGTCGCAACTGACATTTCAAAATTTGTTCTTATAACATTACACAAATTACTTTTGATTTACCTACTTTTTGTAATAAAACATTTTTCACCATTTTTAACAATAACTTTTTAATCCCCTTTTATCTCAACCATAGTTCCCATTTTACCCACACTATGCGGGTAAAATAGGAAATTAACACAATTTTTTTGTGTGTGCAAAATAATACCATTATTTTTAAATTTTTAATTATCAGCTTAAATTATAACATTCCAAACACGTCGTTTTTAATTATGTCAACATATGAACCACTAAATATGAAAACTTTTGCTTTTATAATTTTTGAAACCTTAGGTATCCCATTTTAGGCAACCTTCCTCTAAATAATATGTTCAATAGGGTTTTAACTACGAATAAGAGAAACTTAGCATTTCCTAATACATCCAACCAATGATACGCTAAGATCTTTACCTTATTTTCAATGTATCTCTAATGATATAGCTAAAATATTACAGAATAACGTCGATAACCTTAAAATATCTTTGATTAACCCCTTTTGACCCCTTTGGGCTATTTATGTCTCGACGAGAATTTAAAATGTATATTTGGTATAAATATGACCCAATTTTAATGTGTTATTTGATTAGTGGTAATCTTTAAGCATATGCTTGAAAATAGAGAAGTTCTGGCAACGTGGCTTGTTGTTTACCGGTCATTTGTTCATTTGTTTACAAGCGTGCTAGACGTGTTTGAAGTTTTTTTGCGTTGTTTGTGTTATTTCCAGTTCTTTCATAAAAGTTTTAACAGGTTATTAAATTTAAACATAAATTTATTATAAACAATATCTCTTCGTAAAATTTATTTTAAAAACCAAATAAAAAACATTTTCTACTGGAACAAAAATATCCCAGTGGTATTTACAAGTGGGACGTATAAAACTTTGTGGTTTTTTTTGTTACAGTATGTCGAAGAGAGCATTATCAGAAAAAGAACCAAATTATTGGGAAAATGTTTCTGAAGATGAAGATATAGATGATGATAAGGATAAAGATTATGAAACCGAAAGAGAATCTTCCACATCGGTTGAGGATAGGGAAATAAGTGAAGATGACCGATAATCTTTAGATATTGAAAGGGAATCTTCATATAGTGAAAGAGAATGTAGAAACGATGATCGCACAGAAAATAAAGACCAAAATCAAGAAATATAAGAAAACAATAAAACTCAAGATGAAGCCATTGTGTGGTCAAGCCTCTCTGAAGGTTCAATAATCCTGCAAAAAAAGTGTGAGTTAGACACAGGATTTACAAGATCTTTGACACGATTTGAGGTGTTCAAAAAATTGTTTCCTCCAAGTTTATTCATCTTTATTTCTGAATGTACAAATAAAAGGCTGAGAATATTAGAAAAAACATAAAAAAGTAACGCATTACTAAATCGATGTAGGTGAAATTGCAATTGTTTTAGGATATTCCCTAGTAATGAGTTATGACAGATTGCCAGGTCTTAGACAGTATTGGTCTACACATCCTTCAGTAGGAAATACACTTATAAAAAATAGTATTTCTAGAAATAGATTTACATTGTTATTATCTAAATTATACGTAAATGATCCAGAAAAGCCGAGTACCTCCAAAACATATGTGGATGAAGTAGTGAACTGTCAAGTCAACATTCCAAAAATGTCAAGCAGATTCTTCCAGGCAAAGTATTAATGAAAGTATGGTAAAATTTAAAGGCCGTTCTGGACTAAAGCAATATTTACCAATGAAACCCACTAAAAGAGAAATCAAAATATGGGTTAGATGTGATTGATGCAATGGTTATACCTATGACATGAATATTTATGCTGGCAAGGAAGATCAACAACAAGAAGGAACTCTTGGCGAAAGAGTTGTATACAAATTAGCCAGTACGATAAAGTCAACAGATGTCGCATTATGTTTCGACAGATTTTTACATTTGTAAAACTTATGACTATATAACATTCCATTTCCATTAGTTGAAACTATTATGGTAAATAGAAAAAATATAACAAAGATTACAAAAAAATTAAACAAAGAAGAGTTCGATATTCTTGGAAATAAGTATGGTACCATTTGTGTCAAAATGGTAAGACAACAAAGAAGTTACAGTGCTTAGCAACTGCCATGGAAAAATCTTGACTTTTGTTCAACGAAGAGACCAAAATCACTTACAAAAAGATATAGAATGTCCAGAAGCAATACAATTTTATAATAATTTCATGGGTGGAGTGGTTTTATCTGACCAAATGTCAGGCTTATATGAATGACATGGATCGCAAATCCGGTAAATGGTGGAATCAAGTTTTTTTTTTAGGTTACTAATGGTTGGAATAGTTGGATAATATATATATATTGAACTTCATATACAAAAATTACCATTTCTAAATTTTGTAATTCAACTTGTCAAAGAGATGATTGCTGTTGGTAAAGAAAAATCAAAAGTAAACGTTCGAAAAAGTTCCATTGGTAGACCATCTAAAAAATCAAGACATATGCTAAATATTGGAGAGCATCTACCAGTTGAAGGAAAAACTCGCCGACGTTGGGCAAAAAATAGTAAAAATAACAACGACTCTATGCAGGATGTGCCAATTGCCCCTGTGCAAAAATTGTTTTACACCGTACCTGAAAATAAACATTTCAAAAACTGTTTCTAGTTTTTTATATATCGATGGGATGTATATGTCCCATTTAATATTACCAGTGGGACATATACGTCCCACTTGTCACAAATCTAAATTTTTAAAACTGAACGTAGTCTGGAAAATATATTTCTAAAACATATTAATCATTTTTTTGTTTTAAATCTTGTAATATTGAAAATAAAAAAATGGGACTTAAAGGGTTAACCGACTTCAGAAAAGGAGGATGTTCTCAATTCGTCGGAATATTTTTTTATGTATGTTCAGCGATAATTCTTTACCACGCTTACCGATTTCTATGATTTTGTAAAGTGGTGTACCTCAGGGGTGGTCCCATGTAAATTTAGTCAAGATCTATTATTGGCGCATATACGAAAATCATCAAACTCATCATTTTTATGCATGTTCAGCGATAATTCTTTAGTACATTACCCGATTTTTAGGATTTTTTTTTGTAAGAGGGGAGGTCCCATATACATTTAGTCACGATCTTATAATGGCATGTTCACGATTTTGAAGTCAGTTTTTTAAAATTACTCTTAAAACTCAAAACACTATTAAATCAATACTTTCTAAAACAGAATACAAGATTGACAACAAGTTATCTAGGAGTGGTATTTACAAATTACAATGTAAAACTTGTGAAGCTACCTGCATTGGTAGAACCATTCGACTAGAAACACGTATTAAGGAACACCTCTTTAGACCTACAAAATCCAATTTTGTTCATCATATTAAAATTAATCACCAATTTAATAACCACGTCAAATAACAAAATTTTACACAGTATTCCAGTCAACAACTTTAAGAAAATGGACCTACTGAAGGATCTGAAGATCCTTTGTGAGCTGAACAAGAATTCCGGTAATTGTATTAATACTCAAATTCACTTAAATTGTAATTACAACCCGTTATGTAAAACTATTTGGGAATCACAACAATTAAATTAAAATACACTAAATTCCATTTATTTAATTTATTTTTATTATTAGTTAAGTAATAATCACACTCTTTACTCATTCAGTTAATTATATTTATAATTTCACTTAACATTGTCAAATTTCACTTGTTATTGACTTAATTTTGTGCTGTATCATTTGATTCCATTTTGGAATTTAATTTTCAAAACAAAAATTAATTTGTCATTTATTCTACTTGTTTGTCAGTGTAGCGTCGCCCATGATTCTGCAGCCTACGCCACGTGGACCATACTTATCATCATGTTCACTGTGGTTGCCCGGTCGTAGAATAGGCAGTGCCGCAAAAGGCGAAATAAGTGTCTTTACTTTGTTGCTGCTTAGTATGGATCTAGGTTTTATCTCTCTAATTTTACCTCGTTTTTGTTTCATGTCTCTTATCTGCTTTCATTTAGAAGTTAAGAGGAGGCACAATTTACGTCCTCACTGTACGAGTATTTATATCAAGGGTATAACAATTAGGCGCGCATGTTCAATAAGTGAAGCATTTAGTATTGAGTATCTCATGTCACTTGTCGTTTTTGTCTTCCCATTGAATTATTGGCATTTTTTTCGCCTTCTTGCTGCTTCTGTTTATAATTTTCTTGGCATTTGGTTTTGAACAATAAAAAATTACCGATTTCAACAATTTTTATTATTTTTTTTTTAATTAATATCGAACTGTATATTCAGCGATTGAAAGGCATTAATAAAAATAACTGTTATCTAACATTTCCCACCTCTACGAACCTATAGAAAAAGGGGCGAGTTTGTTAAAAAAGTGATTTCGTGTCGTCGAAGGTTAGAAATGATGCGGTATTGTTCGAGTATTACGCAGGAATAGTTTGATTTTTGTTAAGGGAAATTGCAGCTCCTAAAATAGGGATGATCCCAATTCAAAATTATATTGGGATCGGAAGGGCAAATCTTTTGGTTTTTTATATAGAGGGTGTTTCAAGTTAACGTGAAAAAAAAAATAGTCCTTTAGATCTCAAGATACATATTATGTCCAAAAATAGACTCTTTGTTGGTATCTCGCTTAATATAAAAGAAAGAACGTAGTTTAAATGAGAAATGTTTACATTCCTTAATAAAATCATTAATAGTTACGTAGTTCTTGAGTAAAAATAATTTCTCCACTTGTATTTCCAGATAGATCTGAAGTCATAACATGTAAATTGGGCGTGGGTCTTTCTTTAAGTACGTGTCTAACAAAGTCTTAAAAAGTGATAAAACATCGTGGAGATGTAGCCAAAAATATCTGCATTGCAAAGCCTCTTTTGGTACAGAGAACCTAATTTCGAGAAATGATGGATGATGTTCACAACCGAGAAGCAGATGAAAGAAGGTAGGTAAACAAGAAAGCTGTTTGAAAAAAAAATTTCAGGTGATTTCCAAAATACAGGTATTTTTTAAATTGGTGGTTTCCCACTTCGTATACTCGTATGTATTTATTTTAAGCCTTTTTTTAATTAAATACCTACATAAAGTTAAATGCACTATTTTTTAATACATGAATAATAACGCAGACATCATTGTATATAGAAATATGAACAACTTACGCCCAATTGACCTATACGATTAAACTGACCCTAAAACTAATGCGCCCAGTTTACATGTCTATGTTATGGACCAGGTAACCTTCGCGCTGAATTAACCATTGACTAGAAAAGTAAAAATAACCACATTCGGTAGGTAGTGGGTTCGATCCCCACTGTTACCTGAACTACAAGTTCTTTTTTAAGTTTTCTCAAAGCAATATTCAAATGCTCTAACGTCTTCTTAGATATTTACCAGCTTTTCTTCCACCCTTAGAAGTGTCATATTTTACTTAATTTGGCAAAACAATATCCAGCCAAAATATGTAGTAGATACACGAGAGTGCATTAGTTTAAATAGCAGTAATTAACATTCTTGATCTTAAGTAGTTTTTATTTTCTTAGTCAATAAGATGTAAGACCCTATTAATATTAAACTAGTAAAGTGAACCTAACTAGTATTGTGCTCTGTAAGAGTTTATTTTGGTGGAATTTTATGGATTTCTATCCCGAAAATTTGAAAGGTTAGTGATTTGAACATATATTATTACATACTATGAGGGCAACATTTGAAAATATATCTAAGCCCTATTATTTGTAAAACTACACACACACACACACACACACACACACACACACACACACACACACACACACACACACACACACACACACACACAACACACACACACACACACACACACACACACACACACACACACACACACACACACACACACACACACACACACACACACACACACACACACACACACACACACACACACACACACACACACACACACACACACACACACACACACACACACACACACACACACACACACACACACACACACACACACACACACACACACACACACACACACACACACACACACACACACACACACACACACACACACACACACACACACACACACACACACACACACACACACACACACACACACACACACACACACACACACACACACACACACACACACACACACACACACACACACACACACACACACACACACACACACACACACACACACACACACACACACACACACACACACACACACACACACACACACACACACACACACACACACACACACACACACACACACACACACACACACACACACACACACACACACACACACACACACACACACACACACACACACACACACACACACACACACACACACACACACACACACACACACACACACACACACACACACACACACACACACACACACACACACACACACACACACACACACACACACACACACACACACACACACACACACACACACACACACACACACACACACACACACACACACACACACACACACACACACACACACACACACACACACACACACACACACACACACACACACACACACACACACACACACACACACACACACACACACACACACACACACACACACACACACACACACACACACACACACACACACACACACACACACACACACACACACACACACACACACACACACACACACACACACACACACACACACACACACACACACACACACACACACACACACACACACACGCGCACACACACACTTTCAGTAGAGTCCAAAATCTAAAACAATATTCCTCACACATGATATATGTTCTTTAAATTTAATTCACTTAATTTACCATTTATTTTAAATTCATGTTTAACGGTCTTTTGCATAAAATGTAGGTCCTTATGTTTCTTTTAAAAAAATGGTAGACACGCTAATGGTTACTTACTTGTAAAATGACCTTGATAATGCCTTTTCGTATTTCTATTTAAAACTTGCACAAACTCTCACCATTGTTAAAATTTGTATCACTAAAGTAATAAAATACAAAAAATTACTTATAAACTACAATAATAAGCTAGAAATTAATGAAAATCAAATGACAGTTCTGACAATTTCGAAAGATTTGACATGCCCAGCAAAACGAAACAGACCAATGGAAATGCTGGAAACTATTTTTCCTCCCTGTACCAAAACAAAGTTCATTTGGACGATGGCTCTAGTAATATATGCTCAAAGGTGTGTAGAAAAATAGAAACTCAAATGATCATCCAAATGGTTCTGGAGTTGTTCAATCTCTCTAATCTGTGGCCCTACAAAGTAATAATGCAGTTACAGTTAAACCAAACAAGTATTAGAAATTAAAAATTTCAAAAGACTGACTTCAAAAACGTGCAGATGCCATCACCACATCTTAAGCAAATGTATATATGACCAACCCTGAGGTATCCCTTACTAACAAAAAAGAATCATATAAATCGGACAAGGTGGTAAAGCATTATCGCTAAACACACATAAAAAATGAAGAGTTTGAGGATTTTCTCATGGACTCAATTATTAGATTTTGACCAAATTATATGGAACCACCCCTGAAGTACCCCCTTATCTAACAAAAAACGAATCATTGAAATCGGACACCGTGTTAAAGAATTATCGCTAAACATACATAAAAAAAATATTGCGACGAATTGAGAACCTCCCCCCTTTTTGAAGTCGGTTAAAAATCAAAATCAAAGAACTACGGAAACCAAATCCAACATGCTATATGAAGTTAGTCCAATCGATGCAGATATAAATAGTGCCAGTGTAAAAAATATAAAACGTGTTTATTAATGGAGGTATTGTGGTGGGATGTCGCAAGGCTGGTGAAATATCTAAATTTAAGAATATCATCAATGAAAAACTTGGTGAGAAGTACTAGACAAAAGAAGTCAAAGGAGTCAGAGCTAGAATCAGAGTAGCAGCAATGTGGGAAAGTATTGAGGAAGAATCTTTTATTAATTATGTTAAATATCAAAATAAAAATCAGAAATTAGTATTATAAAATATTGTGCGACAAAAAAAAATAGCAAGTTAGCCTGGTACAGCTAACTTTCAATTAGACGTGTATATTTATAATAAAATAATGACAGTAGGAATGGGTAAGTCGTTCATTGGATATGATGTATATAGCGTTTATGATTTTGTAGCTATTAAGAGATGTTTTAAATGTAACAATTATAATCATTTTTGTCAGGAGTGTAACAAAGATTTAAATTGTCCTAAATATGCTGATTCACATGAAATAAAAAAGTGTATTGAAAATAAGTGTGTCAATTGTTGTCAATTTAATTTAAAAAACAGTTATCGCAAAGTAGATGTTTGTTATGCTGTCTGGGATTCAGTTAAATGTCATGTTTGGTGGATGAATTTAAGTCCAATTTGTATATGTCAGAATAGCAATCAAACCATAAAATGCTTCGTTTTCTTTTTGCATATTTATGGACTGGTATGCGCAATTGCAAGAAATTATGTGAAAAAGTTTACGTTTTCAATTCAATTTGAGCTGTGTCCAGGCCGTTGGAGTCTATGCTGGTCGGCGTAGCCAGGTATGGGTTATTGTTTTTGGTGGTGGCGCCGCCACCCTACGATAAGCCGTGGCTTCGTTTTCTTGTTGCATATTTATGGACCGGTATGCGCAATCACAATTTTCCATTATCTACTAATTTTATTACAATCCGGCAACGTTGCAATTATATTTTCTAAATTTGACAGAAACCATTGAGTTTCGATGTTTACAGTCGCAAAATGCTGATTTTTATAGAAATTAAATAATTTTTTTTTGTTTAAATAATGCATTTTTTTTTAAATGTACTATTTAAAATACGTTTTTTCTGATAAAAAATAAATTTCCTTAAAATTCCACTGTCCCCAAAGTCGACGGGACCCAACACATGAACTTTTCAATGCGCCAGGAGGGACTAGGGCCTCTAAACCTAAGATATGCAAGCATACAGCTTAAAGGGAAGGTAAACTATCTCGGGGTTATGATTGACTCGAGACTTACCTGGAACCAGCATCTAGAAAAAACCACAAGGAGAGCGGAAACCTCGTTAATGATGGCAAGACGATTCTTTGGAAAAAAAATGGGGGTTAAAACCAGACATGGTATATTGGATTTATAACATGGTGGTGAGACCGTTAGTAACATACGCAGCTTTGGTGTGGTGGCCAAAGGAAATAAATAACGAGGCTAAACAAGGTACAAAGACATGCCTGCCTCGGAATAACGGGGGTAATGAAAACAACCCCCATAACTGCAATGAAAGCACTAATAGAAATCTTCACCTCTTCACTATGTGATACAAGGTGAGGCAAGATTTGGTTCTTACAGATTAGGGAATACACTTGGAAATCTTGACATTAGGCCAGGTCACATGAGTATCACCTCTTCTCTATGTGATACAAGGTGAGGCAAGATTAGGTGCTTACAGATTAGGGAATACACTGGGAAATCTTGACATTAGGCCAGGTCACACGAGTAACACCTCTTCACTATGTGATACAAGGTGAGGCAAGATTAGGTGCTTACATATTAGGGAATACACTGGGAAATCTTGACATTAGGCCAGGTCACATGAGTAAGGTACTCTTTTAATACTCCATTTGAGATTTTAATACAGAAAAGAGCGGAGATCACCATAAGGGAGCCCAATGCCCAACGACAGGAACAAACCTGGTGTACCGACGGGTCTAAGACTGCGGAAGGCTCTGGGGCGGGAGTATTCTCCAAAAACCCTAATATAGCTATGCTATAGGAATACATTACTCGGTATTTCAGACCGAGGTATACGCAATTTTGCAATGTGCAAAAGTACAATCCGGGAATTCATAAACGACTGGATTCGGGAACAACATTTTAACTATTGGGGAAGCACCCCAAAACAGGCACATGGAAAAGCCTTCATAGGCAGATCTTGTCCCAAAAGAACTGGAGAACTACTCTTTATGAATAGAAACCAGTTGAAAGTGATAATAGGGTTCCTGACTGGGCACGCCCCAGTAAAGGGACACTTGAACAAAATTGGCATGTACAATGGGGAACTTATGTGCCGACTATGTCTCAAGAAACCAGAAACGGCCAAACACATACTGTGTGAATGCAAATCTCTATATCGCAAAAGACAGGCACTTTTTGCACAACCCCAGGTTGATCCAACAACGTATAGAACCTATTCACCCAAGGATTTGTACAAACTTGTACAAGGTACAAAGGTGACAGAGTGGGTGCTACGAACTAACATGGGGTAAAACACAATAAGCCAATATGCTTCAGTGTTATTCGGAGACAGACAGACAAGCCCAGGAGAAAAAAAAGTGCGTCAGTAACTTCCAGCTATGATATCTTGGTGCTCACGGAAACCTGGATAAATGAATCTGTTAATAATTTAGAATTGTTCTCGGATAATTAAGTTATTAACAGATGTGACCGAAAATATAATATATTATCAAAAACTCGGGGAGGAGGTGTTAAAGCTATTAAAAAAAGTAGAATTGTTTAAAATTTAATATTGATGTTGTTGAGCACGTTATGTCTTATATTGATATTGTTTGTGTAAAGGTAAAATTAACAGAAACAGAAAACATTCCTTTGGAATATACATTCCACCTGAATTGCAACCTAATTTATATGAATCACTTTTCAAAATATTTGAAAACGTTTTATATCAAAATCCTGTCTTATTTATTGGCTATTTTGACATACTCGAATGCATAGACATTAAGAATAGTACTCGTAATCTTGCATTGTCTTTCTTGAACGCATTCCTAGATTTAACTCAATATAACTTAATATATAATGAATATAATAAATTATTAGACCTAATTTTATATAATAAACCTTGCGAGGTTTATCAATCTGTTGACCTTTTATTGCATATAGACAAACATCATCCTCCACTAGATATTAATTTGTCAACTGATAAAAAACATTGTAAAAAACAATCCAAGTAAAACGTCTTTTAATTTTAAAAGTGCTGATTTTCATTCCCTTTATAATGCACTGGTCAATGTGAATTGGGATTTTTTTATTAAATATTAATAATATTGAATTAGCCTGTACTCATTTTATTCTACCCTAAACGAGATATTTGAAGCTTTTGTTTTCGAAACTTACAGTAAACGAAGAACATATCCTCCTTGGTATTCAAAAGAGACAATTGGAGATATTAGGAAATAAATCTTTCGAAAGTTAAGACGATCTAAAAATCTGATATAGATGATTTCAAATACTTAATAAGCAAAATTAAAAAAGATATCAATAGATCGCATTAAAATTATATTAAAAATATAGAAAATAATTTAAAAAAAGATGTAAATTTCTTTTGGAATTATGTAAACTTAAATACACACTCCGCTGACTTGCCTGAAACAATGACCTATGATGACAGCAATTGTGACTCTATGCAGAATATAGTAAATAATTTTGCTTCCCTCCTTCAAAATTTATTTATCAATCCAACAAAAACATCTTTCAAATAAGCGTATCTAAACACAAATAGGATTCATTTTAATATTTTGCAAGTAGATGAAGTACTACAAGCCCTAAAAAGGCCTTTGGTCAAGGATTGTCATATATACTTTCTTATCCCTTAACAATACTTTTTAACTTATCTTTAAAATCAAATCAGTTTCCATCTATTTGGAAATCGAGCAAAATTTCTCCGGTATTCAAAAAAGGGGATAATTTTAAAATGGAAAATTATCAGCCTATTACAATTATTTCAAACTTCGCAATAGTTTTTGAAGTTATTTTGCAAAATAGGTGACAAATTTGCTTTGTATTACACAGTTCATTGCTCAACATTTGGATGATTTTTCAAAAGTTTTTGATAGTCTGAAACACTACCTTCTTCTGGATAAACTAAGATGTTTTGGCCTGAGTCTATCCCTACTTTCATACTTTTAATCATATTTAGAACAACGAAATTTCTAGATTGAATATAAAGGTGTTAAGTCGTTGGTTACAGATGTCCCATCTAAAGTACCTTAAGGATCAGTTTTGGAACCTTTGTTCTTTAATATGTTTATTAATGACATAACACAAAAATTTCAGTGTAAAACACTCCTCTATGCTGATGACGTAAAGCTTTACAGAGAAATTAAATCTGAAAAGGATGCTATTGCTTTGCAACGCGATTTAATAATAATAATAATAATAATAATACTCTCCCTAATTCACCCCCTTACGAGTGAATTTCAACCCCTGAAGTCGACTGAACGACTTGTGTAGGGGAAGGGACGGCTATTATAATTAATATTTGCCGTGGCGCTCCGGGGCGACTTAAAGATGATTGATGGTGCCATTTGACTTACAGGTGAGGAAAACCCGGAAAACCTCACCCATCATCATGGAAATTGTTTCTAACTGGCGCGTGGGTAATTTCTTGAAACTAAGTATAAATAAGTGTTTCATTCTCCGTATTTCCCGAAAAGACTATCCGTACTATTTCGACTACAAAATGAATAACTGTAAAGTGCAGAGAGTTGATATTTTTAAAGATTTAGGTGTGACCTTTGACCGATAGCTTTCGTTTAATGTTCATATTGAAAATACAATTCTTTCAGCTAATAAAATGTATGGAATGATACTTAGAACATGTAAGGGTTTCACGTTTATAGATAGCTTTATGCTCTTATTTAATGCATATGTTAGAAGTAAGCTTGAATATACCTCCTTAATTTGGCACCCAGGTTAAAAAATGTCCTTTTGGCTTCCCTCATGATATTTTACTTAATGGTCATTCTGTTATTTCTCTTCAAGATCGTAGATATATATTTTTCTTATACAAACTAATAAGTTCCAAAATATACTATTCTGAAATCTTAAATTTAATTCCACGTGAAAATTCTAGGCTCTCAGCAACATTTTACTTACCCACTCCTAAGACCAATATTTTAAATATTCACTTTATATTTTATGTGCGATAATTACAATGCGTTGCAAGATAGCACATTTTAATATTTTTAATTGTTCAATAAATGTAATAAAAAATAGTCTATCCTAAAATTATAAAAATTAGCTTTTAAATATCTATTGTATGTGTATAATCTAGTTTCTGTGTTCGTGATCACTACTTTTTTTGAACTCCCATGTTTTTTTTTTAGCATTATCTTTCTTATTACACGAGAAATAATTTTATACAGAGTCCCTACTATTTTATATTGCAATTTCTTAAAAAGATATTTTGAATCTTCCTTTTAGACCGTGAGATAGTGACCGATTTAGGTGCCCCATTTTCGCATGCAAGCCTCGAAGAGGGTTGAAAAATACATCGATGTAGAGTAGAATGAAAGAAAATTTACGAGTGGCTCTTGGGGATAACACATGGAAAATTCGATTTTCCTTCTCAGAAAAATTTTCCGACCCCAAAATGCAATTGTACATTCGGGTCATTCAAAAAAATATGTTTTTCAAACTAGGGACGACGTACGTTTTCATATATTCGATGGACCTATGTGGAAAAATCGGGCAAAAACTCGATTTTTCCTTAGAAGATTACACCCTTATTTTAACCCTTTAGCCACTTGCAACACTAAAGCCTTTGGTTTTCCGAAGCATAGTTCTATTAATTAATCATATAGTAAAAACGGCTTGCGTGGAAAAATGGGCAACAAATAACCTTTCGTTTCTGTAAGGGAAAATCAAATTTTCCATGTGTTATTCCCAGCAGCCACTCGTAAATTTTCTTTCATTTTACTTAAAATCGATGTACTTTTCAACCCTCTTCAAGGCTTGCATGCGAAAATGGGGCACCTAAACCTGTCACTATCTGACGGACTATTTAGATATCAAAGATTTCTTGCCAAATGAAAGGTCATTTTCCACGCGTTATTTTTAAAATAACCAATCCACATACTTTGATTTTCTTTTACTATACGGAGAATGGTCGCACTGCGCAGCTTTCCGAGTGTGTTTTAAAAGGAGATAGAAAACTCCGCCATTTTGATCCCTTATTACGTGTTGCCTACATCTTGGCGCAATATTTTTAATAGGTGCGTTTTATTCATCCGCTTCTGCTTCGGAATTGTCGGTTTTTTTGTTTTAATCTGACAGGTATTTTGAGCATGCCGATTCGCCTCCTTACCTCTAGTCTTCATAGTTATCACATTGTGATTAGATTTAGAACTCATACCAACTGAAGTGAATGTTTTGTGGTGGTGCTCATAACATGCTCATAACTCATAACCTTATTTAATGTTTATTTTGAATTCATTTTTACACTGGATGTATCATTTTTCACTGAAATGGAGGACTTTGAAGTGATATATGATTATAACAATATGAAATATATTGTAGTTGGTAATGAAGTGTTGCACAATGCATTAAAATCAGGCAAATACATTAATTTATAATTATGTAGTTGAGTAATTTATTTGTGTTTTATTCTAAATTTTGTACCTATGTTTTAGATGATGACTTTTTTCTAAAGTACATGTCACTTTTATGTCGCCTGTCGAAGTGCCTAAAAAGTTCATTCAGGAGATTCACTAATCGATAAGTCATCGCTAAGTTATCGTTTGATAATCGGTTGCTTCTGCTGAATGCGGCCAATATTATTTTTGGAGTCACAGTTTATTGCTAAAGAATCAGTTAGCTCACTCGGACCAGTTGAAAGTTCCAAAAGAACATCCATTCCAGGGATACAAATTCATGATACACAGAAGACTGCTGTTTTATTATAGACGGTTGTCATATATTGTATTATTCGAGATGCGCAGTATATAAACTGGACCATTGAGATCAAAAGTGCCGACGCAGAGTGAGCGATCTGATTCTTTAGCTAGAAACTGTGGCATAGGAATCAAAATGGCCGCGTCCTATGTTGGGCGTGTCATCAAAGTATGTGGTGTCGGACCTCTCTCTTGCACCGTATAGTAAAGAAAATCAAAGTATGTGAACCAATCGTTAAGCTTCGTGTACCTAAAAACAACCTCTACATAAAAAACCCATTCGAGTTTCAGTTCTTGTCTAATTTGACATACTTTTGACGACATCGTAACATGACATAAAAAAATAGATCAAAATTGAAAAGACGTATAAATATCTATAACTTTTTCTAAATTTTTGTTTAATAAAAAAAAAATGAATTGTAAATCAAATTGTCCTAAACTACCATGGATGGTAGACTTTAATAGCAATGAGGCAAAAGAAATTTTAGATAACCAATATGAAGCGGCGTTCGCACAACGTCATATGGAATATCTAAGTAAACTTAACATGAAATCAAGACCCAACAGATTTAGATGTACCCAACTTGTATGTTTGATAACCCCAAACACGCCTATTACTACCATGGTTGATCTTTTAACAGACGGCATGACAGTAGCTATGGTATGTGCCCATAAAACCGAGAAATGTAAAGAAATTATTTCAAAACTGAGAACTTTGGTTGAGGGATATAGTCGCAGAATTGGAAGGGTTTATCCTTTAGGGGTAGCATTAGAAATCAAAGGTCCAGAAATTAGAATAGGTAAGTAATTTCAATTACTTGGCACATTTGACCACTTTGTTTCATGTATTTCTTTTTCTCTTTTCTTATAAACTCAATATTTAGTTTTTCATAAAATATGTAACATTAATCTAGAAACATTTATGTGGCAATAAGTACGTAAAAAATTAGCAAATGGACTGAAATGTAAGGGAAAGAACTGTACTTATTGGTCACACTTTTCTTATTAATTCTAAATCGGCTTAATTCTTACGGTTTTCACCTAATTATTCACACCACCATTTCAGACGCTTAGCAGCCTTTTTTCGGCATTGTCGCAATCATGGTCGCTGCTTGCGCGCGGCGATCTTGCTCAACCCTGCCCTCCGGACTTTATGTATTATGAAATGAAATGACACGCTCATTTCCGGGCGGCAAATTTCAAATTGTGTTTCGCGCTAATTTTTGAAATGTTTAAAATAAATGAATTTTTTCTTGTTCAGAAAAGATTGATTTCTGAACAATTTAATTTTATTTCTAAACTTATTTAAAAGAAATTAAGTTGTGAGTAGAAATGTAAAACAAATTAGAAAATATGAGTCATTTAGATATTACAAGGTTTATTATTATGCAGTATTTTAAATTACTGCAAAATTATGGATTCAAAAAATTGTTTAATGGGCTATTGTCAAGTGACCTGACAGACCTTAGGACCAAAGTAATTATGCAACATTTGTTGTAAAAGAAGTTTTAAAAGTGCAATAAAGTGTCAAGAATACGTTGTAACTTGTCATCCTTATTGTGTAGTGCGAATAAAAGGCATTAAAATAGTTAACTATGAAAAAACACAATGTACCACGTGTTCTGAATCAGCTGATATGGACCAAAAAAGTTTGATCAAGGAAAATGAGTATTGAATAATATTATTGATATTGAAACATGACCTCTTCAATAGGCCATTTCAATATTTGTGACAGATCTAGTTCGATAATACTGAAACAGTGATCCTTATGTGTGAACTCGACACATTATTTATCGAATAGAGCAAAAATTCACGCCATTGAGAAGTGTATCCAGTTTAACATCGAGAGAAACTATCGTCCGATAGCCAAGTAGCTAAAAGCGCTGAACTTCTAAATAATCAGCTCAAAAATGGTCTGGAGATGCCTATAAAATTAAATGAGCTAGACGAGGAAAATACAGCTACTTTCACTTGGATCTTGACACGTAACTGGGTACAGGGTAACGAGATTGCAGATAGTCTCTCAAGAAAAGGGGCTTAAACACTGTTTGTGGAACCTGAGCCATTCTGCGTGTCAGCAATAACACAATATTAGCAGAGATTAAAAAAGAATGAGGCAGTAGAAGCATTGATAATTGGGACAATCTCTTGGAGCTAAGACAGGCTAAGATAACTTCTAGGTAAATATTACCAGGAAAGATCGGAAGTCTCTGTCCGCCTGAACAAAAACAGGCCACGTTTTGTAACATGACTCCTTTCTGGGCATTGCTGACTCAAAGGACACCTTACTAAACTGAAAGTAGTAGAAGATAGTGAGTCCAGACTATGTGAGGAGGAGGAAGACGAAATCTCCATTAACATTCTGATTGAATGTGTAGCACTCCAGAATCCAAGGGCACTATACCTAGGAGTATATCAAATAGAAGAGGGAGATTTACTTAACTTGAAGCCACTCCAAATCATACACTTCTATGGGAAGATAGGATTGGATGATGGGCATTAAGACATTTTCTTGCTGCTTTAGCGACAGAAGGTGGCACAATAAATCTTTTAGATCACACTGTATTAACACCCCATTCCCAACAAAACATATTGTCACAATTTCCTAAAGCAATAAATAATAATTACAACTAAGTTTTTTAAATTAAATCCAAAGAAATTATTTTATTTTCAATTCAATTTTTATTCAGTAGTTATAATAATTTAAAAACTATTTAAAAATCCTGCTGACTCGCCAATTTACTTATAAAAATGTAAACTAATTAATATTTCTTAATTTTAAGACACAAGAAATTAATTTTAAATTAATTTCAAATTTATTTTTAACAACTTCTCCATAACCCCTCGTAACACAACTTAAACGACGACCACTGGTCGCTTCCCACTGGTCGCTTCGCTTCTCGATTTTACAAAGTATGGTTTGCGCGCATCAGTTTTTCTACATTCACGCTAGTGAACTATAAAACACCCGTGCTGTCGCCTAGGTCTTTCTTCTTGGTTTCAACGTGATAGAAAATGGCCGATCCTATTCGGTTTTCCAACGAAATCCAGCAAAATGTTAAAATATAAGGTGAAAGAACATTACCTGACATTTATCCCAACGTTAACACACAATAAATACAAAAAATACAAGATAATTATGCAGAACTACTCAAATTTATCGGCACAAACTATCATGTTGAAACCAAAAAGAAAAACCTAGGCGACAGCAGCGGTGTTTTATAGTTCACTAGCGTGAATGTAGAAAAACTGATGCGCGCAAACCGTACTTTGTAAAAATCTAGAAGCGAAGCGAGCAGTCGTCGTCGTTCAAGTTGTGTTACGAGGGGTTATGGAGAAGTTGTTTTTTAAAAATGAATTTGAAATTAATTTCACGTAACACAGGTCATCAACCACATTGATCTAGTCGGCTCTATTTTCAAACATGTAAAAAACTAGGAATTTTCATCAGTCAGTGGGTAAAGACACAACCAAGAAGGTGGACTAAAATATTCCCCAAAACGACAACGTTTTTGTTGTGTTTTTGTAAGATTGTGACGTGTCCTGAGCCTATAGGATGATGTAGTAAGTATACCAAAACATTTTTAAAATATTGTAAAATTAGTGGTTGATTTTCAATAAATTATACATTTTTTATATTTTGTGTTATTTCTTCAAAGACGAATCCAGTACAAAAATTAAGTTCGTGATAATATCGAATATACATTACTTATGAATAGCAGTCTGTCAAACAAAGATAGGCGTCTAGTTACGAGACGTATCGAAAGATGAGAATCCCACTGCTGCATCGCGTAAAACACGGATTTATTTAAACAACGATCAGAAACCAGGATTCTGAGCAGTAGATAATTTGGCTGTTAAAATCACGGTTCATAGACTGACATGGTGGCCTCATCCCGGTTGCTAAAGACGGAGTGACGTCACGAAATGAAAACGTCAGTAGACAGAAAATATTCTACTTGGGTTCGTACATTAGTTTTTAAAAATATCTAATATTTTATTGTTTTTAATGGTATTTTATTTTTAATTATAAACTATGGTCTAGTTTTATAGCTTTAATTATATGGGCAGTTTGATTTTTTGCGCGATTAGCTACAAAACAGCAAGGAAAAATTATTTAATGATTTCCATAACATTTCAAATGAATTAATTTTTATTTTAATTCATAAGAAAATATTGTTGTGTGATTGGTTTATTTTAAACTTTTTCTGGCCATTCAAGGCATGAAATCAGTTTGTCTTTGAAATATTTCATTGTCACTCGACACATGACAAGGAGCCGAATTTTGTTAAAAAACTGTTCTTTTTTGGGGACTGTTTTTCTGATAAAGGTAAAGGATGTATTGTGCTGGTCGAAGACATGATATACTCTCAAGAATACATAGACAGATAAGAACAAAAAATTAAGCTTTGTTCTGTATATCAAACGCTATATCAATAAGTTAAAGATAGATCACAGATATGACGTCTTTCAGGGATGTAAAACCGTAGGTACCATAGATAATGTGCGTGTTAAATATCTTCAGCTCTAATGGTTGATTCTCGACTTATTAGGCATTCCAAACAAAATGGCTACCCGTAGGAACTGACAGGCACATACTAGGGTAAAATATGACAACACTGTGGACCTGCTGATTTGACAGGATCACTCATATAGATAGTTATATGTACTGATCATCCATGTTTTTAAAAATAAACATAAACATTTGCCAGGCAATATGGCCGCTCGCAAACGACCCGCTTTAAGCAATCTATGTAACTATGTATGTATCATTGACCCTGTCAATGACAACAGGTCCACAGGGTTGCCATATCTAAACTGTCAGTTCCCACTGGCAGCATTTTGACAGGTCGTTGGAATGCCTAATAGTAGTTTTGACCGTCGATGTTCTCAGGTACAAATATACCAAATTTGAATAAAAAGTTACAGAAACACTACTAAGAGGTTCGGCTATAAACTTTACCATTATTTAGATAGAACGGTTAGATCAGTATTATAGATTGCTGTATATAATATGATTGCAGCATCCTATTGTCTTTACCATTGCATATTTTTATGTACTTGTAAAAGATTACAATAGCTCGCGTTAATTACTTTTGAAATTTTTGAGATATAGGCTTTGGGTGATAATTCTTCTCAGCTTAAAATTAATCGAAATCTTTTACTTTCAACTCATAAACATTTAACAGATACTGTTATTTATATTTTCGAATTTTTAGGTGCTCTAAAAGGGTCCTCTAAAAAAATATTCCTGGAAAAGGGTAAAGTTACCAAACTAACAACTCAAACATCTTATGAAGAATTCGTTTGTGCTGATATGATTTATGTAGACTATGAAAAACTTCCTGAGGTAGTCCAACCAGGAGATAAGGTTGTGTTAGATAACGGATCGGTCACCTTGACAGCTTTGGAATGCGTAGAGAGTATTATTAGGTATTATAAAACAATAGCTATTTGTGTTTTAAGAATGAAAAGTAATACTTTGCCGCTTAAGACGGTAAGTTGCATGCGCGACGCGTAACGGAGAACTGACAGTATGTCGAAAGTGGCAACGAACTTTGCACTCAAAATGTACACATTTTTCGACAATGACATAACTTTAAGAAATAGATATACAAACTGAAAATATCAAATTAATTTAATTGCAACTATCTACTTCAAAAGTCTAAAAATTGAGTATTGTGTATACTATATTCCCAAGTAACATTTTTAAGAGAATAAAGTTTCAGATATGTTTTATTAGGATTTTGTAAAAGCATAAAATTTGATAATTATTTTATTACAGTTATTTTTTTGCTAATAGGACTGCAGCAGGATAAATTGATCTTATTACTTGGTTTTATAGATTCCTTTAAATCTGTTTAAGAAAACTAGTTTATCCTAAAGTAAACGATGCTTTATCGCTGTCCTATAAGGGTTAATTAATAAGTAATTTTAGAACTATTTAGTTTGAAGATACTCCTAAGTTGTGTTTAGTGTTAAAGAGGCATACTTTTTAGCAGTTTTCTTAAGTAGGTTTTAAAACTTAGTTTTAAAAAGTGTTTTAGAATTATACTTTAAATTAAATTGATCGCAGAACCTTTTAGGTACATTTTCTACAATTTTACAACATAACTCTTATAATTTATTTATTCTAGTAAACGATAGGGCTTTTTTAAAACTACATAGTTTTAATAAGAACGACCTCAGCGACGAAGTTGTTGGTGCCATAACAGTTAACGTCTTTAAAAATAAGTTAGACGCGTGTTTAATTAACATTTTTATTCAATTTTTAGTGTTATTTTTGTTTCAGTGTGTTTACTTTGTTAGAATTTTTCTATTTTGTTTTTAGGCTATCATAGGACTTGTGTCCTCAGCCTTTATCAATGTATAATAATAATAATAACTAAAGTTTGTTTTAGAGCATAACCTAGCTTTTCAACCCAATCACATTATGTTGACGTTGAAAGATAAATTGTTCAAAATAAAGAAAAGTGGTAATTTCCATAGAGAATGAAAAAAAAATGTATATGTTTCTCCTTCTCCTCAGTGTTTAATAAATTCATTGTGTGCCATTGTTTAACAAATACCAAAGAAACATTCCGAGGCTCCTAATATTCTAGAATTGATCAGTGAAAGAGAAAAGTGGTTAATATATTATTACTTATTATTATATTTTGTATGACTTGTTCGTAAATAAGAAGCTCGAGAGTGAGGTTATGTTATGCCCATCTGATTGAACTTATGAATGTTTTATTGAGGTTTTCGTTTTTACTATTGTTTTATAAAACGCTTTAGAAAGTGTAGCAAGAGCTTTTGAAAACTGGAAAGTCCTAAAACGTATATTTTTTTTGCTTTATTAGTTTTATAAGCTAATGTCCCTTTTTAGGTACAGATAGAACACAATAAGGAGATCCTCCATTTTAAATATGGCAGTGGCTGTTTAATCACATATCATGTGAAATACTACCTGTCTACCAGACCTGTACCTAAAGGATATTCAAATAAATTATGGTCAAAGTTCAAATAATTTTAAAATCTTTCGATTTTAGTAATAACGTATTTTGTGTACCAAAGTCAGTGTGACAGTGACAGTAGTGTTTCAATGACAACAGTGTGCCAATGACAGTAGATTTATTATTTATGATTGTGTTTACTGCATTTAACCACATAATGTCAAGTTCGTCAAATATATCTACAGCTAATTCCTTTTAGGGTACATAAATGTAATTTATATTGGAATATACTATGACATAATGTTATACAACTCTTGCCTCGCCTAAAGTAATTTATGATTAAACACAAAGTTTGTTTCTGATAGTCCAGTAGGTAGTATGCACAATTGAAAATGGTTTTCTGACGATGACAAGTATCCACGCAAAGACAAATCTACAATAGGATTTATATTGGCGGTTAAATAGTCACTTCCGTGATATAATTTGAAAAATACAAAATGTGATATTTTATATGAAAAACATATCGAAGACAAATGTAATCATTTTATAGTGCTATATAAACGATATTAACAATGTTATTTTCTATTAAATAACTTTCGTTAAATAGATTAGAATCCGTATAATAATTCTTTTTACGTATATTTCATATATTGTAAGGCCCATCTTGCCCACTTTTAACAGTACTTTAGTACTTTTTTAAAAATTGAAGAAATAACAAGTGTAACTAAACAAATTAAACATACACTGTGTAATAATTAATTTCAAATATGGCAGTCTTCCCAACATGTTTGCAAAATCATTCTGTCAGAGAGTATGATAAAACAGAATAAAGCTAAAACAGTTTTAAATTTAATTCTTTTAAAACTGATTAGTTTTGTAAAGTTTTTATGCCTATCCCAGTTATTATCATATTCTCAAAAAGATTTAAAAACGGTTTAATAAAATTCTTAATATACTCTTACGACTTTGACTTAAGTTAATTAGTTTTAAGATATTGTTTTAAAAATACTCCTAAGAACCGTTATAGGATTCTCCCTTTTACTTTTAAAGCAGATTTATAGCAGCCCTAAGGCTATCTCGCGGATTCAAAAGTCTTATCATTGTCTTAAAAAAGGGTTTTATGGTTACCTTGTATACTTTGATAAATCTAATAATGTTACTTGGGTTAACTATCTCCTGAATCTCTCTAGTGGATATTGTTTAAAAATGTGGTTTAATTTCTCTAAGAACCAATAATTATATTGTGAAAATATGATAGACATTAATTTTTATTCACTAGGCGAGCAAAAATGCCGTCAATTTTGTCGCACGAAGAGCGACAAAGGTGTCACTTAATGTCAGTTCGCGTAAAATGTCAACTTTATGATTGGATTTCAAAGCGCAAAATCCTACTTTGGATAATAATCGTAGAAAAAATATGTTTTTCCGGTTACTTTGTACAACCTATTGAAGCACCTCTATAAATGTTTAGAGGATAAACTAAATATATACATTTCCCACATACATCCACCTCGAAACATTTTTCTATAGATATTCATTGAAAACGAAAATACTGAAAAATTTAAATTTAAAACTTTTCCTCCAATTTTTCCATTACGGTCCATTTTAGAAAAATCATGTATGAACAAAAATTATAGAGATCGATATCGCAAACAACTTTTAGTTGACAATTTTCTAAAAAATTCGATTTTTGCACATTTTGTCACATTTCTCGAATACGGACCATTTCAGGAAAATTTGACATAAAACAAAAATTATAGATAATAATATTAGAATTAACTTTTATTTGAACAATTTTCTTCTCCAAACATAAATAACAGATATATTCCATAAAATATAAAAACGGTTTCCCATAAAGTACCCCCCCCCCCCCCAGATGTTCTGACTTTGTCCAAAATCCAATCATCACGTAAGGCCGTTTTTGAGTTTTCTTCAAAATTCGAAATTTACACATTTTCTCAAATATCTCGAATACAGTTTATTTTAGAAAAATTATGTGAGGAATAAAAATTGTAGAGAATTATATTACAAACAACTTTTATTTGAACAATTTTTACAAAAAATAATTTTTTTTACATTTTGTCAAATTTTCTTCTCCAAACGTAAATAACAGATATTCCATAAAATATAAAAATGACCACTTATAAAGTACCCCCCCCCCAGATGTTCAGACTCTGTTCAAAATTTGGTGTATTTATTGGTATCGGTTCATGAGTTATGGTGGATACAGACACACAGACACACACACAGACATCATCCCGAAAACCGAAAATAGTCAAAACGGATTTAGGGGACCCCAAAACGTAAAAATCCGTCAAAAACTGGAGGTCGAAAAAAATCATGATTCCTCTACTTTCCTTAGAAATGAAAAGACTGATGAACTCGCCAAAGAGGGATCAGATCTACCATTTACAGGACCCGAACCTGTATTTGGGATCAGCAAAACCTCTGCTAGACAGGCAGTGAACAGGTGGATAACCATAAAACACCAAATTCACTGGCAACAGATAAGAGGGCACAGAATCAGTAAGCTCATGCTAAGGGGACCAAACCCACGCATGGCTACTGAGGCACTAAACTCGCAAGACCCCAAATATCCACCATTGTGGAATTATTAACGGGGCACTGCTTGCTAAAACACCTTCATGTAATGGAATTACACAATGATCCCACTACGTGTAGACTGCATGGAAGAGGAAGAAACCTCATACCATGTCATCTTCGAATGCGAAGCTCTTAATGGGCGACGTTTCATCCTTTTTCGGCCTAGAACCGGAAAGAACGTCCCAGGAACACTTTGTAGGGAACCTATTAAAACTAACCAAAGACACAAGACTATTCCAAAGATAGTACCTGAATACGGGGAAAGCAGGGAATACAATAGACCCAAGAGGCCGCAGTCTTCTGTGCCAAACCTAATCCTACCTGATTACAACCGATAAAGATAAAGATAAAGATAAAGATACTTTCCTTATCTGTATACAGATAGGAAAGTAAAAATCTTAAATTTGAATCAAACTATATGAAATAATGGGCCATGTTCACATGTGAGATATGCTGTTTTATAAATTATATTGTAATAGTTAGTCGCTATACAAGTTATTCTAAATAGTCAGTTCGTTAAAAAAGCCAAAAGTTTTTAAATTAAGCCCAATTGAAATTTAAAATTTGAAATTATACGTCATCGGGAATAGACCAATCATCTTGTGTCGAAGTTTTTTTTGTTATACAAAACCAAGCCAACGAACAAACCGACACACAGAATGTCGAAGTGAACGCACATCTAAGTGACATTAAAATTGACAGCACCTAACCTTAGTTTTTTGTTTTGGTCAGGGCTGGTATCCAGCCCTGGTTTTGGTTTAATTTTATTATTAATATGAATCAGCTGGATTTATAAAAGTTGAATCAAGTGTTTTACCCATTGTAAACGAAAATATGATTACCGAGATGATTACTGCATTTTTTAACAATACTCAGTTTACAAAAGTTAGAAAGGTAAGACTTTGTTTTAATAGTAGGTAGTTACAGTTTATATGGAGCAAGTAAAACGTATTTATCTCAGGTTTTATTTTTAGATCTGCCAAGCAAGAATATGGGGATAATTTCTTTTTCCATAAGAGACAAGGAGACAAATTACACCTAAACATAAAGTACGGCAAAAACCTTCTGATGTTGTTGTTGTAATTAACAAAAATGAAAATTTTAGTGCACAATATGCTGCATGTCAAGGTTTGTAATATTTATTATGCTTTTTTGTTTTTATATTACATATAATAAACAGTGTATAAGGCCATTTATTACTATAAATATTTTTTTTTTCTAATTTTGACATATAGACATTTTTTGTAATCGCAGCAAGTGTTAAAATAATCTAGAAACAGATTTTGTTAGTGAACCTAGTAATAATTATGATACCAAAGAATAGGCTATTTTTATACCCTTTTCAAAAATTTTATGCTCCTCGTTTTTTGCAAAACTTAAAATGCTCTATAGCTTCGAACGAAGTCAGCAAAGCACCTCTGTTTTATAAAGTTTTTTCTGTAAAAACAGCAACTTGAAATATTATATTTTTAAAAATACATGGTGCTTGCTAACCTTCGAAAGAAGCCAGCAGAGCAATTCGGTTTTTTTAAAGCTTTTTTCAAAAACCACATCCCATTTTTAGACTCTTGAAATATTGTAAAACTTTACTAAAAAAATTGCTATTTTTAAATAATACAGGGTGCTTTGTTGGAACAAAGTCAGCAGGACACTTCAGTTTTTTAATTTGTTTTTTTTATATATATATATATAAAAACAACTACTTATGACACATGTTTAGGCTGTTTTAAAATCCTAAAAATGTGGTAAGTACATTTGTTTTTAGAAGTCAGCAAGGAATTGCGAATCTTTTTTAAAATGCCAAATTTCGAATATTTTATAATATTGTAGGAGCCAAAAAACGTGGTGTGGTTTAAAAAAAAACTGGGGTGCTCTGCTGGATTCGTTTGAAGCTAACAAAGCATCCCGTAATTTTTTATTTTATAAAACTCAATAGCCTAAAATGAGACATAGCTGTTTAAACAAAAAATTGTATTTTTAAAAATAGCAGTTTTTTTTGAAAAGCTCTATAATATTTCAAAAATGTGAAAATGTGGTGAGGTTGTTTTTTTTTTAAGTTTTGAAAATCCGAGGTTCTTTACTGGATTCGTTCAGAGCTAGTAAAGCTCTACTCGTCTTGTTACATAAAATAAAGGCATTTTGTAGCTGGTTATATAGTTATTTTGTAACTGATCTAACCCTTTTATTTTTTTCAGTTGGTTGTAAATATGTGGCTTCATAGAAGAAGTGAGGAACCATCTGTAACATCTACTCAGTGTTATTGGAAAGGCTCTAATTTATCAAAATGCGTAAATATTGATGTACACTTGGCTAGATTGTTAAAGAAACCTCTTCATCCACTACAGGAAAATATATCAGTACTTTTATATTCTTAGGATTTGTATATATTTTTTATTTGTAAATAAATTGTTTTTTTACTTCATTTTTCTCATTTTTTATTAAAAGGTTAATAAATAAAATTTTCACAGATTTTTATATTTTTGTTTGTAAACAATAATTGAAGTTTTTATTAAAAATCACCAATGTTAATAATAATAACTTAAGTCAATATTATTCTTTCTCCTTTTTTAAAGCTAGTATCAATAAAGATATTACCTATGATCAATTTTTAAATTTTGTGATATATTTGGTTCGACAGAAAAAAAATTATAACCCTTTGACATTGGTTGTTTTTACTTAGATTTTCATAACAAATAAACGGAACTGCAAACATGTTTTACTATCGTAATAATGAATAGCAACATTAAATTTTTTTTTTCACATTTATCACTGTTGTCATTTTCATAAAGGATTGGTATGAAGGCACACTTTCTGGTTTTTTGAAAAAGGTGGCAAGAATTGTGATATTTTTAAATTTATCACCAGTGATACCACATGTAGTTACCCGATTTATTGGAATATATAGACTTTGCTACCTCATTCAACTGAACTTGGTTGTTTTTAATATTTATCACTGTGACATAGGCGTTTTTGTCAAATTGTTTCATTTTAAACTGCTGTAAATAGGTGCCTTTGTTTTGGTAGTTTTAGTCCCAAAAAAATCTATGCATATACAGGTACTCATTCCTCTTTGATTTGTTCGAAAAGTTAAAATTTTATAAAAAATTACATTGGCTGTTTAAAAACTCATTATAATCCCTGAAATGTGATAATTAGGTAAATTAAATTAAAAAAACAAACAAAAAAAATTTATTAAATTAATATTTACTCTTACAAAATAGGTTCTTGTAAGTTAACAAGCAATTATGCAGATATTACTAAGTAAATGTACTTGCTTAAAATTCACACACGAATGTGGTTTTAACATGTTAAATTAAATTAACTAACTCTTTCCACATGTATTCTTAGAGATGCTATTCTTTTCTCGATTCTTTTACTTAATTGTACATCTTCTGGAGAACTTTTTTCATTCTGTGATACACTAGGTGTGGCTTTACTAAAGTGCATCCCATGTTTTCAAGTAGCTGAATATTCTGAAACCCCTATCTGCCATTATATGGGATCCAGGAACCAGTTTGTTTAAATACCCACATTTTTCTATTATTTCTTTATCACTAGTTCTTCCACAAAATGAAGAATAAATTCGGTATCTTCAAAACTTTCAGGAGATTCTGCATTTTCTTCCAGAAGGGTTTTTAGGTTATTCACCTAAGAATTTATAGTAGCCTAATTTTCAATTTCCTGAAGGGGACAATTAGCAGAAATTGCTGCTATATCTTGATAATCCGGTGTATTTTTATTAAAAAGTTTACGAGAAACATCGCTAGTAGAAGGTTGATTTTCTTCTTTCCAAATTTCTAGGAACACTAATAAATATTTTTGAAAATGAATGTGAATCATTATCACATTCTGGAACAAAACACTTTTTCGTAGTCATAATATTTATAAAACGTACAAAATTAAACACTCAAATTCCAAATAAATTCTTGATCGAGACACTATGATGACAGATGCCATACACAGTGCTGCCATACACAGTGCTGCCATTTTGCCATTTTCTGAATTATTAAGTGACTTTGAAAACAATGAAACGTTAAATATGGTAAAAGTTTAAACAGAAATAATACTTTCAAAACACATTTGATATTATATATTTAAAAGATATTTGTTTAACGATGTTTTAGAAGTCTAAAAGTAAGAAGGAGTACACAAACGAACGTACATCACTTCTCGTAAACCTTCTAGCCGGCAACGTTGTGCGCTAGCTCCTATTGGTCTATTCCCGGTGACGTCATAAATTTTTAAAAAATTCATAACTCCGGCAAATGAATAGATAAAAAAAAAATAAAAAAAATGTAGTTTTATTTTTAACTCTACTATTCATAAAAAAAATTTCAAAATTTTTGAACATGCCCCATTACAAGCATAAAAACTAAAACCGTAAATGTGCAAGTGTAGACGCGGGTTCGTATCTGGGCGGGAAACTAATTAATTTTTTTTTCATGTTTATTTTATTTTATAAATTAGTAAAAGTCATAAATTATTTTATGATTAGTTATTTTAAAATTATTTTTTAAATTTGTAGATTTTCGTTAGCAGTCGTAGAAAAAAAAATACTGTACAACTCGAGTGAATTGTCCGTATCCACTCTTGTTGCACAAACTACTATTACGTTACATACATTTTCAATTTTGTAATTTTATTTTATTATTTATAAAAAACAAAAATATCTTTAAGAGTTTAAGAGCAATTTAAAGTTTTTCATTGATAACCCTGTTTAGCATGACCAAGTTAGGTGATGTTTATGTGAAATTCAGGACAGGTAGTGACAAATATATGCTTTTCATTTTGTGTTGTTTATTTTCAATATTTGCTATAAAAAAGTCAAAAGATTGTTTATTTGTGTCATGTTGTGTTGATATTTTAGGAGTAATTTTCATTTGGTGTTATCGGCATTAACTACTAACATTATTATCTTCATGTTCTGTGTAGGCTTTGTTACCGTTTCCCAGCACTAGAATTAATATTTAATCACCGGCGTGATTCGAACCTGGGCCTCTATGACCTCAAAGTAACCACTGAGCCAACCCACCCCTTTTAGTTATTATAAATGAATTTGAAAGTTTTCTATTTTGCCTATTCTCAAACATATTTTGAAAAACATTATTTGCGTGCTAAATTAAGTACTTTATATTTTTTAATACTTTTTAAAAATAACTAAAATTGGTTTCATCTATGCCATATTTCAAAGTGATTTGATGCTCGTATTTCTATTTTGCTGGGTTTTGCATCTGGATAATCTGTGTTACAAGTTGTACCCCCCTTGTTAACTCGTTCAGTTTAAAGAGTAGAGAAAAATACAATGATTTTTAAACTAATCGGAGTATTAAACGTTATTAAAGTTTCGGTATTCCTATAAACCCCCTTCAGGTGACAGCCATTTCTTCAACTTTTATAAATATCTGGAAGGATCGTATGACACCTCATTGAAAATGCAATTTTATGGTAAACTCGGCAGTATGATTTCTCATTGGAAAACTTTTCATTTTTGCGACCTCCAGCAGGATAGAAACTGTTACATTTTGAAAAGTGTGACACTTGATTTGAAACCTAATTTTTTACCACATAACATCATCCAAAATTACTTCTGCACTTTTTTTATTTTAAGTTCATTTTTTATACACTACATAAGAAGTGAATTGAATTAGTAATAAAATTAGCTTCAAAACAAAGTGTCACTAAAACTGAAATGAAATCATGTTGATTTTTAAAGGTGTATAGTCGAAAAGGCTGGAATGTTGGTAAGCCGTGCTTCAGTTACAGTTCCGAATGCTATCGTAGACGTTCCAAAATTATCAGCTACTGATAGAGAACTCATGAAGATGGCAGTAACGGAAGCTGTTGATTATCTCTTTGTATCCGGTATCCAGAATAAGCAGTCAATTCTAGATGTGAAAGATCTTTTGGGATTGAGCGGCGACAGTATTTATGTTATAGCAAAAATAGACAATTACTCAGCTGTTGAAAATATAGACGAAATTATTAAATGTTCTGATGGAATTTTCGTTGATTGTGAGAGGATGTTGACAGAAATGCCCAAAGAGAAAATATTTTTGGTACAGAAATCAATATCTGCCAAATGTAACTTAGCTGGTAAGTACATTTACCAATAAATAATACCTTTAAACAAAGAAGGGAATTAATTTGACACCTTATGGTACCTGCCATTAAAACTAGTCTGGACTAACCAATCATTTTGTTCTAAAACATTCTAACGCTAAACCATCAATCTTCATTGGATTGTTCTAATCACTATGCAAGGTATCCGGGAAAATGTAAGAGGTCTCTCGGATTCAGATAGGACATTAAAAAATAAGATGACAAGTGTAGCAATCGATCGAAAACCAGTCGATCGTTATTGATGCGATGTGTCGTTGAATCACCCTGAACACCGTCGGTACAGCTGGTAGTGAGTCACAACACAGGAGGCCTGGCATTTCTTTATTTCTTATCGGACTATTTCTTTTGGAGAGAAATATTTAGTATATTGAGTCAATATTAGTTTAGCTTTTGAATAAATCGTTTGGCAAATAATACTTCGTATTAATTTTATTTATTAATTTAAACAGTTTCAATACAAGATTCCGTACATTTTTTCTTAGCGGCCTCCAAAAGGACGCCACTGAAAATCAAATATTCTTGAATAATTTTCAAACTACGTAATATAATTTAATGAAAATTTAATATGATAAGCAGTAGTAAGGACCTCTTAAAATACTGCCATTAGAACATAATTAGCTTGTTTAGTTTACCAGGGGCGGACTAGGTTATACATTTTAATGCTTACATTTTTACCACCCTGTATGATAAGGAATTAAAAAAATAATTTTCTATACATTGAACATTAAGCTAAAGAAAAGGTACTCTTCTTCATTGTCGATAAAATGAACCGTTTTCGAGAGAAAAAAAAATAAAAGAATTAATTTTTTATTTTTATTAAAAAATTAAACTCCCAGAATTAACTAATTTCAAATTGGTAAATTCTAAAATGCAACTTGGAGTATTATGTCTTCATCCTGAACTCACTAAAGCTTGTAACGCTAATTAGAAATAATTAATTAAAAACTTTATAAGTGGGTTCAACATGTGCTCCGTGAACTCTGATACACTCTCAAGTCCGACGAATAGAGAACTGCTGTACTCGCCACAACAACCGAGCATTATTCCTTTTCACATTACAATGAAATGTGATTCTCTGTAAAAATTCCTCCCTAGTATCAACCGGAGAGGAATATACCAAGGTTTTGAGATGACCCCACAGGTAAAAATCCATTGACGTTAGGTCGGGAAACCGTAGAGGCCAGGCAATTAGATCTCTTCTGCCTATCCAACGGTTTCAAAAGACGTTATTCAAGTGGTCCCGTACAGCGACGCTAAAGTGAGGTGGGACTCTATCATGCATAACATACATGATTCGGCGGGTTTTAAGTAGCAAATGCTCTATTGAATCCAGAAAAGCTTTCTGAAGGTAATAAAGTTCACCATTCTATCGTGGCAGCAATACGCATGGTCCAATCAAAAAATTGCCGATTATTGCTGCCCAAACATTAATTAATTGAAACTGATATTGATAATGATCAACAACAGTGGCATAAGGGTTTTCATCAGCCCATACATGCAAGTTATGTAAATTTATAATACCATTTTTGGTAAACCCTGCTTCATCGGTAAAAAGAATCGTGCTAATGAAGTTTCCGTTTGTTCGTTGCTGATCTAACAGCAAGTTTGCGAACTGCATTCTTCGAGGAAAATCTTCAGGAAGTATTTGATGCACTTTTTGCAGATGATAAGGGTATAACAACTGTCCTTTAAGTACTCCAGCAATTGTCGTTTTTGATACATGAAGCTGCGCGGCTAATCTTCGAGTGCTTATTGAAGGAATATCAGCTACAGTATCCATAATATTTTCCTCCAATTGCACCGTACGTACTATTCTTGTTACACCAGCATCAGTACTTGTTTTCCCAAAACTTCCTAAAACTTATTAAACAAAGTCAATAATTAACTGGGAATAGCCCACCAGTCTCTCTTACACGTTGCTCAAGTGGCTGAAATGTTTTCTCATTTGGAATATTGCGATTAGGATATCTTTCTTCATGCAACCTTTTTGCTTCATAAGCATTGCAAGATGCAAGACCGTACATAAGATGCATATCTGCATACTCACTAAATATGTATCCCATTATCGAATTAAATTTACCAAAATATTCAAAATTCAATAAATTAATATGGGAGTACTAAAAGATCAACGTATCAAGAGGATTTAAAATGCACACGTCAATGCAAGTATTCATTTATTTGTTCCGTAGGTACCATAGTAACGTTTGTAAAAACAGTGCGTTTTTTAATACTGATAACAGTTCTATTTCAATGATTTTCGTATCACACTTTGCTGCAGACAAAAAAAATTAAAAATCATGGTTTCTTTTTAATAAAAATAAAACATTAATTATTTTTTTTTTCACTAGAAAACGGCTTATTTTATTGACAATGAAGACGAGTACCTTTTCTTTAGCTTAATGTTCAAGGTATCGAAATTAATTTTTTTTAACTCCTTATCATACAGAATGTTAAAAATGTAAGCATTAAAATATACAACCTAGTCCGCCCCTGGTAAACTAAAAAAGGTAATTGTGTTTTAAGGGTAGTATTTTAAGAGGTTTTTTACCACTGTTTATCATGTTAAGATTTAATTAAATTGTATTACGTAGTTTAAAAGTTATGTAAAAAAATTGATTTCCAGTGGCGTCCTTTTGGAGGCCGTATCTCCGTAGGGAGGGCCACTAGGAAAAAAATTTCTATGAATCCGAGAGACCTCCTACATTTTCCCGGACACCTTGTATACAAGTCACTCGCGCATTGTGCTCTGCTTACACACATAGGTACACAACACACTACACGAGATCCTGATTTTACAGCAGGTGAAGAGCTACTGCGTTGGTATGTAGGTGAAGGGTGAAGTCTCTTTATGCAGGAACATGTTTTAGTTTGTAAGCTGCGTTAAACACGTATGTCAGCATTGTTTTCCTTTTCTAGGCAATTGTTTTAAGATTTCACCTGTAATTATATTGAAGCCTGGGGTTTTATTAGGATTAAGGTTAGTTTTATTCTCTTCTGCTACTTATTTCGATGTAACAAGAATGCTGTTTATGGATTTTTTATTTTCTATTACAGGCAAACTATTTTCTCCCTGCATTTGATTGGGTGTAAAAATGTCTGACAAATATTCAGCAAACAAGACTGCTTTCTGTTTATTGTCCCTGGCCTATACTTTGTTATCTCTTCTAAAGGTAGTGATGAAGTTAATAGGTCTGTTTTTCTTTCTAGTGGCTTTCCACAGACAGTAATCTATTTTTATCTAGTGAGAGGTTATGTAGGTATAAGTTTGTTGTTTTTTTATTGAGAATATGAGTTTCTCTTCTCAGTTTATGAGTTTTATTGTTTAAAATTGCCTATTAGATGGATTTTTAGGTTATTGTCATCTTCCTGTTTTTTTCTTTTACAAGTTCTCTAATCTTAGCTGCCCAATGAGCACACACTCGTTTTTTAAACGTAAATATAACGTTGTACTGTATAAAAAGACGGTATTGGTTGAAAATTCGACGTTGAAATTTTAGTTGAAAAATTATACGTATGAAAAATAATATTTTCTAACGTATTTTTCTAGCTATTTTTAACCGATTGTTGAAAATTTGATAGAATTATTACGTTTTTTTATAATGTGAAGGGTGTCAAAAATATGAAAACAACCAGACCATTCGTAATTATAAATTCGAAATATTAGGTATTCATAATACAGTGAAGAATCTGAAAAATCGTACTCTTTACTACAAGCAAGCATCAGTTAGGTATGTTACGCATCCTGTAAATTCATGAAGAAGAGGAACCTCGAACTAGCTAGAGATCTTACCTTTTCTTAAATTTTACTTTTTTTAAAGTTATAGCGGAAGTTATAGCAACTACTGTAAAACTATTATTAGGTTGTATACGGGGTGACAATTTAGAAACTTTCACCAGCTATAGAGGGTGTCCCGAAATTAGACGGTCATATTTTAACAACGTATTCTACATTCTAAAATAGGAGTAAAAGTTCTTATAAACATAGATCAGCAAACGTGTCTTTTCCGAGATACAGGGTGTTAAAAGTGAAGTCCTGATGACACACTTTTGTAAATATATTCTAAACGTTTGAAGATAACTAACTGAAGTTTGGTACAATGCTTACCTTTTTACGCTCTATTTAATGGACTAAACTTCAGTTTTTGATCGTCTTTATAGGTGGGCAAATTAAGAGGGGCTTAGGGTAAAATTTCCCCAAGTTTTTTTTATTAACAGTTTTTAACATTTTTGACTATAAAATTTGGAAAACCAATGTTTTCTTTATAATAAAGTAATTTTTGTTGCATCTCGCTAGGACGCACCATTTTCAAGAGAAAAGCATTTGAAAGTTTCATGTTATCTTATTTGAAATTGTAAATAATAATAAGTAGGCTGGTGGAATTAGAAATGTTACTTTTTTAACTTTGGAAAACCGGTGACTAAAGAAATTTTAGAAAATATTTACAAAAATGTGCCATCATGACTTCACTTGTAACACCCTGTATCTCGAAAACGAAACGTTTTCGGACCTATATTTATATGAACTTTTACTTATATTTAGGATGTAGATTACGCTGTTAAAATATGACCGTCTAATTTCAGGATACCCTGTATATCTAATAAACTAAAGATTATATCAGAAAATGCTTAAAATCATTTCTAGGATACGAAAGGGAAACTTAAATGACAAACTACAGAACTTGCATTGAGCCCCTATGCGACATTTACCTCAATAAAAAGTCTAAAGTAGCATAATTATATATACCTTTTAAATAAATAAGTTAATTAGTTTCAATAAAAGTTACAGCATTTTATCATAATTCTTGCATGACATTTAGTGTTACCTACTTGGGAAGATTTATTTTTATTTAATTAAAGTAATTTTACAGGTAAACCAGTAATAGTAACAGCATCGATATCAGACCCAAGGTGCCTTTCTAAAGCTGAAATTTCCGATCTAAGCAATGTAATCATGGAAGGTTGTGACGCCCTGCTACTTCCTAGAGAGGCAAACAACCGGGAAATGTTGAAAAGCGTTACCGTTATTTGTAAAGAGGCCGAACCCGCGGTGCATCAGAAACATATATTTGATGATCTCTTAACGAATTTTCCAGCTCCAATGGAACCAATTTATTCTTTGGTTGTTGGTGTTGTTCAAGCGGAAGCGACTAGTAAGGCAGCTGCAATTATATGTTTGACTTCGTCTGGTAGGACGGCCAAGCTTATTTCTAGGTAAACTTTTATACTATAAAATCGAACTCTCTTATGTCTATAAAAGGGCTAAACAAAAAATACATTAAGAAATGAATGTGACGTATTTAAAGTGTGTAGGTAGTTTTATTAATATTAATAAAACTCAGTAAAAGTAGTCTTAGCGCTTTCAGCCGGTTAGGCCATCATCAGAGACTCTACAAAGATAAAAAAACGGAGCTATAACAATAGTCAAATCGAGATATTCCTAAACATTGAATAAAAAATAAAAAAAAAAAAAAACATTACAACTTACTTGTCAGTAAATATAGAAGGTACATGAAAATTAATTATTTAAAATTTTATTTATTAGATTCAAAGGGCTGCCACAATACGGTCCCTGGTTCTCAACCATAACTTGAGGCTTGAAACGAAGCAAAACCAATCCTAACAGGTGGTTGAAAATTGAAAAGAAACGTGGGGGCTCATCCCAACACGTGTAAATAAACTGTCTCAACCTTTCCAAGGAAGAGAGATGGTAAAAACTGAACTTCGGCTTGAAGCCAGCTGCCCTTTCAAAATAGCTAACGTGAGGCGGAGGCAAGTTGGGGCACAGGTAATCGTAAGAAGTAGAATGCAATAAAGACGAAAAAGTAACCATCTTGACTTTAACAGTGCCAAAAAAAGGAACTGAGTGACAATTGACAGTTGACAATGAAGTTGTCAAAACAATTGCCAACTTGAGAAATACAAATAAATTTCATGAAAATTGATCAAAGTTAATATTTAAAAAGATAAAAGTGGGTTGGAACCACTGAAGTAGCAAGCACAAGTTATGGAGGGAATTTTAAATTTTAAATTATTTTTAAAAAACAACCAAACGTTACAATAAATAAGTAGAATTATAAAATATACATTGAGTGAAGGTAAAAAACATTTTGATATAAAATTATTGAAATTAGGAAGGTGCCTGACTAGAACAACAGAATTGAGCCTGCCGACCCCAGGGAAACCGAAGTCGCAGGCAGACCAACTTTTCCAACTAAAAGAGGAGGAAAAACCGTCCTGACCACGAAATCAGATATCACCGGAGAAGACAAGATCAACTCTGCTGTAAGAAGATTAAAGGAGAAGCTAGCTAGGTAACTTCAGACCAACCGTTGCCTATACTCTTAAAGAGAGGAGGCACTTTGCTATTGAGATGGATTTGCGTGTTAACACAGGTGACATTAGTTTTATTAAACTCTCGGTGTATCTCAAGATCTTCGAGCAGATTTAATTTAAAGTTACAATTGAAAATATTATGAAGGACAGTGACATTCTCAGAAGGAGTGAAATTGTGATTATTGAATTTAATATGATGTCCAAAAGTGGACTTATCAGGATATCTAATGTGTTCACCAGCTCTTAAATTGAGTCTTCTCTCGGTTTTCCCTATATAAGTAGTATTGCAATCGTTACAGTTTAATCTATAGATGCCACTTTTGAGTAGCAACTCGATTTCATCCTTAGTGTGTGATAGTTGGCTTTTAATTGAATTAACATTTTTAAAAGATATTTTAATATTGTTGCAATCTTTAAAAACTGCAGCGATATCATTGGAAATTTTCCCGAGATAAGGTAGTGAGAAGTATTTAAAATTAGCAGGAGAATCATTAGTAGGATTAAAAGCAAGCAGAGACCTTTTCTTAAGTTTGACCTTATTAATAACCATGTCAATAATAGAAGGATAGTAGTTGTTATTAAAGGCTAGTTGTTTTAAAACGTTGATTTCTTTATTAAAATTATGATTAGATAAAGGTATATTGAGGAGACGGTGAACATAACAGTATATGGCTGATAACTTGTGTTGATAAGAGTGATTAGAGTGAAAATTAATTAGATGATCAGTTTGAGTGGGTTTCCTGTAGATATCAAATTCGAGCTTATTATCCATACGACTAATAGAAAGGTCTAGGAAATTAAGTGATTTGTTGACTTCAAGCTCGACTGTGAATTTAATTTTAGGATGGATATTGTTGATGAAAATTAAGAAGTCATCAATCTCAGAGACGTTACAATTCATAATAGCAAAAATGTCATCATATTATGAATTGTACCTTTGTACCTTGCTAAGCCTCGTTATTGCTTTCCTTTGCTGTGTCTTTGGCCACCACACCAAAGCTGCGTATGTTATTATGGGTCTCACCACCATGTTATAAATCCAATATACCATGTCTGGTTTTAACCCCCATTTTTTTTCCAAAATATCGCCTTGCCATCATTAATGAGATTTCCGCTCTCCTTGTGGTCCTTTCTAGATGCTGGTTCTAGGTAAGTCTCGAGTCAATCATAACCCCAAGATATTTTGCCTCCCCCTTAAGCTGGATGCTTGCACCTCTTAGGTTTAGAGGCCCTAGTCCCTCCAATTTCCTCCTGCGGGTGAATGCAATTATATCAGATTTGTTTGGGCTAATGTTTAGTCCTTCCGCCTCTGTCCATTTTGTTACTATATTTAGAGCCTCTTGCATTCGATCTCTTACTATAGTGTTGGATTTTCCCTGTGTTATGATCACTAGATCATCGGCATATCCCAGGGTTCTATGTCCATTATCTTTGAGAGCCCTAAGCAGCCCGTCCACTACAAGGTTCCACAGGAGTGGAGACAGCACTCCACCCTGTGGACATCCTCTCGCTACCAGTGCCGCTGTTGTCTCTCCCATAAGGGTTGTGTGTATAGTTCTCTCCCTTAACATAGAGTCGATCCAGGACACGCATGTGTCCTCGATTCCTCTGTGTTTGAGAGATCTAATGATCGATTCAACGGAGGTATTGTCGAATGCACCCTCGATATCCAAGAATGCTCCCAGCATTACCTCCTTGTTTTCCAGTGTGTTCTCCACCCTTTTTATTAGTTGATGGAGAGCTGTTTCAGTTGATTTCCCTGCACTATAGGCGTATTGGTCTTGGTATATTGGCCTTTGAACCAATATTCCGTCTCTAATATGCCTATCTAGCAGTTTTTCCAAAGTCTTAAGTACGAAGGACATAAGACTTATTGGTCTTAGGGATTTTGCCGTTAAGTTAGATGAGACTTTTTCCTGTCCAATAAAGCTAAAGAATCTAGTACTTTTCAAATCGGAGCAGGTGCATAGTACGTGTTTTGCAGATTATGCTTATAAGCTGTAGATTTGGAAGTCCTATGTTTTTTGCAGATCTAACCTTCTCATGTACGATATACGATTGTGTCCTAAATCGTTTGTACTCCATTTCCATAACTGAGCAGTATTCTTAATAGAAGGATGGGTAAAAATGCTTTAGAATTATATCTATCCATTACTAATTATCTCTTATTATTACCTCTAGAAGCCAGATATAGATGAACGGAGGAAAGATAATATTCCCAGTGAATGATGGTTTAAATATTGGAAAAGAGGTAGGAGTGAAAGTATTTGGCAAAATGCCAATCAATAAACCTAAACACCTTTGCTAGATTTTTCGAAGTAGAAATTATCGCTATAGAATTGGAAGCGAGATATTTTGCTCTATTAAGATCTTTTCGATTAGACAGGCAGCTCCAACCGAACTGACCGAAAGTTAGTTTGGAACTGTATAAATACCCTCGAGTGCCTCGAATGTTTAAATAAAGTTACTTAAGTCTGGATTCCGGGATAAAGCTGTGTAGAGGACAAAGAGCACTACCAAAGGAATTATCTCAAACTAGAAGATGAAACAATCATATTATGAATAGATATGTTTCTAAAGCATTTTTACTCATCCTTCAATAAAGATATCTGCTGAGTTCCGGAAATGAAGTATACAAAATTTAGGACACAATCGTATAACGTATATGAGAAGGAAAAGGATTACAAAAAACATAGGACTTTCGATTCTTTAGTGTGTAAACAAAATCTGCAGAGCACATACTATGCACCTGCTTCGAATTAAAAAATACTAGAATATAGATATTTGACTTTATTGGACTAGAAAAAAGTATCATCTAACTCAACCTTCAACAAAAAGTGTGGTTGTAAGGAGCACTATAACTTGGGCAAGAGCCACAATAGATCCTTATAGATGGCAGTGGAAAGCGATGTGATCGTCTCATTCATTTTCAACCTAATTTATTACAGAAAGCCCTAGTAAATACAATTCACCAACCTTTCCTTCGTAACCAAAACAGAAATGACATACTGATAGAGATAATTAGACGCTCTTCACCAAAAAGGACTTGCAGAAGAGTTTGTTGTGAAATATGTTAGAAAGAAAAATATATTGTAATACATAAACTGTAATACTCATAAGGTATATCAAATTGATCATAAAAGGATATAAAAATTTTTAATTAGATCTAATAGACAAGTTATCTAATAGAAAGGAAAATTGGCCCTACGTATTTGTAGGCTCTACAGGGCAAGTTTAACGCATAAACATCTATTAAATACATGGAAACAGAGCAGATCGGTTTTTGTATCAACATATCCTGTAAAAGCGTTTAGACCAATAACTATGACGTCATTTTTATTGAAATAATTGTAAAAACTGATTTCTTAGCATGTCCGATAAATTAATCTTATAGAGAGGCCATTTCATACAAATCAACATGCCTATCAATCAGGAAAATCATCTTGTGAGTCTGCTCTAGCATCATCTTGTAACCAAGATAAAGGGGGGATTCAGTAGCCATGAAATAGTCCTAGGAGCATAATACCTCCTTTAAATCAATGTAACTGCCAAAAGCACTGAACAATCAAGGGCTGTACGCCCAAGGATACTCCGATGACATGGTCATGGTTATTCGAGGAAAACACCAAACCACAGTCTTCGAATTGCAAAAAGCTGTAAGGCTGACAGAAATGTAGTGCGTTAGGGATAACCTTTACTCGGAAAAAAAGTTGGAGATCTTAGAAACTCCGATGCTATTTGGAAGAAGGCTAAAAAGAACGAACCAAGTAAAATATATGGGTCTAATTCTAAATAGCATTTACTTGGAACCAAACCTACAAAAAGTTACTAACAAATAAAAAATATTTCTCATTGTAGAAAGACGAGAATTTGGGAAAATATGGGAACTAAAACCGAAAATAGTCCACTGTTTATATTTGGCAATCACAAGACCCATGATAACTTATGGAGGGCTTTTTTGATGGCCAAAAGTAAACCAGAAAAGAGCCCTCAATACCTTCTCAGGAGTGCAGAGACTGGCAAGCATTTGTACACTAAGAAGTACACCGATAGCCTCCATGGAAATCATTCTAAACCTTCCACCCTTTTCCTAGTCATAAAAGGGAAGGACAGAATGGGACATACAAAACATACCAAAATATTACATGAGGTAAATGATCCTATATTAAACATGGGATCAGATCATATGACACCTCGCCTAACCTTCAACAGACTCTTCCGGTTAAACTGCAACTGGAACGAGGTAAATGAGGTGGTAGGAAAATACTTTCTTAGCGGTTTTGTATAGTATACGGATGGATCTAAAACTAACAAGGGAACATGCTCGAACATGCTCTGGCGTACATGAAGTTTAACCCAAATTGCGACATCTCATCTCACTGTGAAAATATACCACTGTATTTTATAATCATAATCAAATTGTGCGTAAGAGAGACTTTTTAGAAGTAAATGCAAAAACAAATGTTAATTCTCTCAGATATTCAAGCAGCCGTAAAGAACCCTGATTCAAACAGAATCACGTTAAAGCTGGTCTGGAACTCCCTTGGAATATTAAATGATCTGACAACCCACACTAAGGAAAACCAGCGTAGATGACAGGACCCAATAATAACCAAGGAAATGAGAAGTCTGATGAACTCACCAAATAGGGACCATTCACAGAACCAGAACCTGTATTTGGAAAGAACAAAACCTCTGCTCGACAGGCAGTGAACAGGTCACATACTTTGATTTTCGTTTACTATACGGAGAATAGTCGCACTGCGCAGCTTTCTGAGTGCCTTTTAAAAGGAGATAGAAAACTCCGCTATTTTGAACCCTTATTACGTGTTGCCTACATCTTGGCGCAATATTTTTAATAGGTGCGTTTTAATCATCCGCTTCTGCTTCGGAATTGTCGGTTTTCTTGTTTTAATCTGACAGGTTAGAACGACTGAACCGACAATTCCGGAAGCAGAAGCGGATGATTAAAACGCATCTGCTATTTTGCTTGCTGTTGTTAGTGTCAGTGAATATTATTTTTGGAGTCACAGTTTATTGCTAAAGAATCAGTCCACTCGGACCAGTTGAAAGTTCCAAAATAACATCCACTCCAGGGATACAAATTCAGGATACGCAGAAGACTGCTGTTTTATTATAGGCGGTTGTCATATATTGTATTATCTGAGTTGCGCAGTGTATAAACTGGAACATTGAGATAAAAAGTGCCGATGCAGAGTGAGCGATCTGATTCTTTAGCTATAAACTGTGTCATAGGGTTCAAAATGGCCGCGCCCTATGTTGGGCGTGTCGGACCTCTCTCTTGCCCCGTATTGTAATCAAAGTATGTGGAACAGGTGGATAACCACAAAACATCAAATTCACTGGCAACAGATAAAAGCTTATGCTAGGGGGACCAAACCACTGATCTGTATTATTTTACTGGATAGGATATAGCCCTCTAAAACACGTTCCAAAAAATTGGCCGATTTGGGCAAATAATATGGCGGACCAGATGTTATTTAACATAACCTCTATTTCCATTTGTCATCACATTTGTCATTTAATTGTGTCAAAAAGTTACGATGAGATGTTGTTTTATTTATTTAGGTATTATCGAATAGTATTACTATATTCGTGAAGACACAATATGCTTCACGTTTCCATTTTTATATTTTCTTTCATAAAAAAATCAAATTATGGGTGAATTGTCCCCAAGGACTTTGCCCGCAAAAGGAATAGAAGAAGAATAAGAAGAAAAACTAATCAAATTATAGGTTAGGTATGTCAAATTATCCCAAAATTCAGTTATGTGATCCCACCATAATTTGCCCAAATCGGCCAGCAGTGTTGCACTTCCGGTCTCCTTGGTGGAACAGATTTTAAGTATGTTAAATATAGCCTATATCCTATCCAGTAAAATAATATAGATCAGTGGACCAAACCCATGCATGGCTACTGAGAGTCTACAACTCACAAGGCCTCAAATATCCACCGTTGTTGGATTACTAACGGGACATCGCATACTGAAACACCTTTTTGTGATGGAATTACACAATGTTCCCAGCACGCGTAGACCCTGCATGGAAGAGGAATAAACCCCATAACATGTAATCTTCGAATGCGAAGCTCTTGCTTCGCGGATTCTCACCCCTTTCGGCTTAGAACCGGAAAAAACGCCCCAGAAACACTTGATAGGGTACTTAGTAAAACTAACCAGAAGGCACAGAACTGTTCCAAAGATAGTACCAAAGACAATTTTTAGATAATGTTTTTAACTAGTTAAAAATAAGTTTGATTTAATTTTTTGTGTTGACTCGTTGGTTAAAAGGTAGTACCAAAGACAATTTTTGGATAATGCTTTTAACTAGTTAAAAATAAGTTTGATTTAATTTTTTGTTTTGGCTCGTTGGTTAAAAGGTTTTTGCTACAAAAATGTTAGTTGCGGTGTAGAATAAAGTTGACTTTTTAGGATATAGAATAAATATTACCGGGAATTTGCTTATTTTTTAAGAAAAAAAAGCTTTAGTATTAGAATGGTCAAATAATCTCAAATATTTGTAATTTGTCAGATACGGGGGTTTGGCTTATGACGGCAGAATACTCTTTATACATTAAGCCACTATCATAACCTTATTTAGCCTTTTTATCTTCTGAACCACAATCTAAACTAGATAGGACTAGTTGTTTATTTCTTAAAATTAATTTGTTTATAAAAATAATATTTTTTAAATTTCTAGATTCAAACCGAGATGTCCAATCATAGTAATCACCAGATATCCTAGGGTAGCTAGGATGCTCTCAATCTATAGAGGTGTAGAAGCTTTACTCTATGTCAAACCTTTCTGTGGTCATTGGCACACTGACGTAGATAACAGAATTCAATTGGGGGTAACATACGGAAAGTATATAGGATATATCAGAAGCGGAGACATAGTTATTACAATCATGCCTTCGAGGCCTGAATGTGGTTTGCCTAATACCATGAGGATTCTTTATGCATCTGAGTTCGATACTTTACCTGTTAATCAATCTGGAGAAAAGAAAATGAGCATTCCATTGTGTATCAGCAGATTGAAAAATAGATAGGAGTTAAGAAAATATATAAAGAATGGTTCAATTAATATATTGAATATACACTTCAATATACTATACAGTGCTTTTCAGATAAAAGTATCTACCTTACGTAACTTTTGAAGAATCGATTATTACAAAATACAAAAAAAATACGTTAATTAATATTCGAACATGGTGTTTAACGTAATTAGTTTATGATCTAAAGAATTTTAAATTAAAATAAAATTAAATTATGGAAAACTTTTATTTTAATTATTTTATTACAAGCGTTTCTAATGATAAAACGAATATTTCATTTTTAAAAGGTAACATAAAAATTGTCTGAAATAACCACCATTTACTTCTCTACAATGATATAATCTAGTTTGAAGAGCCTCTCTGACATTACCAAACAATATTGCATTTAAATTTCGGAATTCATCCTCTATTCTTTTTCGTAAATCTTCTAAAGGTTCTGGTTGAGTAGCATACATTTTTGTTTGCTAATCACCCCATAAAAAAGTCTAGGGGTGTTAAATCCGGTGATTTAAGTGGCCAGTTTATCATCGAGCCTCTTCTACTTATCTATCCAACGAGCGGGGAAAGTTTTATTTAAAAATTGTAGTACAGACAAAGCAAAGTGTGGAGATGCTCCATCCTGTTGAAATATAAGCAAATATTCAGAAAGGTTATGATAATTTTATATTATTGAATACGTGGATCAATTACTTCTCTCAGTAACTCAAGATACGATTCACCATTTAACTTTTCGTCCAAAAAGAAAGCTTCGACTATGTGGTCACCTAGGATACCACACCATACATATAACTTTTGAGGTTTCTGTGTGTAGTATTCACGCACAGCATGTAGATCACTCTCAGTTCAATATCTGCAATTATGTTTTTAATTAAACCATTCACTAAAAATGTGCATTCTTTTGAAAAACAGAGGTTGTGCAACAAATGTGGATTGTCAGTCAAGCGCTGACTCAATAATTCACAAAATTCAAGAAGACGATCAAAATCATCTTCGTACAACTCTTAAACCAATTTAATTTTATATGGATGGTACTTGTGCTTGTATAATATTCGAAAAACTGTGGAAGAGGAAATACCTACTTCTCTGCTTATTGTTGACAGTGGCTGTGGTTGTTGATTTTCAAGACTCAACTTGTCCTAAAACGGTAACTTTGATTGCTTTGTTATTGACGAGTATCAGTCGTTTTTTTTATTCCCAAATGACCCGCTTGATGTAAATTTACGCATAAGATCAATTATTACATACTTATGCGTTACGTGACCTCTTTGGTATGTTTCATTGAAAATTGTAGCAGCAGCTTGTGCAGAACTGTTATTTTTGTAGTATAAAATAAACCTGACAAGCTCAATTATTTCTTGAAATCAAATAAATAACCCCAACAAATAAATGTGCACATGTATCAAAATTCACTCTAAAAGTGATTTAAATTCATTTTTCAAATATCCAAAACCTTTACCAGCTATCGTAAAAAAACAAGGTAAGTCGGTAAAGTGAGATGTAAAAATGTGTCACTGACATAAAGAGACACTGTGGATCATAAACTTATTACTTTAAACCCCATGTTTTTTATACATTTTTGAAATCAGTTTAACGAGAGGAATCCAAAAATGGATAAAAAATAGGGAAAGCCATTTAAAAAAATTGAAGGGCTGATAGCAGGGGTGAAAGGGTGAGTTTTTAGGCAAACCCAAATATGGCATGACCTTTAAATTATTGACATGGATATAGATGTAGTTTTTGTTTTTTGGATTAATTAGTCTTTCAAAAGTTAATTAAGGTGGACACTTTTATCTGAAACATTAATCTATAATTTTAGAAAGTACACCATTATTATGTCCTTCTATATCTAGTAACCAAACGCGATGTCATGGTGATGTTTGAATACATTTCAGATAATTTGTAAGAATTATATTTTGTACATCCATAGAATAGGCAATCCTTTTGTTTGATTTTTATTGCCTTTTTGTATTTATATTTTATTGATTTTTGATTATGTAAATCAATGACGTTGTATTAACAATTATAATATTGTTTTCAAGTAAATAAATACATAAATTTGAATATATGTTTTGAACCAATATTATTAATTTCAGTGATTTAAGGACTTTAAATGTGTTCCTAAAGTAAGTTGAATATATTTTGTAAGACAATAAATATAAATAGAGGTTAGGTGTCAATTTACGTTTTATTTGCAAACCACATTGTATAAGTAATAATAATTTATAGTCTAGAGAAGAAAGGAGTGCAGTAATTTAATTTGCAGAACGTAGTAAAGGTTCAAGAGATAGATATTTTATTTCTACCTCATCTTTCACTGTAGTTAAAATTAAAATTTTCATACATCTGATCGGTCTAAAAAAAGTTTTTGTTTAGATTTAATCATGTTTCTATGATTTTTACTGTAATAAACCTTTTATTTTGACAGATAAGTCAGACTTTATTTATTTATAGCCGTGTCGTATTTATTTTAATTAATTCGGAGTTTTGTATTATAATATTAGTTCTTGCGGACATTAATTTTTTTATTGAAAACCACAGCCCTCTTATAGAACACAAATCTAAAAATCCTAAAAAATCCGATGTGAGTAAAGTCACCATTTAAAAAACATGGCCGCTCGCAATATTTTTAAAAATGTATTAGTCCAATTTATAAAATGACATGTGGTTATTTGCCAAATCAATGCTCGTCCGATTAAATGCATCAAAACATTTGCTCTCGTTTTCTTTTAAATGTTTATTTTCATTTTACATTACAAAAATCGGAAGAAAAGAAACAAAATAACATATATTTATGTCAGTTTTGTTTTTAAAAATTAGGATACATCGAAGTAAATAGAGAGAAAACATGTTAAATTTCCATAAAACGTCTTTTATGAGTTTTTCTTTTATAAGTTTCAAGGGGACAATCTCGTTTTAAAGACCAGTAGTAATCTGCCCTCATGTGACAATCCCATGGACCCTGATACCTTTCCTCCATCACTTTTAGATCCTGGTGGAACCGCTCTCCCTGTTCCTTACTATAATTTCCTAAAATATCCGGAAATTTATCCAGATGATTGCGGAGATAGTGTAATTTCATACTCATATTTGCTCCTAGAGTCTGAAAGTTTGTCAGCATATTTTGTATAATTTCTTTATAATTTGGTGTTTTATAATTACCGTCAAACGAGATGAAATGGATCAAAAATATCGGGGTTTTCAATATTCTGCCTTTATCATTTGATTTTTCTTAACGAAAAAAATCTGATGTGTCCAACACATGACTTTCCTATCTAGTTATTATAGGCTTTTTCCGGTTATTTTTTATAACCTATTGTAGCACCTCTATAAATGTTTAGAGGATAAACTAAATATATACATTTTCCACATACATCTAACTCAAAACATTTTTCTATAGATATTCATTGAAAACGAAAATACTGCAAAATTTAAATTTAGCACTTTTCCTCCAGTTTTTTCATTACGGTCCATTTTAGAAAACTCATGTAAAAACAAAAATTAAAGAGATCGATATCGCAAACAACTTTTAGTTTAACAATTTTCTCAAAAATCAGAATTTTGCACGTTTTCTCACATTTCTCGAATACGGACCATTTCAGGAAAATTTTACATAAAAAAATTATAGATAATAATATTAAAAGTAATTTTTATTTAAACAATTTTCTTCTCCAAACATAAATAACATATATTCCATAAAATATGAAAACGGCCTCCCATAAAGTACCCGCCAGATGTTCCGACTTTGTCCAAAATCTAACCATTTCACGTCAAGCCGAAATAAAACTTAATGTTTTTTCCTTTATTCGTTTTTGAGATTTTTTCAAAATTCAAAATTTACACATTTTCTCAAATATCTCGAATACGGTCACGCACACACGCACGCACGCACGCACGCACGCACGCACGCACGCACGCACGCACGCACGCACGCACGCACGCACGCACGCACGCACGCACGCACGCACGCACGCACGCACGCACGCACGCACGCACGCACGCACGCACGCACGCACGCACGCACGCACGCACGCACGCACGCACGCACGCACGCACGCACGCACGCACGCACGCACGCACGCACGCACGCACGCACGCACGCACGCACGCACGCACGCACGCACGCACGCACGCACGCACGCACGCACGCACGCACGCACGCACGCACGCACGCACGCACGCACGCACGCACGCACGCACGCACGCACGCACGCACGCACGCACGCACGCACGCACGCACGCACGCACGCACGCACGCACGCACGCACGCACGCACGCACGCACGCACGCACGCACGCACGCACGCACGCACGCACGCACGCACGCACGCACGCACGCACGCACGCACGCACGCACGCACGCACGCACGCACGCACGCACGCACGCACGCACGCACGCACGCACGCACGCACGCACGCACGCACGCACGCACGCACGCACGCACGCACGCACGCACGCACGCACGCACGCACGCACGCACGCACGCACGCACGCACGCACGCACGCACGCACGCACGCACGCACGCACGTACGAAAGCACGCACGCACAAACGCACGAACGCGCACACGCACACGCACACGTACACGCACACGCACACGCACACGCACACGCACACGCACACGCACACGCACACGCACACGCACACGCACACGCACACGCACACGCACACGCACATACACGCACACGCACACGCACACGCACATGCACACGCACACGCACACGCACACGCACACGCACACGCACACGCACACGTACACGCACACGCACACGCACACGCACACGCACACGCACACGCACACACGCACACGCACACACACACACACAAACGCACACACAAACGCACACGCACACACGCACACACACACACACACACACACACACACACACACACACACACACACACACACATCATCCCGAAAATAGTCAAAACGGATTCAGGGGACCCTAAAACGTAAAAATCCGTCGAAAACTGGAGGTCGAAAAATATCATGATTCCTATACTTTCCTTATCTGTATACAGATAGAAAAGTTAAAATTAATGTACAATCTTTAAACATTCAGTTGTAGTTTACATTAAGTAAAAAAAATTTTGTAATGAAAACTTTTGGTATTTTTTTTTGTTAAAATGTGATCCATTCCATATATGGGGTGAAATGGATCACCTATTTATTAAACTTTTCCGTTTATTCTTCTACAATTTCATACGTCACTGCTGCTCTCACACGTTTTGTGTTCTCGGCTAGTTTTATAGTTAAATTGGGGTGCCTTGTCATGAACAATTTAAACCAATCAATTCTTGGTAAATTGTCTTTAAAACGTTTCTTACTTTTACCACATCTATTCAGGAACTGCTGAACCATAAATCTGATATCAAAACTTTTTAGGGGAATCCCCATTCAGCACATACCAGAAGCAGATCCACCAATTTTTCTTCTTCTGAGGTTAGTGCTGGTTGCCCACCTAATGACGAGGAGTGCTTTCCATTTAATCTGTGATTAAGGGTGGTATAGGGAACAGCATACGATTTCCGAAGCTCTCCTTATGCTCATACGACCTGCTTTAACTGCTTGTAAACCTCTTTCTAGAAACACGGGATTATAGTTTCTTCTTCGTCGCAACCCTAATACTTTCTTGTAATTTCTTGGCATTTTTAACTATAAAAAAAACATCGTCAGTAGGTAGGTACCTTATGTTCGAACATGTGCATGAGTGTGGTCAGTGATAAAAGAGTTACTAAAATAATCATAGGAATACCAAAGTCTAATCCAGAACGTTCTTTTTTCCACAACCGTAAAGACTCAACACAGGACTTACAAACTTTATGAGGAACCCATGATTTATCTAGTTTGTCCATTTAAAAACCGAAATATTCAGCATAAGTCTCCTTGACAAAGTCTGTGATATTGCTTTTTTGTTATATAAACACCGCAAATATAACAAAATATATCACTACTATATTTACACTTTCTTCGTGACGAACTCATGTTTTAAAAGACAAGACCAATATATTAGAGTGGACATTCAGTAATTGAAACAAAATATTAACACATGACAACTTATCCAGATTCACGTGTAAGTACTTCAATATTATCAAATAACTGAGATCTCAGCTGTTCTGCGGAGCAATGGATCTGAGAGTGGGGATCACGTGATGTTTGTATGCGCGAAAAAGTTGTGCAGAAGCCTAATCATGACTGAGAAAATAAATTTTATTACTAACAAGCCGATAATTGTTCAAAATTTAAGATATGTAAAAATCATAAAAAACAAGAGCACATTCAGTACTTTCATAAATATATTCGTAATTTGGGTACTTGAAAACATAAAAATTGTGCAAAGATATCCAGAGCAACAAAAAATTTTTTTTGTAGAGCTGTGTTATTTTTAATACGATTTTAAAAGATTTGCTTATCTGTATTTTAATTATAGTAAAATAAGTCCATGGAAATTGTATTAAAAATAAAGTGTTTTAAAAACCTTCACTAATAAAAAGATGAACACCTCTGCTGAAGTTGAGCTCTTAATTTCTATTTGACTAGTTTTAGGAATTTTTTAAATAATATATAATTTTACGTCCGTTATATATTTTCGGTCATGGTTGAAAGTTGGTGAATGTATACGCCCAATCACAGTAAATTAAAACGTTCATTTTATACTATTTTAAGCTATTCTGGTTTTTACGAGAATAAGGTACTATATTCCTCTTACCTCTAGTTATTGAACAAAAAATTTATATTTTCCACTAAAAATAATCTGCAGGTAAAGTATTACTCATTCCTTACAATTCGCCCTGTATAACGGACTTCCGGTATTTATACAAGAATCAGCTTCTTTTTTAAGTTTAAATGTTTGATACTATTAATGCAGATATTTTAAGTAAGCAAGATTAATATCATCCTATTGATTTTAATGAATATTTTTATAACAATCCAAATCAATATTTAATTTAAATATGGCCTTTTTAGTATTTTAGTTTTATTGTAAGATATCTATAAATATTCAGATTATCGACTATTCGGCAAGAACATAAATAAAACGAAAATCTTATTCATTTGCAATACAAACAGAGATCGCGAAGTACACAATACCGAACGCATTTGACACAAGGAAACAGGGTAAATATTATCATAGATTTTTCGATTACAACCCTTAAAGAGCACCCCCTAACGCGTCAGCTTGTTCCGGCTTCGGTTGACCCAGGAGGCCTCCAGTTGATCCGGGGGATTCCGGGGGCAACTGTGAAGGGTCGCGTGCACCCCCTCAATCATATCGCACCCTCTAATATCCTCTGACGTCCTTGATAATGCAACAACACCCCCGCTGGTTCCTGCTGTGCATGCGAAAGCAGATACTGCGATTTAGCTCTGGCGGTACATTTTTCGAATATTTACTCACGATAAAAAACTATTTATTTTACGTATCTTAAAACTTTTGAAAAATATTTTGATTGGTCTTTCTCTCTTATTTTTTCCATAAAAAGTTTTAATCGGTTTGGTTTTATAGAATAGGTCAGATGAATAACCTATTCATCTTGGATTATGTATCATACAGTCGCTATGGAGCAAGTTACTTAAATCACGCTCAGTTGTCATGTTAACATTTTGATAAAATTATAATTATCTAAATATAATATGTAACAACTAGTGATAGAATAGTGGACTAGAAAATATTAATGACAGTAATGGGAAGTTTCTGTATTATGAAGATGAGAGGAAATAGAATAATTTAGCAATGATTACGGTTTTTTTGCTTAAGATATATTAAATCTTGGTAAAACTTTCAAACGACGACATTTTTCCTTTTTTTTTTTCCTTTTTTGTGTCTAATCTATATGATACAATTGCTACCAAGCAAGCTGCTTAGACTAAGGTCAGTTATTATATTAACACCTTGAAAGAATCAGAATTCTAAGTAAAATCTTAGTAAAACAAACCACTAGATTAGGTTGGGTTTAGAATAAGATCAATACCTCCCAGTATTCATTATCAAATGCTCCAAGGGTCCATATTTCTTTCTCAGCAACTAGTTGTTACGATTAATTACTAAGATTATTTGGTTGCTTCTAAGCACAGCATAAAGATGAACCAGCAGGCGCACTCCGCGTAAAAATAGAAGTGTGCCGACAGCATCCTAAGCAACCGATTCATCATATTCTCAGGATGCTCAACGTCAGTCGTGTGACATCTTGATACAGAGTAAAATCGGTGCATATGCCCCAAAATTATGATTGCAGCGGACGAAACCTCACCTACTAAGATCGAAGGATTTAAACAACCTTGTTTTTTCAAAAAACTAACATTTTTGAAAGGAGACCATGTTAGTTTTTTGAAAAAACAAGGTTGTTTAAAATAAGCCTTATCTTTTAATCTGTTTAATGTATGTGATTTGTTTTGTATAGTCTTGAATATTTTAAATTTTACTATTTCAATTGACTAATATTTGTTTTTCAAATATTTTTAACTTTTTATTACTTGTAAACTTTGTTCATTTTACAATTTATTTCACCCCATATTTGATGAAACTTGTTTTGTAGTATTCCCTAGTGGATGGAGAGTATAGCGAGCCTGAAGATGAAGTGATGACACTTCGAAACCGGTCGCACTCAATGTTTTGTTAAATAATTAAACATTGACTTTCCTTGTGAGATATAAAGGACTTTTTCTCCCCCTTCACCTTAAAATTACCTCAACTCACACATGGCTACCCCCCTTGTCAATAAATTTCTCTCTCTGTACGAACTTTACCAAGCAATTATAATTTGAAATAATATCATAAGATTGTAAGTACTTAAATTAGATGACTTGTAAGAAATTTGTCATAGCTAGAGAAGCTGTCATGCGTCAAATGAAGACTTTAGGAATAAATTCAATAAAATATAAAAAAATTAAAAATTTACAATGCCTATATTTTATGATATAATAAAACCGATATCAGAAAATAGTTGAAAGCATTTCTAGGATATAAAGGGTGAACTTAAATGACAAACTAACCCCTATCAACACCCTATATATACGTCACCTACATCAACAGAAAAAATAACCACCCTCTACTTTTCAAACACAATAATTGGAAATTTAGTAAAAAAATGCATTTCAATGATATAAATTATATCCTATACACAGTGGATCAATAGCACATAATTAAAAAAAACCACTAAAAATGAAGATGGCTTGTTTATCTAAATTTATTATTTTTAATATTTGTAATTTTAAGTAAATTGTTTTTATTATATTTTACTTTTCTAGCGTTATCTTTCATTCATTATACCTAGCAATAATAAGTTTTTAATTGTCACCCCGTATAATAGGTCCATTTAAAATGTTATGTAGTGATATGTAAATCTTTCGGCTTTATGATTTCCAATCAATATATCTCAAATCAGGGTGGGTTCCCCAATCCAAAATATAATATTTAATTATTTACAAAAATAAAACACAATTAATTCTTCCTTGTCTTCTTCTTCCTCTACTTGGTCACCTTTGCCTATCTCTGCCCCTTTCTCCCTGTATCTGCGTGTCTCTGCCTATCTCTACCTGTCTTTGCGTGTCTCTGTCCCTCTCTGTCCCACTCTCTCCCTCTCTATCCCTCCCTGTTCCTCACTTCCCTCTGTATCCCTCGCTTCCCTCTCTGTCCCTCTCTACCCTTCTCTGCCTCTCTCTGCCTGTCTCTTCTATCTCTGTCGTATCTGCCTGTCTCTAAATTTATCTGCCGTCTCCACTTTCCTGATTCCCCCTGGTCCCTTTTTTAGTTTAAATAAAATCTTCTGTTTACCTATTTTTATAATATTGTTTATTTCAATCCAATAGAACAATTTCTTAATTCCTTTTTACTAAACTGTATATTTTAGCTTAAAGTCCAACATTCTAATATTTTCCATGGCATTTATTTTCCCGCTGACAATATAATATAATCAACTGCATCCTTTGGAAATGTCTATAGTAGAATATACATTAAAAAATGGCAGATAGTAAAATACCTAAGTTAGTATCTAAGAAAAACAAGAGGTTGCTCAAAGATTGAAGATGTTAAGATAAGTTGAAGAGGTCACTCAAGATTAAAAGAAATGAGAGAATAAAGGAAAATACCATCACTAGAAAACTCTACTCCCATGAACACCTTAACTCAACTTAAAGAATAAGTAAACTTTGTTAAAAGGGAGCAAATATTAATAAACCTTGTACTAAATTCGGATAGAATTTTAAAGATAGTTATTTCTGGTAGACTAAAAAGTGAGTTAGATCTAATATAAAAGACAATGAACTTATAGAATCCTACTTACTCATAGTTTTTTAAAAATGTATACCTGAGTTTATCCAGTTTTTTGTAACCTTTGCTTATCAAAATATTTAGCAGGTAAGCTGTACATATCCAGTTTAACAGAGAATATTTGTCTCGTCAACAAATATCAACACCTATGTGACCTCTAACTTTGTACCTCTCGTTATTATTAGCAAAACTTTCGTAGTATGTAACGCTTATTATTATCTAACAGTTCTTGATACTGCTTATGGCTAATTTTCTCGTTTTCATCTTGTTTCAACTCTAGCCAAAGCATTGTAGATGAATCTACTTTTGTATTCAAATTACCTAGACCACAAAAGTAATATCTTTCGGTAATCCTGACAGCAGAAAAAATATCAATCTTAAAGTCCTAAAAAAGATGGTGCCTACTGGATCGGCTGACTATGGGCACAGAAGTATAAAGAATACTTTATACTTTATACTTCTGTGCTATGGGTATCACTTTGTACCTGAACCAGATTTCTTAAAAAACGTCTACCACTCATAAAACGTCTATTTTATTTATTGTCCTTCATTCATAAAAATTCATTTACGTATGGAATAAAAATACATTTCTACCGTAATATGTTTAAAACAATAATTTGCAAGCACCGCTATGACTACAATATTGTGAATGGTGCTTTTGTCTTCAGCTCAGGTCGGGATATCTGGTGGTTAATTATTGGACTTGGAATAATGAAAATTGTTTGGTTTTTTTAAGATTTTAGATAGGGGTGCTCTATAATTAAAAATCTGAAATTAAATTCTTTTCGTATCGTAATAAGAGAGAACAAGGTTCTTTGTAATTATTAACGTCAAAGTATATTTTTAGAACAGAACGTAATCCTGTGAAATATCTTTACTTACGTATTTAAGTGAATGTGTCCTCTATCGTAATCTTGTGGAGCCCATACGGCGTCAGAGGTAAGAAGATTTTGAAGATAAGCTACCAGTCTAAAAACTATGGAAAAAAGTATTCATAGAGGAAGCGTGTCTCGTGAAGGAAAGTGACGTTCACTATAGTTTATTTGAAAATGCATGTTAGCACAGTTTTTATGGCAAAGGCCTATATGCAGGATTGTTCAAAGCAGAAAATAGTAAATATTTATACCTTCTTATATGAATTTTTACTAGATTTTTAAATGACCACGCCGAAAAGCCTCGAATACAATATATCATAAAATGTAAATCAGCAAACCATAAGTGATTAATCAACAATTATGTACCTCAGTAACGGGAACACGAAATTACTATAATATAAAAAATAGTAAACTGTCAATATTAAGTACTCACATTTATTGTTATAAAAATAATATACTAGATATTAGGTTAGGACATTTCTTTAAAATTTAATAATAAATATACGCACATCCAAATTTATGTGATACACTAAAAAAAATCTTTGCAAATAAAATCTTTTCTCATAAAACAGTCATATTTCGTTTTTAGAAATATAAATTTGTTTGTATTTTGGTTGTTTGTATTTTGGGTACTAGTGGCATATAAACTTTTTATAATTATTGTACCTAAATAAATAAGTCGTTTTCTGTTAATAAGGAGTCATCATCATCCGTTTCCTCACTTCCCACAGAAATATTAATTAGTTCCATTGCTTCCTCTATTAACATATCAAGTTTCCAGAATTTCTCTTCCTCTGCTATGACATGTCTTATAGCCTTTTGCCAATTGTCCGTTGAAATTTTTGATATGGAGTCACATAATAGTTGACGAACATCTTGAAGTTTAAATGTTGTATTGATTCTCGCGACATATCCCTTCATTTGAGCCCAGATTAGTTCAATTGGGTTAAGTTCACAGTGATAAAGTGGTAATCGCATCATTCTCATTCAATGTTCTCTTGCTTATTTCTGTAACATGATACTTAATATAATAATGTGTTTAAGCTCAGTTGATTTTGGGCGTGGGTTAGGATATTAATTAACTCGAATAACTTTGAAAAAGAAGTTGGGCACCACTATATTTAAAACTTACTATACTTAACTTTAGATTAGTGAAATATAGAAAATCACTAACCACTAACAAATTATATTTAAACCAAGTTTTAGATAAGGTAGTAACAAATTCTAATTCACATAGTTTTACTTAATTCAAATTTAAGATGATTTATTTAAAAGCACACTTATCTTTTGTAACAGGAGGTAGTAATATAAGGAATGTGATTTGCATGGTATTCTTCAGGCCTTCTTCAAAGGGATTCGGGATCCTTATTCTTAATTCTGGACTTGAACGATATTGTGAAATTTGGTATTCTAACTTAACTCGAAACGTGTCGATCTTCTATAGGTGAACCAACCCACGGTCTTCAGATTGCACCAAACTCTTAATTATAAAAACCATAAAACTTCTAGATATAAATCCACATAAACTGACTAGATATAGATCCAAATATTCCGTCTAGATATAAATCTCTATAAACCATCTAGATATAAATCCAAATAAACTTCTTGATATAGATCCAAATAAACCGTCTAGATATAGCCATGCTTATAAAATCAGACGGCCAATAAGAATATTAAAAATCAATTAGTATATCGGATGACCAAGATATATTGAAATGAATGTGATCTGGATGATATATTCGAATCAAAAAAAAAAAAAAAAAAAAAACACCGATATGTCGACCAATAAAAATTAATATCAGAAGAAAGATAATTTAATTATGAAAATAATCGAATAGACTTGCTTACAAAAAACTATTCATGGAATACCTACTAAGGGCAAGCTTTAAAGTTTTAAAATCAGAGCAATTTAATATGTGCGAGAGAGAAAGTAAAACGTGCTAAGTCCGTGTGATAGAACAGTATACAACATAGCAACTGCGCGCAACATGTCCGTTGAATGTAACCCAATGCGCATGCTCTTTTACATGCGATTGACAGAGACAGTGCTTATTTGTTGTTGAAAATTATTTTGGAGCGGCTGACAATAAACTTTATTGTTACATACAAATAGAATAATTAAATTTTGGACGATATTAAAACAATTTATTTATATAATATAATGAAATACTCATATTGTTAAAATTCTCATTCATATTAAGTTTATTAATTAATGAACATTATTATCACTACACTCAAATTTACAGACAAAACATTTTTTTTTTATTTTTAAATAATCAGCATAATGATGATAATTACGAACGTAAAATATTTGAAAATCAACGTACAATTTTTTTCTTCTTTATTTAAAATATTTTACAAAATTTTTTCCCATTAAGGTCACTAATTTATAAGATTTTGATTTAAACAAAAATGTTTACTTACTTCATGGTTTTTTACAAAATTTTCAAATTCTTTATATTTTTTACTTAAAACTGTAACTTAATTATAACACTTGGAGTGAAAAACAACAAAATATAGCGGTTCTTTGGTTAGCTGGATGCTTCTATATTTGAAGTTTTGCTTTTTACGGAAAGCCAATTCTGAAGAACATATTTGAAATAAATTATCATCAAAATCAAGAAAAGATTTTTTTGAACCACATAAAAAACACTTTTTATTCATGTTTTACTTTTTTTTATTTCCCAGTTACAAATACTTAACACAGCACGTGTTGTCACAAAATAATTTTCAACAACAATCTGCCAATCGGAGTCATATTTGACTAAAGCCTAACGTAGAATCAACATCTCACATACAAAGCTACAATAGCTCTCGTAAGCTGTAGAAGAATATGTGGAAAAAACTGGGGCCTAAACCCCAAAATGACCATATGGTTATACTCAAGGGTAATAAGACCCATGATAACCTATGGCGCATTGGCGTGGGTAACCAAAACTGCGCAGGCAAGTGCAATAAACCAACTCACTAGCATTCAGCGGCTTGTCAAATCGTCTGTGTGTATGTATACTGGCACGATAACTCTAGAACAAAAGTTCTGATTGACTTACGGCTTTGATTTTCTTGAATAATTACTTCTAACTTAGAACCCTATTAATTCTCAGAATTTTCGGTTTATCCTAACTACTTTAATATCAATTTTCTTAAAATCCGCCTATGCATTTCTTATGTGACAATTTTAGGAATTCAAATTATTTCTAACGTCAAATTTCCTAACATTCTTAACATTCCATATATTGCAAACATGCTCTAACGACCTATCAAACAAAGGCTGTTGATGGTAAAGGTGAAATTTCTAAGGCGGGTTGCGACCTTCATACTTGTAACCATAGCCATTTTAAAGGCTATTTTTATTCGAAATTAGCCGCCAAGCCTGCCAATTTATAAAAAAATATATAGGCAGTTTCTTAAAAATGATTTTTTTATGGTGGTGCTAACTTGAGCGTACTACTTTTTCGCCCCGAGCCACAAAAACACCTTCATCATGGCTCTCTGTCGGAACCCCATAGAATAATTTTATTTGGCAAAAAGCAGAATAATGCTTGGCTGTACCTGTCAAGTAACAAGATCTCAAATGTGATGTGTGAATGGCTCTTGAATGTCAAATTATTTAAAAATGTATGCTTCTTTTGATATTTATTGCAAATAAATTGTAGTGTATCTCAATTCAGGCTTTTCATAAATAAAGGTACAGCAAGATAGATAATATAATGTTCTTATACACAGCACTTTTTTATTATATAAAAGAGAGGTAGAATATAATGCTGGTTTTTTCTAGATAATTTTAATTATACGATTTTGGATTACATATTCAGCCAGCGAATTGTGAATAATATTTAATAAACTCCTAGTCCTAAATTTCCTTAATTCATAAAATTTAAAAATAAATCTTACTATGTCATTTTTATTTTATAAATAAATCAGTCATGTACTGAACATAATTCTGAACTGAAAGCCAATTTATTTTTTTTAACATAGTTGCAATACTAGTCCTTCTATCATTTATTAATAGAATATAAATAGATGAAGTAAGAAGCCCAAATATTTTACATGAGCAGGATTAAGAGGTAAAGGGGCCAATAAATTGCTCGAACAAGTTTTTAAACCCTAATCAAAAGGCGATATAGAATAGTTTTAAAAATCAAGGCTTGTGTGAAAATCATCACATGGTTTAACCTAAGTAATGCCAATTCTTCACAAACCAAAAAATTCAACGTCCTAATAATTCTATCGGCTTTCGATTTTTCGTTCCAAGTTAAATCATTTCTAATTTTTGTTACGTTACGAGTTTATCCTTGTGGGCCTCAGTCTCGATAAGGTGGGAACCACCATTTTTAGCGTCTCTCGAATTTATTTATTAGCCTCATGCCAAACCTTATTAAAGACCAACTTCTATAAACAGTACAAAGCATACTTCTTTGTATTCATATACTTTTTTTATTTAATTCTGTGTACCTGTTGTACTCGGTGTTGAATATTTTTTTGAATCGAAATAAAGTCTTTGATGAGCAATTTTTGTTAGTCATAAGTTTCTTCAGAAACGTGGAGTTTAATCAAAAAAATTATTTTAACATTTTGTGATTGAAACCGCTCACAACCTACAAGTAAAACACAAAACTACCAAAGGATTTGTAACCGCCAAAGGATTTTTTAGGAAGAGGTATATGAAATAAAAATTCCAATAAAATATATATGAAGGGTAAAAATTGTAAAAGTTTTATATGTATAGAAATAAGATTGAACTAAGAAAACAGAACTATTAGCTAGTAAGTAGCATGCACCATATTTTCTTTGTTCCTTAATTTTAGAATCAAGTTATAACTAGATTCTAATGCAGACTATTTCTTATCAGAGACAGCTTAGACTATGAGCTAAACTTCAACTGCACCTTGAGTTCATTAGACCCATTCTGCAACTTCCAGGTGAAAAGTAACTGCCTCTCAACCGACTGCTGTAAAGCAGTTAATAACGTTATTGAACACCTTTTCCCACTAAATTACTCAATAATAGCAATTTTCAAATTTATATTATATTACATACTCGTATAAGTACATCTAGGATCATTAAATGAACACAGATATTGTCTGACTTTTGTAAATGATATCTGTAAAGTGAAATTGTTAAAATGACGTGCACACACTGATGTAGTTCAAATTCGAAAACACTTCCCAAGCTCATGATTATGCACCACTACATCGATATCTACTTTATTCTATATCCAATAGTCAAATAGTATGAATGATTTTCATTGCTATTTCAATTAATTCCAACATATTCGTCCCATGGTGGCATAGGCGTACCTAAAAGAAATATTATTATTTATTAGTAAGGTTATACTTTATTAAATAACACAATATAAAAATATTTGTGATTTTAGCGGGGTAATAAGATTTTGATTAATTAAATTCTTACATGAGATGAAATTAATTCCATTTTTTTTCGTACAGAACAATTCAGTTTTTAGAAAATAGCGTTAGCTTGTGCAGGAGAGGAGAGATGATGTGGTATCGATTTTGCCAGTTACCAGTCGATAGCGGGCTGCCGACCCATGACCCAACCAGTGAATGACAGCATTGATATTGTATCGTTTATTTTTCTACATATACGAGTGCCACTTACTATTCACTTCAACGCAAGCAAAGCAGGACCGAAGGTTTGAATTTGCCAGAACTGCATTGCTTTAATTTAAATTAGAATTGGTTTAAATAATTTTTAATATATCCAGATGAAAACAGTTGTTACTAAATGACGTTTGACGATAGTTCTTCTTAAAATCTTAAGAAAAATCATATACTGGTAAATGATGGGTTTTTTATTATTTACTGATCAACTTTTATTACCTTACTAGCAGGGGCGGTTTTTCCATTGGTTCATTTGTGTAGTAACCACCGAGTTAGCTTTCATAAAAGCATATAATTTTAAAATCACATTAACATAAAAATTTACATGAAATTTTAATTTGTTTATTATTTTCGTACTAGTTCATTTTTTTGCTACGCCATTGCGCTTTGTCTTGATTCGTCTGCAGATGCAATATGCTGACTAAATGTGAGAGGTTTCTGCGAAAACCTGTAGTTGAAAAGAGAGGTCAACAAATCCATGAAACAAACAGTGTGCCCGCTTGAAACCACGCAATTTTTAACACTATTTTGTGCATCACACGTAGATTACGACACGGCAGTTAAGTTCGCTTAGTCACATTCTGACTAGGAGAATTTGATCCAACGTTGTTATAAGATTTCTACTTTTAGGTATATTTTTAACTTTTTTGGTAGATTTTCGTAGAATATTATAAATTAATAAAAAATCATAAATAAAACTTACTATTTAAATAATTTTGTTGCTAAAAATGATTGTTAAAACGTTAGGGTAGGTTATAACTAGGATGGACGAATATTAAAATAAATAATCGATCGTCGGTTATATAAAATATTCGTTAATTTTTAATTATTCGATTACTTAAAAATTATCGATTCTTTTCAATTAACCGATTCATTTCGATTAATCGATTATTTTTGATTAATTAATTATTTTTGATAAATTAATTATTTCCGACTAATCGATTATTTTCGATGAATCGAAAATTTTAGATTATTCGATTATTTTAGGTTAATCGATTACTTTCGTTTAATGGATTATTTTATATTATTCGATTATATTGCAATAGTCGATTATTTTTCGATTATTTATCAATCATACATAACTAGAGTAAAGCAAGTTTGTTGTAGATTGTAGGTTTGAAAACAGTATGATATTGATAATAATACTAAATTTAATGCGAACCAGAATTACAAAAAGATTTAAAAAAAGTTCATCATAATGTATTATGTTTTAACCTTTTGTACTATAATAGCATAATTTTAGTTTTTATTGTATAAATAAAAAGTTCACTGGTTTATTCGGTCGTTTTTATTGTTTTTATAAAATTTACGTACAGACACTACATTTGTTTCGGAAACACAGTTCCATCTTCTGGTGCCAGTCAATATTTAATAAAATATGGGGACGATTACAAACATTTTAAAATAACGGAAACTTCGTTTTTTTTGTTATAAATCTTGTGAAGATGTATTCGGAATAATAATTTGGTTTAACACGTATGAAAACAAAAAGAATAGTTTTTAGAATATTAAAAATTATCAGTGGCGTTGCAATTAAAAATTAAAAAGCTTACAATTAATTAATAAGTATAAAATAAATGTTTTATTATTTACAGACTTATTGTTTTTTAATATATGTATCATCTCCAGGATTGTTCTCTTGTTCAAATTTAGTTCATTTTCGAGAATTCTTACATTTTCAAAATCAACGTTATGTTTAGTTAAGGCAGTGGAATTTTCATTATTAGTTGCGTTTAATTTGGCTATGTTAGTTAATTAAAGTTTTAAAGTGTTCAAAAAGAGCTGCTGGATTCAAATTAATAATTATTAAACTAAAATAACTGACATAGCTCCCTTTTTTTAGCCCCGAGTATGCCATTGCATATTAATTGTAACTACCAACATTCATTAACTGTCGAACTAACTAGGTTATATTTGTTCGTAACGAAAGCCAATTCGGGGAAATTTTTCGCTTCCGTACTTTCAGATACAAAAATCCAAAATGGAGTGTATAAAACAGTGTCAAACCGAGGCGGCTTCATTAGTGCCTGCATTCCATGTGACCCTTTCAACCCTTTTTATCCATTTTCATTACGACAAAGCGGCCTAACCGACCAACTATAAACCCAATAAATTGCCAGTAGGCTGGCAAAACGATCCACATTTTTCGACTAACTCTTCAATTTCAAATTCCTGAAAGGCCGATTTTTATAAAATAAACTCCTTTGGTATATTGAACGGTAGCAACAATATAACTATAGTACAAGAGACTCGAAACAAAAAATAAGAGATATGCTTCTCTTTTTATTATTTTTACCTATGAAAGCCACTTAATTTCATGATGTTATAACACCAGATTGGTTATGATCACTTAAATTTCTTTTAAATCGGGAAAATCTTGAGTTTGATATTTAATCACTGGGTGTTAGTTCTGGCAAGTAAAATGGACGAGGAAAAACTTGGAATCGCAATTCATTAAATTTTTCCCAAACAATTTGACTGTTAAATAGAAATTAAACAACTCTAAATCAATATCACAGTAATTTAACAGTTTATTATTTCTTTGGAAAGAAATAAATAGAGCAGCTGGTTCTTTTGACCCAGTGATGTTGTTTAAAGTCAGTCGATCTTTTATGTAACGTGTAGATAATTGCATTGACGTGAGTGGAGGACATATCAAACATTACGTTTCACAATTAAAGAGTATAATGCTATTTAGCTAAGTTTGTCTTAATTTGTTTTGTAAACAAAATATATTGCATTAAATAATAATGCAGCTGGTCTCTAAAATACTATTATATCCTTAACTGTTAAGTTTTAAGGTTAATAACTAGTATCCTTTTTTTTTAATGAAAATAACGTTGCTTTAATATTCTTTTATAAGAATAACGCTAACTTAAACAGCAAAAAGTTTAGCGCAAATTTATGACACAAATGTCGCCTATGTAGTGGCCCTCTGCAAAATACATCAAAGTAGGTACCAGGTCATGATTTCCCATGCCCAAAAACACCTAGCTTTAAGTTTTGAGGTATATGTATCCAAAAAATAAATCCTTCCATTTTATTAAAGCAAGTTGGATCAAATCGTAATAATTTAAATCGAGAAATCTACCACACTTTTATATAGAATTACTCAAGAATCACCCTGTATACTGCTCATACGTAAAAAAGAATTTGATAATAATACCAAAAATATTTAATAAATAAATTTAAAATATACAATCAATAAATACTATACAGAAGAAAACGTTGTAATTACTATATTTAATATGAGTATTATTTCAATGGTTTGTTGTGTATGTATATCCGCAAGTAGAACTAGTTTCGGTATGAAATTCTAGTAATACTTGTTCAACAGTAGCTGAATAATTTGTATTAAAAAATAAGGACTATTTTTAAATAGTTTTATTATTAATTATAAGGATGTTGGAAAGACGAAACGTGGTGTTAAAAAGCATTTATTTTCAAAAAAATTAACATTTTATAAACTTTTATTATTATATAAAATTTATCAATATTATAACGAACTAGATATTTTCACTGAGTTGCAATTTTTTGTAATTTGATACATTTGTTTGAAATCGGAATGTGTCGTCTATCGGCAACCATAAGACACCAAGGACCTTTTTTTTTTCATCTCCAGTCAATTGTATTATATTGTTTTTGACATTTTCTGGATCTCTGGGCAGTTGCTTGACCACTTTCTTGATGTAAAACCTCCAGATTTAAGTGTTACTAATAAATATTTCTAAAGTTTTACTGCTTCGTGATTGGTACTTGCTCCAGCTAGGAAATTATCTACTAAAAATTCATTTAGGATGATTTTGGAAGCCTCGAGAAAACGATATTCTTCATCGTTGGCTAGTTGTAATGTTCTTATGGCTATGTATGGTGATGCTTTGGTTCCGTATGTGACGGTGTTAAGTAATATTCTTCAATTTTATTTGAACTATTGCATCGCCTATCAATGCTTCGATAATCCCTATCGTCTGGATGAAATCTTGATATGTCGGTACATTTTCTCAATATCTGCGATAAAGGCTACTGCATGTTTTCTCCATCGTAGTAAAATTTCTGACAAGTCTTGCTGCAGTTTTGGATCTGAATCCCACTATCGCAATATGATACGTGTTAGTAATGGACCCCAATAGTCCGTCTTGACTCCTAAATTCTTTATGGCTTAAAGGCTTCTACGGTTACATCATGTAAAAGCTTGATATCATTTGGCGATTCTTGTTTGGATACTGGTAAATCTAATATTCTATCTAATAATGTGGATAATATCTGGCGCTTGTTTTCATTTCTATTCTGTAGTGTGTTTTAAGCGATCTCATAGTTATCTTCAGTAATTTTAAAGTGCTGTATTAACTTGAAAGCTTTACCCTTTAAACTTGTTTTCAGATATTGCATCTTTTCTGTTTTCGATAATGATATTTCATGTATAATCTTTAGAAAGATATCATTGAAGGATCACCAATTCTCATAGTTTCCATCATAGAAGGGGATATTTATTTTTGGTAATACCACATTGAATTTAATACTGCCTAGAGTGTTACCTGAATTTTCTTTTGTTTTTGTATTCAGTTCTTCTATTACTATTTCATATTGGTTTTCCATACCTAAATATCTGTCCATAACAAAATACTCATGTGTTAAACGCGTTTCGTATACCATAATTTACTCATGTAGTTCTTGTATTGCATCCCATTGTTTTTGCACTTTGTTCGTTAATGCTTCATACCTGTATTTTGTTCTACATTGGGTTGCTTCTTGTTGTATTTGATTGATAGTGCGTTTTAATTGTTCTATTTTACTAATTTGTTTTTTGATTCTAGATGCTGTTCCACTTCTTCATTACTACTATTTGGTTGTACAGCTGGTTCTGCTTTTGAACAACCTTTAAGATATGCCTTGTATTCATCGTATTTCCTTTTTATTTGATCAAAATACTGACTTGTAAAATACACATAATCGGCCTTCCCCATTTTTAAGGCTTTAAAATGGTTTTCATTCGCTTGATCTAATCTCTTTTTTGATATTGGTTAGCAGTTGTACTATTTGCTTGCCAATTTTTATGGACCTGCATACATTTTATCATTTATGCTTGTATTTAAGTCAGTTTTAGATGATGCGTCAAATACTACTTTTAGTTTATTGGTTGTACTCGATTTCTTAAAAACTGCTTGGTAGGGAATTTAGTACTTTCCTAGGTTTGGGTTATCGAAGGTTACTTGAGACATATGTCCCATGTTTACATATTCTCTAAGAAACTGTTTGTAATCAGTTTCTAGCTTTTCGTTTTAATTGGATTAATTTCGCCACAGCTCTCGCCTTGGAGTTGCCTAGTGTAGGTTCCGAGTTTGACAAAGGAATTCTTACTGTGTAGGTTACATCTTTGTTTTTTTTGGTAGTGTGTTGTTAAAACTGTTCACATAGCTAGTTATCTTGATTCACATATTTGGGTGGATTGACTTCTTCCAGTTCCCAAAATTTTGTTAACTGTTTTTCTTCTCCAGTACACACAACCATACTTACCTTTATGTTGTTCCACTTAGCGTTTTGGACAAAACCTGAAATAATCCATCCTAGTTCGGTATTTTGTGCTATTACACCATCTTCAGTTTTGTGGAGGCCAGGAAGTATGATTTTGGCATAATCTTCTGCTCCTAAAAGTATATCAATTGGAACAGGTTTGTTACAGGTTGGATCAGCTATGAACTTATTTTGCCATTTAATAATGTCCATGTTTGACAAGAATTCTTTTGGTAGTGTTTGCGTTAGTTTGGGTAGTACAAGTAGATGTATAGTCAAGGTATAGTTGCTAGAAAATCGTGGTTTTATTGTAGCTTCAATTTGCCATTTAAAAATTTTTGGTTCTCCATCTCCCAATCCAGAGATGTCTGCTCGTATTCTTTTTCTTAGTAAGTTTAAGAGGTGTGCTGTTTCTTTGGTGACCTGCGACCCTTGATCAACTAGCACTCGTAGAAGTTGGAACATTTCATTAGAAGTTTGTGCCTTTACCATAGCCGTAGATATTAACACTTTCTTCCTATGTGTGTCGACGTAGATACAGGTTGACATTGAGGAAACTTACTAGCTACTATGGTAGTACTGGTCTGGGATCGTAAACTGGTAATAGGTCCCGCAATTCTAGCATGTTCTGCAAACCTTGGCTGTTCCTTTTTGTCTTTATGCAGCATACTGTAATGAGACCTACCGCAAGTGCGGCATCGGAGTGATTTATGACATTTTTCCATTGAATCATGTGTCATACAGTTGTAACAAAGTCGATTGTTTCTGATAAATTGGTTTCTGTTAGCTACATACAATGTTCTAAATTTTACGCATTGGTATATGCTATGTAACTGCTTAAAATACACGCAATCCTAACTTTTTGGCTTTTAGTCAGTTTAGGAGAACTCATTTGGCTTCTTAACGGTACTAAATTTTTCTAGTGATTGGAATCGATTTTCAATGCACTTCATGACATCTTCAAAATTTGGTGTCTCATTTGGTTCGGTTGGGTTTTGCTTATAAATTCTGTTTGTGTCTGAATCCCACTTTCGCAATAAAATACGTGCTAGTAATGGACCCCAAAAGTCCGTCTTGACTCCTAAATTATTTATGGGATAAAGGCTTTGCGTTTACATCATGTAATAGCTTGATACCATTTGGCGATTCTCGTATGGATACTGGTAAATCTAACATTCTATCTAATAATGTATATAATATCTGGCGCTTGTTTTCATATCTACTCTGTAGTGTGATCAAAGCGATCTCATGGTTATCTTTAGTAATTTTAAAGTGCTGCATTAACTTAAAAGCTTCACCCTTTAAACTTGTTTTTAAATATTGCATCTTTTCTGTTTTCGATAATACTGTTTTATGTATAACCTTTTAACAGATATCATTGAAGGAACACCAATTCTCATAGTTGCCATCAAAGAAGGGGATATTTATTTTTGGTAATACTACATTGGATTTAATACTGTCTAGAGTGTTACCTGAATTTTCTTTTGTTTTTGTATTCATTTCTTTCATTACTATTTCATATTGGATTTCCATTCTTAAATATCTATCCATAACATGATACTAATGTGTAAAATGCGTTTCGTATACAATAATTTCCTTATGTTCTTGTATTACATTCCATTGTTTTTGTACTATGTAAGTTTATGCCTCATACCTGTATTTTTTTTGGGTTGCTTCTTGTTGTATTTGTTGGATAGTGCGTTTTAATTGTTAAATTTTTACCATTTGGTTTTTTGATTCTAAGTTGCTGTTCCACTTATTTATTACTACTATTTGGTTATATATCTGGTTCTGCTTTTGAACAATCTTTAAGATATTTCTTATATTCATCGTGTTTTCCTTTTATTTGATCAAAATACTAACTTCTAAAATACACATGATCAGCAATACCTATTTTTAAGGCTTTGAAATGGTTTTTATTCGCTTGCTCCAATAATCTCTTTCTTCAGTTTTATTTGCAATAAACTCTTGTTTTTCTAGATGACGAGTCTTTTTTGGCATTGGTTAACAAATTTTTCTTGATATTTTGCTATTTTGTCAATTTCTTCGCTTTTTGTAGGCATTTTTTCTGTACTATTGACTGATTGGACTATAAATCTAATATTTTTTACACTTTTGCTCGAAGGACCAATGAATAATTTATATTAAAAAAAAGGACTATTTTTTATTAGTTTTATTATTTATAAGGATGTTGTAAAGACGAAACGTGGTGTTAAAAAGCATTTATTTTCAAAAAAATTAAATTTTATCTTGTTTTAAGATTAAAATCAACTTATCTTAACAAGAATACCTGTAATTAATTGAAGACTAACTATCACCCGAGGGGAAACCAGTAAGGTGAGAACGTACCCTTATTTTACGTGATTTCGGTAATTTCACCTAAAATTCACTTTATTTTATACGACGATTTTTTTTTTGACTATTTCCTTGTCTTTTAATCCACAAGCTGCCGAATCTACCTTTTTCGACAATAATCTTCGATGCTGATTTTAAATTTTTCGACAAAATTTGCAACGATTACGGTGATTTCGATTGAAAACTTTCCAGTATTTTGAGAGTGGTTTACCCCTTGCCATCGCCCAATTCTGATTTTGTGGTTCTTGGATTCCTGGTTCGTCATAGTGAGAAATGTTATTTTTAATAATTAACGTACTTCCTCCTCTTGCTGCGTTTGATGGATGGATAATGTGATAGAAGAATATATAAATGAAATAAAATACAGAGCGTTCCTTAAGAAGAAATAAACCATTTTTTTTTGAGTCATATGAATAATTTTCCTAAAATTTGACGAAAAATAAAAAATTCAAATTTTTCAAAAAATTGTTCAAATAAAAGTTGCTTCTTACATTATTCTCAATAATTCTTGACCAACAAATAATTTTTCTAAAATGGACCGTCTTCTAGATATTTGAGAAAAAACTCAAATTTATAACTTTGCAGATAACCCAAAAACGGATAAAGAGAATAACATAAAATTTTAAACTTAAGCTTTAATTCGTCCTACGGTAAGATTATTTTATTTTATGCATAGTCAGAACATCTGGTAGGGTATTTTATTGGGGGGTCGTTCTTCTACTTTATGGAATATATCTACTATTTACGCTTAGAGAAGAAAACTCTTTAAATAAAAGTTGCTCGTCTTGTGTTGGACACATCAGATTTTTTCATTTCTAATGTATTTTTTCTTATATATTTCATTTTCTTAGTAGGTAGGCATCTACGTTGCAAATTTAGTAACCGTTCAAAAATTTGTATAAATAAATATGTTAATAGTTTATTAAAATTATTGAAAATGTATGATGCAGTTATGTAAAATTTGCTTTTTCTATTTCTTAAACAATAAACGCGGAATCTACAACCCTGGCATAAAACGGCCTTGAGTATTATAAGTGTGTTTATGGTAACTGTCCAACAATCCAAAATATAATAAGCAAATAATGGGAATTGAAAAATAAATAGGCAAAAAAGGTATTGTTGGATACGAAAAAACTTACAAGCAAAGATTTACCAGAATATACAAAGTGTTGCAGAATGTTGTGAATAAAATTTTATAGAAGATTCTACATGTACATGTATAAAAGAAAACTTCATTTAACATGGGTCCGGAAATTTTCCGTTTTCTCGATTAGTATTAAAACTTGCCGGCACGGGTGCCACTGTTGTAAATGCTTTAGAAAACAATTATGTACATATAAATGTGACCTTTTGTTATATTTTTGCGTGTATCAAAACTCATTTCAATATCTCAAAGGGTTATCGATAAATGTAAGGTAAGCATTTAAAACAAAAAGTTTAAACATACGTGGTGTTTAAACAGAGCATTTTCGGACTCATATTTATATGACTTTTTTTTATATTTTCTTTATAACATTCTGTAACACCCTTTAGAAACTATATGAAGCAAAGAAACAGTTAGAATGGCCCTTTAAAATGTCTCCTAAAACCAGCAACATTTTAATGAGACCCTCTCTTCCGGTTAGAATAAAATTGGAAATATCGGTAGCATAGCGTCACTAATTTTAATAGATTTACAAATAAATAAGGTTTTTTTTGTAAATCTTTTAAAATTATTGGTTGACACACTTTTTGTTTCTTTTTTTGTTATTCTACTTCTGAAAACTTTAAAATATTATTGATAAAGTTTGGGAGACAAAATATTAGTCTTTAATATGTCTGTCATATTTTAAACTGTCTTCTTGAGACAACTGTTATAGATATGAACCAAAAGTTCCAAAATATTATCAAAATTTCCGAGCCTATAACGACTAATACTTCTACAGTAGCATCAGCCACTATGCAAAAATTAAAAACGAAAAATCGAAGCCTGAAAATCTGCGACAAAATCAGCTGAATCGGGCTTTAATCATCGTCGCTAAAAATCAGTATAGTTGATTGGTAGCGCGGTCGCATGTGTGCCCCGTCACATTTCATCGAATTTCACGGCCTACTGACTCTTTTGTGATCGCTTCTGGATACAGGGGTGACATTGTCGTGATGAGAACGTTTACGTTATTGAGAAAGATTTTGTTGCCATCCTGGAAATTACCTACCCTTTATATATTTATTCCCTTGTTGGGGACACTGAAATTGAGCTGGGAACAAACAATATTAGCTATCGATGCTGCAGTGCATGGCGATATTGCCCATAGAACCAAAATGTTAATACATTTTAACATATCGAAAGGTGAA
>OV651816.1:53115847-53133347 GCA_927349885.1 Psylliodes chrysocephalus
ATACTGGACTGGAAATATTTTTTACACATTTAGTAGCTTTTGTGTAATTATTCACTGGTTGTATTAATCAAGTATCCTCGATTACAGGCTCTTAACCACATGGGAACCCTAAAAACATACAAAATACATTGTCATAGGTACATAAATATAATTTGATTTAAAAATGATAATAAAATAATTGTTTTGATTAAATAGCCAAATAAATAATTTACAGTTAACATTGCTGCATTTGAAAAGTACCTCGGTTTACTCATTTTACTCGAAGCCGTTCTTTTAATACATCTGTGGTTTCTCGATGGAATCTGCTCCGTGCTCTTTTAATGCAGAGTTGGTAAGTCAAGTAAGATCTATTTCCTTCGAATTACATTTTAGAGCTTTCGGATTAAATGTAATTTATGTGACAATGGACAAAGAAAAAAGCAGAAAACTGTTTTTAACTATGCAGTTCACTGGAAAAAAGCAACTGAAGTTGTAGATGTACTTCTGTGAGATGTACAGACAGTTGTCTCTTGTGTCACAGTTTATTCGTTTTCATCTTATTTGCATATCTGGTTATTAAGAGCAAAAAATATTAAAATGTTAGACGAAGATGAGACCATGTTTTATTTACTAGTGATGACAAAAAGCGAAAAATACCACAGCTAAAAATGAAGTTTATTTTGCAACTTGCAACAAAAACCAGGTGAAGAGAAATCAAATTTGATTTAAAAGAAAGGTTTTAGTTTATTTTAATGGAAACCGGAAACAGGAAACACAAACAAATCAGTAGCTGTTCTTTTATTCTACATAAGCTCCATTATCACATGATTAAAACATTTACTAGTTCTACTCCGCTCCAGGAGGTACTTTTCAAACGTAGCACATAACGTTGGATTTTCATCAAGTAAAGACCGAAATAATCAAGAAAGCCGTAAGAAAACCTTTCTCGAGACTGACGGATGTCAAAATAGCGAATTACAAAGCTAAGGACAAAATTAACTGAATTGTTTTTGTGTCGTTTACATACATTTAAATATGAAAATATTATAAAAAATACAAAAAAACTTAAAACTATAATTATTATGAAAAAATATAAAATACTTTAGTCCAACTTTCCATCTGTTTCTAAATGCGACAATAGCAACTATTCTCACAATACGTATCTAAGGGACAAAAAAAACGGATTAGAACTGAATCCCCGAACCCCTATCCAAAAGTAGGATATTACGAGGGGGCCGGTGAACTCGACCAAAGTGGTATCCCATCTATGAAGGCTTCGGTTTGTTGGGGGTTAGTTTGGGTAAAACAATTGAAAGAAGGGTTCAACAACGAGGTTACGACCCTATATGATGCAAGATCAATAGTACATTCATGTAAGGCATGTTAAAAAAGAAGGAATAAAACTTGTTGGGCTAAAAATAAATAATCTAATTTAACAGATTTTTTCTTAATTTTATTGATAATTGAAATTCTTTAATATTTACTTGTCAGTAAAAAACATTATTTAAATTTAATTCAAGATATTATCTAAGTGATTAAAAAAACTGAAAAAATTTAAATGACTAAATAGCAACTTCTTTTAATACTATGTTACTATTTTGCTTATTATGACAAATGCTTCACTCATACATATTTTAAAATTTAACAGTTTTTATATAAATTTAGAATATTTATTTATTAATGAGATTTTTCAATAAATAAATAAACAAACATTTTTTTATTAAAATTTTCAGTGAATTACTATGAATAGACGAAGGAACTAACGAATAATAAAAGAATGTCCTGGTTCATAGATCCAGTATCTAGTCACGGCTAATGTTCTTAAATGTGGTGAGTATTCTTAGAGAAAGAATGATTTTGAATTTCATTCATGGGTAATTCTCCGTCGTCATAAAATAAGTATCAAAAATCACTTTTACATAGGTAATGTACAATATTTTCTTTTATATGCCGTACTGAATAATTTTTAAAGCGTTTTACAGATAGTGTTTTGTCAAAATTAAAAATATTCTTATTCCATTTACAAACAATTTCATAGGATGATAAAGATAACATTAGGTACAAAAAATATTAGAATACATTAATGTTTTTCATTATTTTTTTTTTTTAGCAAATAAGTTGAACAACCGTGAATAAAAACTTTTTTATTATTTACGATTCCCCATTTTTTTACTCACAATTTTTTTCTGAACAGTAATTAAAATAGCAAAAAGAATATTGTAGGGGTTATATTTTAATAAATAACATGTATTTTAAATAAATAAACAACAATAGTCGTATTTTTCCAATTTTCATATTTTTTAAAATAAAAAAAAATAATAAAAAAGATAATTCACCGGGAATCGAACTAGTTCAATCTGAGTTATCAAATTTTTGTCATTTGTCTTTAAATATGTATATGAATCAGGAAAAAGCAAAAATAGGTAGTTACTTTAAAATTCGTTTAATAATGTAAGATCTGTTTTTAAAAATTAATGTTAACAATTTAATCATCAAATTGATTTTTTTTATTAAAGTGGACGACATTATCAACGGGCATCAAAAATTAAAATAGAAATAAGACGTCTGACATATTTGACAGCTTTAGCGGAAAGTAGAATCATATTCACGCACGGGTGGAAAGAAGAATTAACCATACGCGTGTCATATAGAGCACTTGCCATAACATTAAATAGTGCGATAGGTGTCACTTTCCTAAGTGGTCGTAGGAAATAGTATATTACATTACGAGTGTGGAAAGTGACATTATTCACACGAGAGTGAAATAATCGGTTATGTATTTAACCTTTAGATTTAACCTGAATAAAGAGCAAACATTATTTTAAAATTATTTTAATAATAATTGTTAAAGATAAATATCTAGGATCTAATTTACAACGATTTCAATAATTTAACAATCATATCGATTTTAGTATTAATATGGACATTGCATAGATCAAAATAGAAATTAGGTGTTTGACATTTTGTGACAACTACTGCGGAAAGTAACATATTCTCACTCGGGTGGAAAGTAAATTCTTATTCATACGCGTGTGATATAGGTCACTTTCCATAGGACTATATAGTGTGATATGTGTCACTTTCCTAAGTGGTCGTAGGAAAAATATTTTTTTATATAATATAAGGCTAGTCGTCCACTGGAGCGAAAACAAGCGGATACGATTTCGCGCGATACAAGCATCATCAAGCGGCTATGAGACGAGCGATCTTGTGCGACAAACGGTCGTCCATTGCGCCATTGACACAACACAGTTGCTAAGATATTGTTTTTATTATATTTTTCACCTTATACGAGTATTTACTTTTTACTCGTCATTTCTATACATAATTTAATTTTTCCAATACTCAAATTCCATTATTTTCCCAATTTTTCAAAATTTGTAAATTCTTTGCATGTTATATTGGGTATGAGGCCACTGCGTTCTAAAAGATCTATTGTGCCTCTTTCTGTCGCTAATGCCTATAACGATACTTTTAATCCTATCTTCTCACAGAATTGTAGGATTTGAAGTGACTTCAAGTTATGTAGATCGATCATTTCTATTTTGTATACTCCTAAGTATCCTCCTTGGATTCTGAGGTGCTACACATTCAGTCAGAATGTGAATAGAGGTATTGCCCTCTTCGTTACAGAATTTGCACTCATTATCTTTTACTATTCTCAGTTTACTAAGGTGTCCTTTGAGTGCTTTCGATCTTTTCTGATAACATTCAGCCAGAAGTATTTTAACCCATCTTCACCTCAAGAGATTGTTCCAATTATTGGTTCTTCTATTGCCCAATTATTTTACTGCTGATACCGTAGAACAGCTCAGGTCCCACAAAGGGTGTTTAAGCCCCTTTTCTTGCGAGTTTATCTGCAATCTCGTTACCCTTTATTCCATTATGTCCCATGACCCAATTGAGAGTAGACTTTAGGGCATGATGGCGATCTTTTCTCTATGATGGTTTCTCTTGATGCAGAAATACATTGAATTTTCGAAAGATGTTTGTGTATTTTACCAAACTTTCAGAGTGCCATACACTCCTATTCTAGTTTCTCTATGGTTTGGAACCATCCGTATATCACTGACTCAAATGTCTTTCGGTGGCAAGCACAATTGATTCTTGGTACTATTTTTTCTTGCTTCTGTAGTTTTAAAGTTTTTCACAAACCTGTACTTCTTTCTCATTTCGTCCAGGGGCATATCCCAAGTATCTTTGGTCCTGAAGCTAATAGACTTCTGTCTGATTACTCCATTTCCAATTATTCTATATGTTTTTCCTTTTTACGTTCTCTATCAATAAATTTAGAGAGCTAAGATTTAAAATCACCTCCATTACGGACGTAGGACAGGTTCTCATTGTACCGGTGATGCAAATTTTGAGATATCAACTCTCGTGGTATCTAAACTAGTTATGTAATTCCAGGCTGCAGCCCCATTAGTGATACATTCATCGCAGTGTGTACGAGTTACATCTCCATCTTTTACTGGTATTGTTTCTACTTACTATTAGGGCTTTTGTAGCCGTAATTACTACTTTCTTTCATTATATTACAGAGAAGTTTGTTGTCCAGGTTTGGGCCTAGATATCTGACTTTTTTTTTTTCATTCTAGATATATCTTATTCTGTCTAACTTGACGGTTTTAAGTTTGAGATTTATTTTCCTTAAAAAGGCTACTAGTGTTGTTTTTGTAGGATTTATACTCCTTAGCACCATCTTTTGATGTATTCTAGTGGAATATATCACACATGATATTTCTTAACTTGTCTCCAGGAAATATGACTATGTTGTCGGCATAACCTTGACAAATTATGCTGAGGTAAGTCAATTTACATAGAAGTTCGTCTACGGTTAGGCTACATATTAGTGGAGATAGAACTCCTTATAGACTTTGTCTTGTTGTACAGATGGAGATAGTGTCCTGTCCTATCTGTGTTTCAGCATTTCTTGTAGATTTATTACATAAAAAACAAAACCTCTTTTTCACTAATCCTACTAATGTTAAATATTTTAAATAGAAAATAAAACTACTAATGTTTTGACTTTCCGCTGGCAATATTTATTTTTACAAAAGCCTGGTTCACTTATGGACATCAAAAGCAGCGATTACAAATATTTTGTTCTGTAACTTTCACAATGAAAATTTGACTTTATTGAAATTTTAGTTTTTTGTTGGAAACAAGAAGTTAAAAAATACATCTTCTAAAAATTTTGATAATGGATTCAAAATCAACCTCAAATTCTCTAAATCATTTCTCATTGTGGGGGATGTGGGGATTAATTCTTCGTAGGTGCTTTCAAATTTAAAATTTCCCAAAACATATTTTGTTAAGAATGCTAATATCAAACTTCAAATGGATAATAGTGCAGTACTTATTTTTTATTAATTTTGTTTTAACATTTTTGAAAATTATATATTGGTAAAAATCGAACCTGTTCATGGTATATAGTGCGCATGACAAAAATTACCTTTATGATTTGGTCAACTTTCGAATATATGCTCTACTATTCCATTATAACTGTTATAGTTTAGTGACATGTGTTAATTTATATGGTTGTTTAGATTTGAAGATTTTTCTTTATATTCACCTATTAAATTAACATCCTGTATATGAAATTCATTATTTATTGAATTAAAATGTTTAATTTTATATGTAATTAATAATAAACACGTTCCAATTGGAGACATTTAAATTGGAATAATATTTTTTTAACATACATTTAAATAATTAAATATTAATTGTTATTGCATATTGTTTATTCTGTGATATTGTGATGTTTGTTTATTTTAAACAACAGTTTATTTATTAATAATTTATTTAAACACTTATTTATTTTAAAACAATACTATTCTAATTTATAAATATTTTGAATGTCTTTAAACTGTTCACTATTTCTCTTCACTGTCCATATATAACTGATTGCACTGTGTTTTTCCACCAATATTTATATACAAATTTCTAATTTCTGGAGGGTTCCAGATCACTCCTCCACCAAACTAGAAATATCTCGTTATATTTGGAATGTACTAGAAACATTATCCCGTTCTTTCTCGAATAGTAATCGAAAGCACCTCCGCCATAATCGTCACATATGTTTGGTCTTAAGGGGTTTAATTATGTATGATAATCGGATAAGTTGAGCCTCAAATGCCAAATAAGACAGAGAGGGACTTGGAGGATTAGAGCATGACTGAATAATGAAATGGCTTACATTACAATATTCTAAATGCAGATACAAATAAGAAATAAAGAGATTGACTAACAATATATGGTATTATACTTTACAAAAGTATCTCTGAAATGAGATTCATTAAAGATTATTCAATGGTCTATAGTTTAAATATTACTTTTATCTTCTTTCTTTACCTTTATTTCAATTTTAATCAACAAACATTTCCATTTATGTCTTACAACAAATCACAACCAACAACAAACGACACCATCCGACATGAGTCAATATTCTGACAATTGTATAGTAATACCACTACACAAAACTAAATATAACTAACTGACTTAAGCTGTGTTTACACAATAATAGTAATTATACTAAATATTTCAATAGTATGTACAGAAACAATAGGTTCAAAAATAACTGGCCTTATTTTATGGCAAGATCTTTGACTATGGCCAACTATTTAGAATTATTAAAAAGAAACATGGTAACAACATCAGCATAAATATTTCATGATCTAGAAAATACATTCGTTTTTCTTTTTGGTAAAAAAAGTATAATATTGATTTCATTGGAAAATATATTTATTTATATTTTTTAGATTTCATTGTCCCCTTTAAAATTCAAGCATCGATACAACTAAAATGTTATCAACATCATCAGTATCAGTTTTGAATCCACCTGTCTTAAAATTGATCCTGCAGCCCATCATTGAGATATTCAAAGATTTCCGATCGTTTGGATGACTCTAATATATTTTTCTTTGAACAAATAATCATTCCTTTAGATAAATAGTCATTATTTGAATGAATAATTATTTTTTTCTACACCCGTATTATAATAATGCACTTATATGCCCATAATCCGTTTCATAATGATATTATGATACAGATTTTTCATTACGATACAGATTTTTAATCAATAGAAACCTACAATTTTTCAATCAAGCATGCTGTTTGACGTTTGTCCTAGGTTCCTATGTAATTATTTTAGTTGTCAAAACGTATTAAATTTTCGTAGGTAGCTAAACTTCGATAATTATAATATTAAAATGTCTGATATTAGCGATATAGAAGACTCCTCCACACATATCGGAGAAAGCAGAAAATACAGTACAAAATATTTTACCGCAAAAATCTAGGGAAATACCAATACCTGAAGTAATACCATTAATTACAATTTTGTAGAATTTTTTATAGAAATACGAGTAATTACTGTTATTGTGTTCAATACCAATATAAATATAATATTTATAGGTCTTGATTATTTATCGGGTGTAGAAAAAATAGCGTATGCAACTCTCATGTAATGGTTATTAAAACACTCGCATAAACCATACGAAACTCGCCTTTGGCTCGTTTCGTATCCCGGTTAATGCTCGTGTATTAATAACCATCATTACATGATCGTTGCATAATATACTATTTTAGCCTAAATAATTATTTATTCGGATAATTAATCAAAAAACTTTAAAGAAAATAATGCGTTGACAAAATCAAAAAAAAAAATTGTAATTTGCGTTTAATGTTTTATTTTGCATTAGTCTGTGTTATCAAGAGAACCGTAAAAACTAATAGTATAAAAATATCCGGCTGTAAAATGGTGCAAAACTCGTTCGTTTCAATTCCATTATTCATCGTGATTCAACTTTAATATCTGGGAAATTTAATCGCAATATTGACCCATTAGTGCAACATGTCGGTCCGGACGGCCCATCATTTGTTAAATTTCGTAATTTGAACTCTGTCCCCTATTTTCCTATAGTGAATCTGTTTTCAACACTCTGGCTCCAGATAGAATGTAACACATATTGTTAAGTAAATCACCCTGTTCTGAAGGGTCATGTGTAAGGGAAGTGTGAATATTGGGGAGGAGAAATTTATTAAGATGATTGTAAATTTGTACAACCCCTAGAAACTGGGAATTGGGCATTGGAACTTCAGACATAGTATGAAATGAACCAAATTATAAATATTTTTTGAAACAATATTAAAAGATGTTATTTTTTTAGAACATTATAATAAAAGTCATTAGAAGTTAGATAAGCAGGATTAGATCAGTTTCTATGTCTAGTTTCGGAGACATGATTTTTTTGAAAATCATAAAAATTAAGGCGGCGTTTAAACCTAACAACTATTTAGACTTCTGAGCCGTTATATATCTAAGACACGAACCTTCTTTCGTAAAGTATTTTGCTCAAAACTATTTTCTCTAAGGTCGCTCCTAGGTGAATGTAAGGTCAAAGTGCTGAATGATAGAAACACATAAACAGCGATGCCAATTTTTATTCAAATTCCGATATATACAGGGTGTCCCGAAATTAGACGGTCATATTTTAACATCGTAATCTACATCCTAAAATAGGAGTAAAAGTTCATATAAACATAGGTCCAAAAACGTTTCGTTTTCGAGATACCAGTGAAGTCCTGCTGGCACATTTTTGTAAATATTTTCTAAAATTTCTCTAATTACCGGTTTTCCAAAGTTAAAAAAAAAAAATTCTGATTCCACAGGTCTACTAATTATTGTTTACACTTTCGAATAAGATAACATCAATTTATCATGAAATTTTCAAATGCTTTTCTCTTGAAAATGGTGCGTCCTAGCAAGATGCAACCAATGTAGCTTTAATATAAACATTGGTTTTCCAAATTTTTATAGTCAAAAATGGTAAAAACTCGTAACAAAAAAAATCTTAGGGCAATTTTACCCTAAGCCCCCCCTAATTTACCCACCTAATAAGATGATCAAAAACTGGGGTTCGGTCTATTAAATAGAGCATAAAAAGGTAAGCATCTGTACCAAATTTCACTTAGTTATCTTTAAAAGTTTAGAAAATATTTACAAAAGTGTGTCATCAGGACTTCATTTTTAACACCCTGTATCTCAGAAAAGAAACACGTTAATTTTAGTTTATGAAATGACATTTTCCGATGTTAAAATTTTCCCCTTCCTTTAACCTCCTTTGAGTAACAGTTTCAACTCCCAAATTTGTAAATAATTCATTTGAATGGTCTCTTCATTTTCTATTCAAAAATTATGTGATTTTCAAGCAATTTCAATGGCCTTTTTCGACGAAATTAACAAACAAAAAGGAAAAAAAGATATCAACACTCTTCATAGTTGGGGACTCTTAATTTCCTTTAAAACGCATTAGCAACTTGCTATGTGATTGTAACAGCATGACATTAATTGCTATCAGTGTTGTAGGTACGTGTCATTTGAATTTAATAACTACAGTTTAGAAGCATGGTTTATTTAAAGAAATGCATAAAATAAAAATTATACAAACGATTGGTTACGGAGATGAAACAGCAACACACTTCGAAGTTTTTCGCCTATTTCAAGAATAATTTCTCGTTATATCGGTGTAGAATAATTAGTTAACGGGCTTCTTAACATTTAGTTGATTTCATATACATTCTAAAATAAATATAAAATTCATTTTATAGTTTTAAAAATGCATCCCAAAAACTTCGTGTATCGGCGTTAAATTATAGAAAGACGCAAGAGGTAAGGCGATGAGCGCGGGCGTCCAAGATGTGTACAGACTGTCCCGAAGAGACCTAGCTAAAAGATGAATATGACCTGGCGAGCTCTTATTAAGTCTTCCACTGGTCCACTCTGGACTTATTCTCAGCTATTAACTGGCAGTATCAAACGTCCGCGCGCTATGGATACTATTTAATAATTTAAGTTAAATTAAAATTAAAAGCTTATACATAAAATTTATTTTTCATATATTTTGGAATATCTTAAATAATTTCTGTGAAATGTAGATGAGATACTTGCATTTTTTGGCAGTTCTGCAGTATACACATACAGCACTTATGCATTAGCCGCCACTATTCATTTTCAAATAAATTTACTTAATGAATTTGATTATCTTTATAAGAATAACCTTGATAATATAACCAACTGGGCACTACAAAGCACACAGAGGTTTTATGTGAATGACCAAGGGTAAAATCGACAACTTATGTTACTGACTTCAAATAGCACTGTGAAACAAAATTTTATTAAATTAGTATGAGCCATTTTCGACCATTACGGTTATTCTCTTAAGCCTCTTTGCCTTATTTTTGCCTCGTACGGCCTCTACTTCTCCGATTACTAAAAATGTTTGATAAATCAGTCTCTAATAAGGGACAACATTGGTCACCACCAGTCGTATTTCTCGAATGTACTAGCTGATATCGAAGTATTTCTAAATTGTAAATTTGCACAGGCAAAGACTTTCAGATGATAATATAACTGAGATGACCTAGGACATGTACGCAGTTCGTCAAATCAAGAAAAAACTTGGTAGGAAAACTAAAATGTTCCAAAGATCCCTCATATTGTAGTAACTGGGACCATTATACGACCAACAACTGTATAACAGCAATATACTTCCACTAACGAGGTTGTGATTGCGGACTGCCACTGGTGAAAGTACCAAAATCCATGGAGAAATTCAGATTTAATTATGAATTGGTATAGTAAAGTTCAGTCATAAGAAGATATATTAGGAATAAATGTAATGATTTTTAGAACAGAGTGATTAACGTTGGTGCCGTGGAGGTATTCCTTTATACATACGAGAATACGGGTAAAAGTGCTCGTAGTAGCACAGCTGCAAGAAACAGTGGAAAGAGGAACACCTGTCATGATGGAACCTTGGAACCACCACAAATAAGTTGGTTGAGGAATTATGATTGGAAAGGGATTGGGCCAACAAGAAATTTTATTGGGCTATGTACGTACCAGCGAATAATCATAAGGAAGTTTGCAAATATTGCTAAGCCGTTAACGCAACTTACAGAAGAAACAAGAGAGTTCTGCTTGGACGAAGACTCCCTAACTGCCTTTAAAACTTTAAGAAAACATTTAACCATAATACGAATATTAGGATACCCACTACCAGGAAAGAAATTCATCTAGATACTGATGCCAGTAATGTGATAATTGGAGGTATACTTTCGCAGATTCCAAAAATACAAGAAAGAATACTAGTTTATTTAAGTGAAGAACTTTCCAAACTTGATCGAAATTACTGTGTCACGAAAAGAGATCTCCTGACAGTTGTAAAGTGCATAGAACCTTTCTACCAATATCAGTATAAAATAAAAATTTTATTACTGACCAATCATTTAGCTTTTGAGTGGCTGATGCAGTTCAAGGACTTTAAGATTTAACAACGAGTCAGAATTATTTATAGAAACGCTGATTCTCTTTTTAGAAGACCGTGCATCAGAACAGAATCCAAAGAAAGTGCACTACTAAACTGTAGGTCATACCAAAATTAATAAAGCATAAGAAAACGATCTTGTTTAAAATAGATGTAACAGTGGGAAGGGGAAATTCGTGGACCTACTTGGCAAAAAAGTATCAAAACTCTCTCCAGTAGTTAAGTAATATTTGGCTCAGAGTGGGACTAATTTATCCTAGAAGAAATCTTAATAAAGCGAGTATTCGAAAATGATGATGGTTTTAAAAACAAAAAACAGTTTGTCATTCCAAATACTAGAGAATCCGAAGAATTTCTTCAGTTACCCGACAGTCCATCAGAAGAATATCTTGGTGTTAAAGAGTTCTGAGAGTCCGTGAAAGGTTTTATTGGATGAACAATTCCAATGATGTAAAAGATCGGTGTAAGTGCTGAGCGAATGAAAAAACAGAGGCTTCCATAAAACAATACAACGTCAGTACCCCATTTGAGAGGATTGCCTTAGATATTGCTGGACCATGGTCCAAGACCGAAAATAATAATAAATACATTATGATAGTTATGGATTATTTTACGAAATAGGTGGAAGTCTACGCCATTTCAAATCAGGAGACCGCAATTTTTGCTGCAGACGTGTTGAATAAAGACTGTTATTAAATTGGAGTGCCTTTGGAGATCCCTAATGAACAAGGCAGACATTTTAAAAGTTCACTGTACGGGGTATGAAGAAAAACATAACTATAGTCGGATGGATTGGTGGAGCGGACGAATAAAACCAACTATCAACGAGATTAGGATCAGTATTTTTGGCTCCTTGCAATGGCCCATAGATCCGCTTCCAATGACTCAACACGTCAACACCAGAAAAAGTATTCTTCGGGCGTGAGATAAAATTACCATGCGACCTCGAGTTTAGATGCTGACCTAAAAAAGATATAGCCTAGTGAAGCAACAACAAGATTTGCTCTCAGTGGCGAAATAATACTCGCCGACCCATGGCACTCACGTCAGCACGAAGACTGACATCCATTTTCTGGAAGAAGTTTGGTCGATTAAAAGAACTTCAAGGTCAGTTACCAGCCCCTGGAAAAACTTTGAAACCTTAAGACCTATGAACTAAAAACACATTTCACGATCGATCAACTTATCATGATGTATAAAAAGCACTACTTAATTTAAGGGAGCACTAGTGGGGTACAATGTACAGAAACTAGTCAACAAGTCAACAAGTTCAACAAACTGGATTGGAGGATCACTTAAACCATACTCTTCCAAGATACCGAAGTCCAAATTCTGGTCTGCAGCCATTCGTCCAGTATCCAGGTTACAGTGAAGACCATCTCTCATGCAACTAGAAATTATGAAAAAGGACCCACTTAAAGATACAACCATTCAGTTCCAGTTCCGTAAAAGTATCAGCCTACTTTCGTGTGAGGAGGATGTTGAGGTAACTCAACATTTTGATCAGTGTTTCAGTTAAATTATTTTTCCTTAAGCCGTATCTGGCTTTTCACGCATTGTTTTGAAATTGACAAGGTGATTATGACACCTTCTTTTCCACAAAATTGCTACCTTTAAAAACTAAAGACACGTGATATCTGAATTGCCGTAATGAACGAATGATTGTTCAAACTGTAACGAACAGAAATGCTGACGCTCGTCATTTATATTGTTCTAAAACGACCAGAAGCAGTTCTCTTATCGCCGAAGCAATAGCTTCTCACATGATTTGAAAAACTTCAGCCATCTTGTGAGTTATACGGGCATTTTAATTTTTAACACAAAGTAATATAAATTTTTATTGAAAGATTTAGCCTTAATTACAGTCCAAATCAGAAAAATCAATCTAATTTTTAATAAGTGGGTTAGACATTCAGATTCATATGTCAGACTTTCACATTAATATCATGTAGAATCATCTATGGTGTACAATAAATCTGGATATAAATATTATAAAAAGTGAACAAAAAGGAGAATGGCTGCTTGTTTCAGTAAGAAATGTAGGCTAAGCCTCTCTAACATTATCTGAAAAAATAATAAACTACTTACATCTATTCATGTTTTCATGTCCCTTGTATACATTTTCTTTCTGATTAGAATTCCGTTAGAAAGGACTTCGTGGAAAATATTTAGTCTTTGTTATGGGCCTTTTTTGATTTTGTTGCTGTCGGCCTTGGTCTTAGCGATTTAATGTGTGGAGTGTATACTTTGTTTTGTAAAAATGTATAGTATATATTCTTTAAAATTAAATGTGATTTTGTTTACGAATGCCAGTTATGCATACTTTTGTTAAACCAGTTCAAAGAATGAACTTGAAAAATTGTGACTCATCGATGATTGAATTGAGAATATTGATCTTTTTTATTACTGAAACTGTGGTAAAAAAGAAGCCTAATGCTGTTACTTATTAGTCAAAATTTCGTAATAGTCGCTGTCGAATGAAGTAATATTTCTTTGTTATTAACATAAAGGTATTTCCATTATTACCATTACCATTACCATTTCTCTCTTTGACTTCAAACAATCTTATGAGCATAGCGAAATTGGATATTTGAATTCGGCAATATTGTTTTTCAATTTTTTTTAAAGTTAGTTCTAAAATAACTAAATATTACAGTAGTATAAACTTTAAAGAAGAACACAATAATAAAGCCAAATGGAGCGTGATCTTTTTATAAACATTTTTTACAACGGATGTTGTGCTCTATTTTAAGACTTAACCTAAATTTGCACGTGTCACCGACGGGCAAGCCTGAGATATATTTTTTTTTAAGTTATAAATTAATAATTTAATTTTTGCAGCATGGAAGGAATTTGATAAACAGTTCGATGTTATTTTGTAACGTATACAGGGATAGGCATAAGATGTGTTTTAAATTATGGGTTTAAAAATGATTTTATCGTTTATAGCCCCAAAAAACCTGAAACAATATCATAAGAGAATATTACAGACACTTAATAATTACAGGCAGGTAAGATAGAGGATAATTATTGCTACAGCGCCATTCCATATTAACAAGCACATATTTTCAGCTCACACAAAGCATTACCTGAAGAAGGTTGTCTTAAATAATTTAACCACCTTTTATACTTTAAAATAAGTTTACCCGCTACCGTTGACTCTGTGGTTATTATTCCGAATAAAAGTTTCCGCGAGCTTTGAAGACTCTTTGCAATATGGAAAATGGAAATCCCAAATAGAATAAAATTTCCACCACTTCGACAAATTGGCACTTCTCTTTCGAGTCTAATAAAAGAAGCACTCACAAAACACAAAATATAAATATGATTCAAAAAGTTCGCCTTCGTGGTTTGAATATACTTTTAACAAAAATTTTGGATTTACATCTCAAAAGAACGCAATGCAATTCAACAAAATTATATCATTATTATTTTTCCACTTTTCTCTAAACAGTTGACGACCATTCAATCTTAATTTTTTATTTATTGATAACAAAACATTCAATAAATTCAAAGGTTATAACCGGATGACTACATCAAGCAGAATAAGTAACCACTATCAAACATACATAGGTCCCAGAATCTCTAATAACTCAACTTGCAAACGATCTCTAAACGTACGAGTATCTGTGAGTTGTTCAGTAAACTCTAATCAATGTCAAATAGAGTTGTGCGATATTCCTTTAACTCTTATTAAAAATATCGGTAAGCGCTATAATTATGATTTGTAAATTAGGCTACGAAACTACTTTAACTTTTACTGCTTTCATTCTGATGGACAACAAACGACTATAAAAAAAACCAACTTGAGTGTGGAAACTTCGATCAGTTACTATTGTGAATTAACATCAATGTTACTAAAGTTAATGCGGTTGCTAACTTAAATTAAAATACTTTATTTAACACTTCAAAATAAATTTATATAAAAAATGATGCACTAATAATAGTGGTTTTGCTACTCTATTCACATGTAAAAGCAATCTATGCTTCATATTCCAGAACGAAAAAAATTACCCGTCATGGTCAAGTTTAAACAAGTTTATTTAAACAATTTTTTTGAATTATTTAACATCAAAATATTTATTAGATATCAGGTTGTGTAGCCAAATTGATACAATAACCCATCTGAAATACCCGTCTTGCTTTAAAGAAGATGCCATTTGCAAAAAAGAAACTTTAAGGTGGGAGTTTAATTGCTTTTAATTTTAGTTTCAAATGAATTTGAAACTATAAAAGATGAAGACCTAAGATTTGGTAGACATTTTTTAAATAAATGAGAGCGTTGCTGAGGCTAATATCAATAATGCAACTTTAAAAACAATCAAAATAAAAGTTTAAACAATTATAAAAAAGTAAAATAATATTTTTTTCACAATAGTCTATTAAAAACCAATTGCAATTACGTTAAAACTAATTCTCAAATCGATGTAATAACGAAGAAAATTGAGAAAGTGGTAATACCATTGTCTACCTTCTTTGCCGATAATTTTAGTTCCCGCTTTCGTATGTTTGATTTTGTGACTACATCGTATTTTTAGATTTTCTTATTTTGTTTCACGGAGCTGTAAAGTCATTTGGTATAATTTTTTTAACTGATCAAGAAAACTTAGAATTTTTTTTATGTTCAGAAAATACTAAATTAAATTTTGGAGAAAAGGTTTTAGCGTCAAATATTTCACTTTTAAAAAAGGTTCCGTCACCAAAAAAGTTTGAGAACCACTGTTCTAGTCCATCGCCACACATAACATTTTAGTGTTAGTACTCGTAATTAAATTGATTTCATGGTTTTTATTAAAATGTATGGATTATTTGTAAATATAGTTGATATAAAATTAGAAATGCTTTCATTTATCGATCCTACATAAGAATAACCCATTTTAATGTACCTATATTTAATCTCAATAAATAAAAAATATGCTGATAATTGATTGACAGAATTATCATTTACATAAAATTTTAAAAAATAATAGTAGCCGGTTACCAAAATATGAACTGTGATTGGTGAATTTACTTTCTTTGCAGTGTTCTTACTAAGCATTATGGATATGATATTTGTTCAGTTAAATACTATTTTTTGTTAATATTTAAATAACAAAAGGGAGATTAATCAGTTTTTGGCTGCATGCTTCTAAATTTAAACTAAACGTTAATTTGCTTTTAAACCGTGTATAACCTTTTAGTGAATCCGGTTAACATATCAAACGCCAAATATTACCGAAACTAATAGTTTTGATGTATTATTTACGAGGGAAAAGAACATCAAAATTGTCTACAACATATAGGTACATGGTTTGCCTTATTATCACGAATATGGATCAATATTCATTAATGAATAATTACGTTTTAATTACAACATGCATGTTTATAGATAATGAGTTTATCAATATTTTAACACATGAGAACAGGCTTTTATGTAAACGTTTTTGAACCAGCCAGTTTTTCAATAATTATTAAATAATTTCCATTTTCCAAATGGAAAAATAATTAAAATAAATAAAATATGCGAGTATATTTTCCCTTTCATAATTTTTTTTTAAAGTAATTTTTTGAAAATGAACAATAAACATTTAAATTTCTAGATTTTTTAAAATAGTCTTCAACTAATTTTTAATTTTACCGAGGATTGTCGAAAATTCACCACCACTCTTGTTATCCTCCCACAATGAGGGGTAACGGGTGAACTATCACCACCAGGTGACACTACTAAAGCATGAAGTCAGTATTAAACATCATATTCATGTTTATTATTATATAGAACACACGATGTGGTTGATTTTTATTAATTTATCTACCTATTCAATGAAGTGGATGCAAGGCCAACCTTAAGAGTAATCAAAAAAATTGTTGGTTATGTCATTCTTCTCTTTTATTAAGGTTGTAAATGTTATCTGGCCTGAAACTTAACATTAATGCGTTTGTTAGTAAATTATCAGATCAGCATAATAATATGATTATAAACATGTTTTTATATAAGTACCTATATGTTGTGTAAATTTTTACTTGTAAGCATTTAGAACGTTCCCAGAATCTTAGAGTGTCCTGATATAGCACGAGCTTAGTGTATAAGTTTTAGAATATACTTTTAAAGAACGTAGTCAGCAGTATATATTTATAGAATATATTTTCAAAGTATATACTAGGCATGTTCTAAGAACATTCTTAGTATATTCATAGAACATTGATGTGTGGGT